>JAAGEH010000664.1:0-15092 GCA_011751065.1 Lasiurus cinereus | reverse complement strand
CTTTTTACTTGTTTCTGCGCACTTTGCGTTAACACATACTACTTATAAAATGGAAATAAGTATTTATTTCCATTTTTAATTTTTTGAGGAAACTCCATACTATTTTCCATAATGGCTGCGCCAGTCTGCATTCCCACCAGCACTGTACGAGGGTTCCTTTTTCTCCACATCCTGTGCCAGCATTGGTCATTTGTTCCAGAATCGCATCTTTTCATTAATCACTCTATCCAGGGAAAAGAATTCTAAATGCATGACTAGCCCTACAGAGAAACTGGAAATAAAAACAGGGAACAGTGAGTCAGTTTCCATGTGATTCCGTCCATTCCCATGGTGAAGTATGAGGTCACTGGCTGGTGAAGGGTTCAGGGTAGACGTTTGAGAAGAGAAAGAATGCAAGTAAGAAGTTAAAACCACCCAGCCAGTGTGGCTCAGTGATTGAGCATTGACCTATGAACCAGGAGGTCACAGTTCCATTCCCTGTCAGGGCACATACCCGGGTTGCAGGCTCAATCCCCATTAGGGGGTGTGCAAGAGGCCAAGAGGCAACCAATCATTGATTTTCATCATTGACGTTTCTATCTCCCTCTCCCTTCCTCTCTGAAATCAAGTTTTAAAAATATTTACAAAAGAATGAAGTATTTTTTTAAAAAAGAAGTGGAAATGGAGATTGATTGAGAAACAGGTCAGAACTGTCAGGAGGGTAAGCGTTTTGGATCTCTGGATACACATCTAAAGTGAATCTTTTCAAAAGAGGACAGATGGAAGGTGAAGAGATACATGAAAACATGCTCAAAGTCACTAATCATCAGAGAGATGCAAATCAAAACGACAATGAGGTACCAACTCACACCTGTCAGAATGGCAATCATCAACAAATCAACAAACGACAAGTGTTGGCGAGGATGCGGAGAAAAAGGAACCCTCGTGCACTGCTGGTGGAATGCAGACTGGTGCAGCCACTGTGGAGAACAGTATGGAGTTTGCTCAAAAAAAGAAAAATGGAACTCCCATTTGACCCAGTGATCCCACTTCTAGGAATATATCCCAAGAAACTAGAAACACCACTCAGAAAGGATATATGCACCCCTGTGTTCATAGCACAATTCACCATAGCTAAGATTTGGAAACGGCCTAGGTGCCCGTCAGCAGATGAGTGGATTAAAAAACTGTGGTACATCTACACAATGGAATTCTATGCTGCCATCAAAAAGAAGGAATTCTTACCATTTGCAGCAACCTGGATGGAACTGGAGAGCCTTATGCTAATTGAAATAAGCCAGTCATTGAAAGAAAAATACCACATGATCTCAGGCATTTGTGGATAATAAAGAACATTATAAACTGATGAACAAAAAGATACAGAGCAGTAAAGCATCAAACAAACTGTCAAATTACTGTGGGAAGGTTAGGGAGAGATGGGGTAGATAAGAGATCAACTGAAGGACTTGTTTGCATGCATATAAGCATAACCGATGGACACAAGACCCTGGCTGGTTAGGGTATGCATGGGAGGTACGGGGGGGGGGAGGACGACAATGGGAAGATATGTACACATGTAACACATTAATAAAATAAATAATAAATAAAGTGTGTCTGAGGGTACCCCCGCAATCTTTTCTAGGTGCGTTCAGTTGCTCCCAGATAGAAATGAGCAAACGGGGCAAGCAGGTTTGGGATTTTGCCAGAAGAAAATCAGTGAGAAAGGAGGGCAAGGCGAGGTTTCTAACGGAGGACTGTGGGTGCCGACAGAGTGAGGATGAGGGGGCGCTGAGTTGGAGAGGAACAGGCCAGGAGGCAGCTTGTTCCATTTTGTCGGGGAAGGCCACCATCTGAGGAGGAAAGCTTTGCAGAGGCTTGGAGATACGCAGGAGCCGGCTGCCCACACAGAGGATGCAGACCGTAAAGTGGGCAGGCACGGCACGTGCAAAGGCACTGGGGTCAGGAAGGGGCTTGGCGAGATTCTAGGAGCTGAGAGGCTTCGTGACTTGCAGCGCAGTGAGCCTGTGGAGTGTGCCCAGGTGTATGCACCAACGCACACAGCAATAGTGGGTGCGCAGTGCCCTGTCCCAGGCTCCGGGGACATGGGACTGAGAAGGACCACAAAACACAGCCCCACCTCTCAAGATGTTTAGAGTCCAATAAGCAAGACAAACAAATACTGACTGTAACGCCAGGATATGTGCTACTAAGAACAAGGAAGCCAGGTAAGGGAGTGGGGACAGGGGTCCCGCAATGGACAGGGTGGCCAGAGACGCTCTCTCTGAGAGGACACTGAGGTAAAGCAGTCATGTGACATGAAAAGCTAGGCCGAAGGGTCCAAGCAAAGGGAGCAGTCAGATGCTCAGGGTCTGAGGCAGGACACCGTGGGACATGTTCCAGGAAGAGGGGGGAGGCCAGCCGGTGTCACTACTAAGTCAGGAGGAGGCCACTGCAGTGGTCCAGGTGACGGGCAGCCTCAGGGAGGACAGTACTGGCGGAGAGAGGCGGGCGCATTCGATACTATGTAGACACCTCCCGGAAGAACATCTGGATTTACCTGGAACACCTGGATTTACCTGCGAGCCAAGTGGTCTCTAAGAACACTGGTCTGGGCTGAAACCAGTTTGACTCAGAGGACAGAGCGTCGGCCTACGGACTGAAAGGTCCCGGGTTCGATTCTGCTCAAGGGCATGTATCTTGGTTGCAGGCACATCCCCAGTGGAGAGTGTGCAGGAGGCGGCTGATCGATGTCTCTCTCTCATCGATGTTTCTAGCTCTCTATCCCTCTCCCTTCCTCTCTGTAAAAAATCAATAAAATGTATTTTTAAAAAATGAAGAAGAATGGCTCAGTGGATAGAGCATCGGTCTGCGGACTGAAAGGTCCCAGGTTCGATTCCGGTCCAGGGCATGTACCTTGGTTGTGGGCACATCCCAGGTTGGGGGAGTGTAGGAGGCAGCTGATCGATGTCTCTCTCTCATCGATGTTTCTGGCTCTCTATCCCTTTCCTTTCCTCTCTGTGAAAAATCCATAAAATGTATTTTTTAAAAAATGAAGAAGAAGAAGAAGAAGACTGGTATGCTCCCTATTATTGTCATGCCCTCCTGGGAGACACTCATTTCTGAGGTCGCGATGAACGTCAGTGTCCGGGCGATGTGCCTCTCCACTCAGCTCTGTTTCTGTCGCGCAGGTTACCTGGGCAACGGCTCTCTCTACAGAAAGGCAAGGCCCTGCGATGCAGGCGTCCGGGCGTCCGTTCATTCTGCACCAGCCCCGACGTGGCTGCATTAAGCCCTGCACGTCACACGCGACCTGCTTCTTGGGAGCCTGCTGTGCCAATCTCATTAGCCGGGTTTCTGGGTCAGCCGGTTCCAGGAGGGTGTTAAATCCCATGCCACCTCCTCCTCCCCGGGGTTCAAAGCGATTTACTTCCCCTCGGGTTCGGAGGGAGCCTTCGTCTCAATTAAAAAACACATCCTACTGAATCAGTGCTGCTGTCCATTTAAAATATTTTAAAAGTCGCCGGAACCGGTGTTGCTCAGTGGATAGAGCGTCGGTCTGCGGACTGAAGGGTCCCGGGTTTGATTCTGGTCAAGGGCATATACCTTGGTTGTGGGCACATTCCCAGTGTGGGCGTGCAGGAAGCGGCTGATCGATGTCTCTCTCTCATCGATGTTTCTAACTCTCTATCCCTCTTCCTTCCTCTCTATAAAAAATCAATAAAATATATTTTTAAAAAAAGAAAGAAAGAAAAGCAAGACAGAAGATGAAACTCCCGTGCTCCACGCAGGGACAGCCTGGTCTCCGGCTCCATCCCCCAGTGCTGGCTTCTGCAGCGCAGAACACAGGAAGCAGGGGCCCTTCTGTGCCCGCTGCCTGGAGGGGAAGCCACTGGTCTACCATTTCCCAGAAGCCATTTAGAATGAACTGCTCGGGCCCCCGGCCCAGGAAAAACGTTAGGACGAGAAACAAGGGTTTTTCCACGTGCTCTCGGCAAAAGGAAGCTCTGAGACATCAACCACTGTTTCAACAACAGTTTCTAAAACGGGAGCTGAGGGAACATGGTGCGATTTCAGAAAGCCAGGGGGGAGGGGGGAAGAGGGGGGCTCCTTGGGGATCACCCCGGGAGTGCAGCTCCCAGCTCAGGAGCCAGCCAGAGGATGCCTGCGGACGACGAGAGACTGGGAAGTGTTAAACCCACAAACTGTAACAGCCCAGCTTAATCTATGTCATTCAATCCTTCCCCAAAGGCAACACTGACTCAGCTGACAGTAGTGCAACAGGGTAAATCAAACCAGCAAGTATAAACTCTTAGAAAACAACACCACATTTCAGCCAAAACCAGTTTGGCTCAGTGGATAGAGCATCGGCCTGCAGACTGAAAGGTCCCAGGTTCGATTCCGGTCAAGGGCATGTACCTTGGTTGCAGGCACATCCCCAGTGGGGGGCGTGCAGGAGGCAGCTGATCGATGTCTCTCTCTCATGGATGTTTCTAACTCTCTATCCCTCTCTCTTCCTCTCTGTGGAAAATCAATTAAAATATATTTAAAAAAAGGAAACACTACATTTCAAAAGCTATAGGATACAGCAGCACTGTTCTCAGAAGAAATGTTATACACTTAAATGCATTCGTTAGGAAATGAAGATCAAAATGGGAACTGCAAATATTGGGGAGGACAAATTGTAAAGTATATGATTGTCTAGGCATTATCCTGTACACCTGACCAATATAAAAGAAAATAAGAAGTAGAAATCGCCTGATATCGCTGAGATAAATACTGGCTGTCACCAACAATTCTGTCTTATGACATTCAGGGACTTAAATTCACAAAAGCCCTGGGAAGAGAAGTCCACCAATAAATCATAAGCCAAACTCTTACTGATAAAAAAAAAAAAAATTGAGGGAGATGTAATCCAACGTTTAACTCTAAGAGTTACAAAAGAAAATGAAATAGACTTCCAGGTGTAGAAGGGAAGAATTACTAAAGATAGAATTGAACAAAATGAACATAATTGTTTGTTAAAAAGCACGTTAGCAGCTGGTAAAGGCCAGCCCTTAATTCTGGAACTCATTTCTTGTTTCACTTATAACACAAGCAGGACAGTGTCTGAAAAGGCACCTGGGAAATGGTCTAAGATCCCTGAGCCACACCTGGACTAGACCTTTCTAGCAAACGTTTCCAATCTTTCTACTTGAGCCTCTTCCTGGACTTGGAGGAAGTAGAAGAATTTACAAAGCATTTCCCACGAGGTGTACCGTCCAATCCCTCTACAAGGCAATAGCCTAGCACAGGGGCCGGCAAACTCATCAGTCAACAGAGCCAAATGTCAACAGTACCACGACGGAAATTTCTTTGGAGAGCCATATTTTTAAAACTGAAACTGCTTCGAATGCCACTTCTTCAAAACAGACTCGCCCAGGCCGTGGTATTTTGTGGAAGAGCCACACTCGAGGGGCCAAAGAGCCGCATGTGGCTCTCGAGCCGCAGTTTGCCGACCACGGGCCTCATGTAAGGAGCACACATGACATGAGGAGGATGCTGACATCAGCCAATTCTGAATTCAAATCCCTGCTCTGCCCGCGCACAAGCTGTGTGGTCCTGGCAAGGGCGCTCCCCGCTCTCTGAGCCTCCGTTTCCACGGAGATAATACAGAGATGATGTCCACCTCACAAAACACTGGGCAGAATCCAGTGAGACAGATTTGCATGGCTACTGGAGGACTCAACTGGTTCAATCCCTGTGGAGTACAACGAGGCAATAGCTGTTAAAAGTGGGAATGCACAAAATTATAAACTGACCTGGCAATGCTACTCCTAGGGATTGATCCTACATGCAGACTTGCAAGTGTGTGACATTACTGAAGTTCCTTATAACAGCGCTTGTAACAGCAAAATGGTGAACCCTCGTTAACAAGGAATGAACTACTATGCAGCAATAAAAAAGTAAAAGATCGAGGAAGCTCTCTACGTACTAACATAAAATAAGGCCCACTGTGTATGTTTAAAAAGAAAGCCCCATGTCAAATAACATAGACAACAGATTGTGATTTGTGGGGAAAAGACGACGGACACATATTTGCTTGTAGGAAATATGTCTGAGAAGACACAGGCCCCCGGATGCACGCAGGAAACCTGCACACCGCAGTTGGGTGGCGGAGGGTCAGGAAGGGAACGGAGTGTCGCACGTGCCATTCTGTGCTTTTCAACTCCGAGCGATGCAGGTCTGTTCCGTACCCAGGGAATTAAGTATTTTTTTAAATATATTTTATTGATTTTTTACAGAGAGGAAGGGAGAGGGACAGAGAGTCAGAAACATCAATGAGGGAGAAATATCGATCAGCCGCCTCCTGCACGCCCCCCACTGGGGATGTGCCCTCAACCAAGGTACATGCCCTTGACCGGAATCGAACCTGGGACCCTTCAGCCCGCAGACCGACGCTCTATCCACTGAGCCAAACCGGTTTCGGCGGAGTTAAGTATTTTAAATGTGGGGAGCTACTTTAACAAATCCAAGTGGAAAATACCAGAAATCCAACTGACAAACTAGCAAAGACAAGAACAGGAAGTTTCTTGGAAAAAAAACAAAAAGAAACTCAAATGGAAGAAGGGTATGACTCACTCGTAATTAAAAATACACAAATTAAAACAGGACACTTTTTTCCTGTAACGTGTCAACACTAAAAAATGTTAATCACCAGCACTGGAAAAAGTGTGGGAAAACAATTATTTTCATGTTTTACTTATTTTTAATTTTTTATTTATTTATTTATTTATTTATTTATTTATTTATTTATTTATTTATTTTTAATCTCTTGATTAAGGTGTTACATATGTGTCTTTATGCCCCCATTACCACCCACCTCCCCTTCATGCCCCCACCACCCTGGTGTCTGTGTCCATTGATTAGGCTTATATGCATGCATATAAGTCCTTTAGTTGATCTCTCCCCCTTACCCCTACCGTCCCCTACCTATTTTCATGTTTTAATACCGGGACTGCAAATGGGTGCACAAATCAGACAGCAATTTGGTAAATCAATCAAAACTCTGCAGGCACAGCCACCTGCCACAGTAATTCCTTTTCTAGGACCCTTCCTATTGGTTGAACTTGCCCCCAACTCTGCAAAGCTATGCATTCAAGAGCGGTCGCTGTATCAGTGTTGGAAAAAAAAAAAAAAAAAGAAAGAAATGCCCACCCATGTGCCAGCGAAGTGCATTGACCTGACCAGTGGAGCAAGGCTTAGCAGTCACAAAGATGCGGGGAAAGAACGAAAATGTCATTGCTCAGGAATGGAATAAACACAATGGGGCTTACGCATACAACGGATGAATGGGTTAGAAACCCTGGGTTCCAACATGGATAGAAACCGAAAACAAGTTAAAACACAAAACAAACAAGCACCACTGCTCTCTGTGGGGAAATGAAAACGTGCAGGAGAGAACCCGAGCTTCTGTGGATCAGGGAAGGAGGGATGGAGGGAAGGCAGGAGGGAAACCAGGAGCAGGAACGTGGGAACGGAGATTCCAATTTCAGCACTAAGGTTTTCTTTCTTTTATTTAAAGCAATCTCATCACCTGGTCATTCTGGGAGAATAAATACACAATGGGTGGTTTATGGACTTTTTCTCTGTACTTCTCTGCATTTTATGACACTAAAGAGAAATAAAATGGATGCCAAGAATAATCTCAAGACATGTTAGGTTTTAAAAGTAAGGGGCAGAAGCACATGTCAAATAATTCCTTTGGGGGGAAACATGTGTGTGTGTGTGTGTGTGTGTGTGTGTGTGTGTGTGTGTGTAAAACATTTGTGATGCCCTGACTGGTTTGGCTCAGCCACTATAAAGGCTCTGGGATGTGCCAGGCACGGCTGGCACCAGCACGTTGGTAAGCGGAGATGGCCAACTACGGGAAGGCGGCGAGAAGCCTGCAGAAGTCAGACGGCATAAAGGAAACTGAAACGGCGCAGACAAAACAATGCGATCAGAGCGACCAGACTTCCAGAGAATGTGCCACATGAGCCACGTTTTCAGAAGTAACAGTGTGCCAGGAGGAGTGAAGGATGAGAGGAACAGAGCAAGGAGTCTCGTCTTGAGCAAAAAACTTAGGGCCTCACATCCGACGGGGATTGCAGTGAACAAAACCCAGGAATTACCCGTGCGAACCCCTGCAATCTTAGCGTCAGGCACTTTTCCTTGTGAGTGTTGATGAAGGTGCAGGCTGCGTGATACCATTGTAGGACGCTGGAAAAATCACTTGTATTATTTCGTTCTCATTGCTTTTCCTCTTCGGCACACACAGCTGAATCCATCCGTTCCATGAGTGGATGAGGTGACTCAGGTCTATGCGTGTGCGACAGCAAAGACTCTGCTTCCCGGCTGATCAGTTACCTGGCCACCAGTTCCTCCCCTGGAAGACGTGGCTACACACAGTCCCTAAGCCAGTGGTTCTCAACCTGTGGGTCACGACCCCTTTGGGGGTGAACGACCCTTTCACAGGGGTCGCCTAAGACCATCGGAAAACACCTATTTCCCATGGTCTTAGGAACCAACACACCGCTCCTCGGTGTAGCAAAGTGTAGCAATGTAGTTTACTGTTGTCATGTGAAGACTGTTGCCCATGCTACACCACGATTCAAGACAAAATTGCATTTATTTGTCATTAGAAATAAATATTTCACAATATATGATTACATATTGTTTTTGTGATTAATCCCTATGCTTTAATTATGTTCAATTCGTAACAAGGAAAATACATCCTGCCTATCAGATATTTACATTACAGTTCATTAACAGTAGCAAAATTACAGTTATGAAGTAGCAACAAAAATAATTTTATGGTTGGGGGACACCACCACATGAAGAGCTGTCTTAAAGGGTCGCGGCATTAGGAAGGTTGAGAACCACTGCCCTAAGCGGATGTGCCCTTGACTTTCTGCACGTGTTTTCTGCTCATGGTACACTTACTAGATGGATTCGCTTGCTGGATCTGCCCTAAGGGAGAACCACAAACGGAGCGACTTGACCAACCGAAATTGATTGTCTCATCATTCTTGGGGCACAAAAGCCAAGATTGACGTGTTAACAGGGCCACGCACTCGCTGAAGACCCAGGGAAGGAACAGTTCTGGGTCTCTCCTAGCTCTTTGGTTTATGGCAGCATAACTCCACTGTTGCTGTGGCATTCCACAAATTCCTTCTTTTCTGAGGACACCAGTCCTATCAGGTTAGGGGCCCGCCCTACTCCAGTCTGACCTCATCTTCACTCATTGAATTTGCGACAATCCTATCTCCAGATATGGTCAAGGTCAAAGGTGCTGGGGGTTAGGATTTCAATGTGTGAATTTCGGGGATGGGAACGAGAACAATTCAACCCTTAACTCTGGGTTCGCTCCCAGGCTTCTTCCTGCCTCTCTGTGGATAATAAGTAATGAAATATTACACAAACGGAGGAAATAAGAACATAAAAAGAGCGAGCGTTGAAAATGAAGTCAAACTGCCTATGAAGACTTACTAACAGCCAGTGCCTTGGATGAAATGACAGGTGGGTGAACGGTAAAAGGCCGGGGAGAGAGCAACAGACCACAGATCTAGAACACGGAGCTCCAAGTGTTTTGCTGCATTTCAAAGAAAGCCAAACAAAGAAGCCAAAATTAGAGAGGATGCACGCTGGGTGGGTGCTGTTTATACCAGAAACATTCATGGTAAAACTTCAAACAATTAACTCATAATAAAAAATAACCTTAAGCCCTTGGCCCTACATCAAAAGATTGCCGAAAGAATGCCTCGGGGTCCTTGCTTAAAACCTGCTTATTTTTTTGGTCAACGTCCTTATGGGAACTGACTTGGAGAGATGCCCACAATATAACGCTAAGGGAAAGGCTCAAGTTATAGACGACTTTTTAACCCAGGAAAATCTTCTCACAAGTCGGGGGTCATCTTATACACCGGGTGTCTTCTTATAGGGCGGGTATATCTCAAACTCTATATTTTAACTGGAAAAATTGGGGGTCGTCTTATACGCCCAGTCACCTTATACGCTTAAAAATACGGTAAAAAAAAAAAAAGGGTGCATTGCAGAAGATCACATGCATGGGTGATGACCAATGTCCTTTCCAGCTGGATGCGTCTGTGACACGATTGGCAGAAATCGTGGCCCAGATCAGAGCCGCTGTGACGGAACGAGCAAGGAAAATGTCCCGGGCCAGCCGAAACTGGTTTGGCTCAGTGGATAGAGCGTCGGCCTGCGGATTGAAGGGTCCCAGGTTCCATCCCCAGTAGGGGGTGTGCAGGAGGCGGCTGATCGATGTCTCTCTCTCACCGATGTTTCTGACTCTCTATCCCTCTCCCTTCCTCTCTGTGAAAAATCAATAAAAGATATTTAAAAAAAAAAAAAAGAAGAAGAAGAAAATGTTCCTGGCCAATGGGTCTCGGGCCCGCTCAGGAATGGAACATTGGAAACTGTCCCGCATTTAAGAGAATGTCCCTGGGGACAGGTCGGCGCCGTCCACGGGGCAGCTATTCGGGGAGGCCACGTGGAGTGCTGCCGGGGGACGACCCGCGAGGGCCCTGGCTCCCCGCTTAGCCAGCGGCATGAGTGGTTTGGGAAGAGCCCTTCGCCTCCCTGAATCTCAGCCAATGGAAGTGGCAGCCATGAGCCTGGTCTCCACACACTCCACCCCTGCCACCGCCCAGCAGGTGGACCTGCTCCAGGGAGCTGCTCTCGGCCTGAACTTCCTCCTCTGTAAAATGGAAATAACAGGACCCAGCTCCTAGAGCAGCGGTTTTCAACCTGTGGGTAGAGACCCATTTGGGGGTCGAATGACCCACTGACAGGGGTCGCCTAAGACCAGTGGAAAATACAGATATTTATATTACGATTCATAACAGTAGCAAGATTACAGTGATGAAGTAGCAAGGAAAATAATTTTATGGGTGGGGGTCACCACCACATGAGGGACGGTATGAAAGGGCCTTAGGAAGGTTGAGAACCACTGTCCTAGAGGGCTAAGGTGTTCAGATCCCTGAAGGTAAGCATTCGCATCTGCTGGCTGGTGGGATAAAAAGAGGTGACAGCTGCCGAAACCGGTGTGGCTCAGTGGATAGAGCATTGGCCTGCGAACTCAAGGGTCCCAGATTCGATTCTGGTCAAGGGCATGTACCTTGGTTGCGGGCACATCCCCAGTGGGGAGCGTGCAGGAGGCGGCTGATCGATGTTACTCTCTCATTGATGTTTCTAGCTCTCTTTCCCTCTCCCTTCCTCTCTGTAAAAAATCAATAAAATATATTTAAAAAAGAGAGAGAGAGAGAGAGAGAAAGAGAGAGAGAGATGACAAACTCTGGCCTGCCGGGCACAATGCGTGACCTGGGGAGACGCAGCCATAGATCCTGGCTCTTTCCCTCGGTGACCTCACAGGGCCAGGCCGGCTGCCAGGCGGAGTCACATGAGCTAGCGGACAGTGCTGGCTTTGTCTGCACCGAGGACACACAGGTGGTGGGCGTAACGTGACATCCTGATTCTCCGTGGGTATTGGCACCCACACGCCTGCGGGGCTGGGGGCCGAGGCCACCCTTTCCTGGGGACCACCTCTCTCTGGGACACCAGGGGGGGTTGTGACCTTGGCCACAGCCACTCAGCGGGCCCGGGGTTCACAGTGTCAGGCCCCGGAGGTGTGACTTTGGCCACGGCCACTCAGGAGGCCCGGGCCCGGGGCTGGTGGCTGGTGGCTGGCTCAGGAAGCACAGGAAGTGGGGACTGGGACGGCAACAGCAAACGATGCCAGCCACGCCCCAGCAAGCTGGCCTGGAACTTCCGCTGGCAATCTGCTTCTCCACCTGCGCCTGCCCGAGTGGGGAGCCTGGAGGTGGGGGATGGGGAGGGATGAAGGGGCGGCAGGCAGAGGGCAGCCAGGTGGGCGGCGGAGAGTCCAGCCCCTGGCAGCTGACCTCTTTTAAATGAGCGCAGGCGTGACATCGCTGTAGTCCCGGTGATAAACTCTTCTCTATTTTTCATTTGTTGGATTACCCGAGCTAATAGATTTCGGTTACCTGCAGCAGAGAGAGCTCCCCTGTGGCCTGGCACCTGGATGGCACCTCAGATTCAACAGAAGCCAAACTTCCCTCTCCCCTCTCCCACTTCCTCAGCTCTCCTCTCACTCCCACAGAATACCAGGAGCAAATCAGATTAACCTAAAGCGCGGTGAGAAGCAGGCCAACCTTCCTATAATCTAATTTAAAAGTACCATATTTTCCCGAGTATAAGACGACCCCCAACTTTTCCAGTTAAAATATAGAGTTTGGAATATACTAGCCGTATAAGACTACCCCTCTTCCAACGCACACCAAATAAAAATTAAAAAAAAAAAACACCATCAGATCTGATTCTAATATGGTCATTTTCATTCAAATGCTAATGACATGCACCCTTGCAGCTTTCATAGGGTTTTTGAGCTCCCCACTCCCCACCGTATGCAGCGACCCCAGATTTTCCAGTTCGGCGTGGGAGTTTCAGCACCCACCCTATAAGACGACACCCAACGTATAAGATGACCCCGGACTTTTGAGAAGATTTTCCTGGGTTAAAAAGTCGTCTTATACGCCGGAAAATCCATACCCAACCAAGGCAGAGAATAATTTCAGAGAATTGCTATGAGAAATACAAGCAGATGAGACATTTTCTTTGCTTGTTTCATCACAATGGCTGATGTGGGCCACGATTTCTGCCAAACTCATCACAGACACATCCGATTGGAAAGGACGTTGGCCATCCCCCGGGCACATGATCTTCTGCAATGCACCCTTTTAATGTGCAAAACCTTCTCTTTTCACAGTGACCCACGCTCAGTGTGCAAGCACTATGATCAAATAAAAGAGAAATAAATTATCCACAAGGTAAGCCGGGGAATCTAGCAGAGACAGCTGGTCCTGGAGACAGGTTTCTCAGTCTGCCACTAGCTAGCTGCGTGCCTTGGACATGTCATCTTATCCTGACTTAGTTTTCCCATCTGTAAAGGGGGTATGAGAGACAGAAATAAGATCACCATCATCATCCGCCTCTAAAAGTTGCTGGGAGATTCGAATGAGCGAACACTTGGCAAAGAGCATCCTTCAGCAGACACAGGGACCACAGGAGCGAAGAAAGCGGCAGAGAAAACAAGAGCTGTTCCCAGGAGGAACCAAACCCACTCACCCCGTAAACCGGCACTGCACCCGAGCCCTGGCTTCTTCCCCGGGTTCTGCCACCCCGGGCCTTGCAGGAGACACAGCCACCGGACCCCAAGAGAATCTCTTCTTAGCAGGCCACTCCTCGGGGACAGCAGCCAGGACGTGTAAGGATCCCTCCCGTGTCCCCTTCTCCTGATGCTGATCTTGGCGTCAAATTTGGCCAATGTTTCCCCTCAAATCATAATATCAGAGCAGCCACGTGAGCCTTCCAGACAGACCCTGCAAAATGCATTCTGATGAGCGTCCTCGGACATCTCTGAGAACAGTGTCTGAGAATGAAACCACTTGGTCCGGATCACCCAGCAGGTTAACGAGCAAGAGCAAGGATTTGAACATAAAGCGGTTCTGGTCCCCGTGTCCCCGTTGCGTTTACTGCGTTTTTCTTAGTTTGTTACCGCCTCCCTCTGACCCACTTCACCTCCCTGTGACCTCTCCCAGCTGCCGCTGTCAGATTCTTTCCCCCAAACCCCCATTCCGCCTCAGTCCCGGCTCACAGCACCCCGCAAGGTGCACCTCAGGGCCCTTCCATAGATGCTCGTTGAATGAATGAAACCGTCGCTCCGGCTGCCTCAGCTTCCTCCTTCCCAGGACCTGCCTGTCAGAGTCCTTCAGCTATGGCTTCCCCCCGTCTGGTTTCATGAACCACCACCTCCCGGGTCCACCCTGAGCCTCGGGCTCCTCCCCAGACATGCCGTTCCCTCCCTGGACATCCTGCTATCAACAGCCTTTCTAAGTTGAATGAATGGACAAAGGCTTCTCTTCTTAGCGAGCCCGCGCCCGGGACACTGTATCGCTCTCGCAGCTCCAGACCAGGGCAGGTCTTTCTGAAAAAGCAAAACTCACCAGACTCCAGAGCACACTCTGCCTCGCACACAGTCTTCCTGGTCTAGCTAAGCTTCTCTTGCCTTCTCCCAGGAAGGTAAGTAGGCCTTTGTCTCCAGTCCCAGCTAAAAAAGACCTTCCCAAGTTGTATTTTAAGGATACAGCACTGTGCTTCTGTTTAGAGCAGCGGTTCTCAACCTGTAGGTCGCAACCCCTTTGGGGGTCAAACGACCCTTTCACAGGGGTCGCCTAACACCATCGGAAAATGCAGATATTTACATCACGATGCATAACAGTAGCAACATTTCATGGTTGGGGGTCACCACCACATGAGGAACTGCATGCAAGGGTCGCGGCCTTAGGAAGGTTGAGAACCACTGGTTTAGAGAGTTCAAAATGCAAAATAAAAAAATATTTAAAAACTGCATACCCTTTTGGGATGTAAAAGTAGAAAGCTCCCCGGTCTGATGGCAGAGAAAGAGGTAGGCCAGCTCACCCAGAATCCTTTCTTCCTTTTCCGCTCCTGCACTAGAACTTGGCTTTCAAAACACTTGTTCTCGCGGAAGCCGGTTTGACTCAGTGGATAGAGCGTCGGCCTGGGGACTGAGGGGTCCTGGCTTCGATTCCGGTCAAGGGCATGTACATTGGTGGTGGGCACATCCCCAGTGTGGGACGTGCAGGAGGCGGCTGATCGATGTCTCTCTCTCATGCATGTTTCTGGCTTTCTATCCCTTTCCCTTCCTCTGTGTGAAAATTCAATAAAATATATTAAAAACAAAACAAAACACTTGTTCTCTTTCTAATGAAAGAATAACCTATGGGGTAGCATCTTCCATGAAGATGCTACCCCATAGAAGCCTCACCCTGAAGACTTCTATTTTGGTGAGCATATTAAGTTAGTTCAGTTTATAAATAGGAATCCATCTCTCTTTCTTTTATTATTTTTCATCTTCAATTACACCGCCCCTTACCTATGATTTGGCAATCACGAATTAGGCATGGCCCCAAATGGAAAAGCCAGGCTGGCCTGATCTGTGTGTCCTTTATGTTGCAAAGCACCTGATGGACACTTGG
>JAAGEH010000663.1:4767-21506 GCA_011751065.1 Lasiurus cinereus | reverse complement strand
CCCTTCCTCTCTGACATCAATAAACATATATTAAAAATATAATAATACATGTAAGGGCCCGGTCCCCAGGCCTGTGGCTGCCACTCCGCTCTTAGCTCTGGTCCCCCTGGCCGCCTGGTGAAGGCCACCTGCACCTCTTCCCCCACCAAAGGCACGGCCTCCTCCCGTCAGAACAAGAGGCGTCACCGCCGACAGAGGTTCTAATGTTGTGCGTGATGCGCATCGGACTGTGCCGTCATTGTATCGCTTGGCCGATTTTGTGTTCCTGCTTCCGTCATGGCCAGCCGCTTTAGAGTAAAACATGTTCGCAAAGTCGCAGGGAAACAGCATTTTTAAAAAATATATATTTTATTGATTTTTTACAGAGAGGAAGGGAGAGAGATAGAAGCATCGATGAGAGAGAGACATCGATCAGCCGCCTCCTGCACGCCCCCCACTGGGGATGTGCCCGC
The DNA here is from genome assembly GCA_011751065.1 of Lasiurus cinereus. Lineage (NCBI taxonomy): Eukaryota > Metazoa > Chordata > Mammalia > Chiroptera > Vespertilionidae > Lasiurus > Lasiurus cinereus. The sequence goes on along the minus strand of JAAGEH010000663.1, from coordinate 21,054 downwards.
CACCAAGGTACATGCCCTTGACCGGAATCGAACCCGGGACCCTTCAATCCGCAGGCCGACGCTCTCTCCACTGAGCCACACCGGTTTCGGCAGAAACAGCCTTTTGAATGTAAACGTTTATGCAGTTTTTATTGTAGCGCGTAATGCTGGCATGGCCAGTTCTAACGTCTTTCAAACGTGAAAACACATTGGCATCCTCCTCAGGCGGGAGAGGCTCTGCGGGGAAACAGGGAGGACGAGGAAGGAGGGAAGTATTTAAACCTTAAGAAGCGGTGTGTTCAGGTACTAACAGGTGGGTGACGTCGCAGTCACGTGGCCCCGAGTGTTGTATCCTCGTGAAGATGCTGGAAACGGCGATGCGCTGGGTCCATTTTTAAAAATATATATATTTTATTGAATTTTTACAGAGAGGAAGAGAGAGGGATAGAGAGTCAGAAACATCGATGAGAGAGAGACATCCATCAGCCGCCTCCCGCACGCCCCCTGCTGGAGCTGCGCCCGCAAGCAAGGCACATGCCCCCGACCGGAATCGAACCTGGGACCTTTCAGTCCGCAGGCCGACGCTCTATCCACTGAGCCACACCGGTCTCAGCCCGGGTCCATTTTTAAATGCGGGTTTTAGATCCCACTGGACCTGACCGTGACTTTTACACGCAGCACGTGTGCAGTTTGAGCTTTATGACGAGCATCGCGGGTGGCTGTTTCAGGGCCGAGGGGTGCATACGTGGTTAAAACTGTTTTATGGGCTAAGTGAGCAGAAGCTTGGGGGAGCATTGCTCCGGGCTCCGGGTCTGCCCCGGAGGGGGGCTGTGGAGTTGGGGGGCGGGGTGAGGCCCAGCTGCTCCCAAATTGTGTCCCAGGGAAATATGGGGGGAGTGTCTGCTCCTCAGGGCGCCCTGATGCCCTTGTCCCGGGGCAAGGCTTGGGGGCAGAGTGAGTGAGGGCTGCCCTGGGCCTCGAGGGGTGTCGGGGTGTCCGTGCCCCGGTGGCAGGGAGAGCCGCTGGGGCCCGTGCATGATCACCCTGTCACAAGAGGGCCGTGCTTCCTTGTTCCTAGTCCTACGAACATTCTTTTGCTTCTCTGTCACGCGAGGAGCATGAAGAACAGGATGGGTATAAGCTACTTTATTTTTTTATTTATTTTTTAAAATATATTTTATTGATTTTTCACAGAGAGGAAGGGAGAGGGATAGAGAGTCAGAAACATTGATGAGAGAGAGACATCGATCAGCCGCCTCCTGCACGCCCCCTACTGGGGATGTGCCCACAAGCAAGGTCCATGCCCTTGACCAGAATCGAACCTGGGACCTTTCAGTCAGAAGGCCGACGCTCCATCCACTGAGCCACACCGGTTTCGGCCGTGTAAGCTCCTTTAATAGGCGCTGGTTCGCTGGTTCTGTCCTGGACGGGAGGGGACGCCGGCCCCAGTAACCTGCCTGCCCCCCGCAGCCACGCGATGATGGACGTGCTGGTTGAGCTCTGCCTGCAGAACCACCTCAATCCGTCCCACCACACCCTGGAGCTCTGGTCGCCCGAAGCCCAGCAGCCTCTGAGCTTCAAGCCAAACACGTTGGTGGGCAGCCTCAGCGTGCACACGGTCTTCCTGAAGGAGAAGGTTCCCGACGAGAAGGCCAAGCCTGGCCCCCCCAAGGTGCCCGAGGTCAGTGGGGCGGGGGCCCCGTCTTCCCAGCCACCCGCAGACCCCGTGGGGAGGGAGCTGCCGGTGAGGGGGGCGGGGCTGAGATCTTGGTGGCACACGCAGGTCGGCTGTGGCCGAGGGAACTGCAGGTGATGGGGGGCAGCGGGTTGGGGGGCCTGGGGTCTTGGGGGCACACGCAGGCGCTGTAGTTGGGGGTCCCCTTCCATGCCAGGCACAGGTAGGCACTCACAGGCCTATTTGAGAAGATGGAAGTTCCTCGGGATTGAGTCCTGCTGGCTGGGGGCCGTGGTAGAAGAAGAGGCCTGGTCTGGAGGAGACTGTCCCCCTGGACGTCCCATGGAGACAGGAGGGTCCCTGAATCTGTGCCTGGCAGGGTGGCAGCCACTGAGCATGTGCCGTGCAGCCAGGGTGACCCCAAACCTGACTTTGAATTCGTGGGAACTTAAGCACGTGGCAACCCTACTGGGCTCAGGCCTGAGGCTTCCCTGCCCCGGAGGCAGGCGGGACCCAGACGTGAACTTCTTCTTCTTCTTCTTCTTCTTCTTCTTCTTCTTCTTCTTCTTCTTCTTCTTCTTCTAAAAAAATATATTTTATTGATTTTTTTACAGAGAGGAAGGGAGAGGGATAGAGAGTTAGAAACATCCATGAGAGAGAGACATGGATCAGCCGCCTCCTGCACGCCCCCTACTGGGGATGTGCCCGCCACCAAGATACATGCCTTTGAAAATATTTATTTTACATATTTTGTAAATATTAACTCACTGCAATTGGAGAGCATCCATAATAATAAAAGCATAACATGGTAATTAGACCAGACGTCCTTCCGGATGACGCCGGGGCTGCGAGAGCGGGCCTTCCTTCCCGGCTGACGCATTTCATGCATCGGCCTCTGGTCTTATCAGACCCGAGACTTATTTCGGACTTGGGGCTCCCGATTGACGCGAACCTCAGCGTTTGTTAATTCTTCATGATGAGGCTCTGCCATGGTTCTCCTTGCTCCCTAGATAGGTAGCGCTGTTTTATTCATGTGGACTCCTGGAATATGCACAGAATTTCCCCGCTTTTAAAATGGCAATTTAGGCAAAACCGGTGTGGCTCAGTGGATAGAGCGTCGGCCTGCGGACTGAAAGGTCCCAGGTTCAATTCAGGTCAAGGGCATGTACCTTGGTTGGGGGCACATCTCCAGTGGGGGGCGTGCAGGCGGCGGCTGATCGATGTCTCTCTCTCATCAATGTTTCTAGCTCTCTATTCCTCTCCCTCTTCAAAAAATTAAAATATATTTAAAAAATAAAAAAATAAAATGGCAATTTAGCCACCGGTCCGTCCCCTGAGGATGCCTAGGTCTGGGTGGTGGGTAAAGGTTAAGGATGCCAGCCACCCCGTGTGCGTTTTCCCGAATTCTTACGCACAGTCCACGTGCAAGGAGAGAACCCTGGGCATCCCCGGCATCTCAGACCTCCCCGGCCGCCAGGCCCCACCCCCAGGGCAGCCGAGCCCGGGCTGTGCCGATCCCAGGCCGGACACGTGTGGAGGCCTACAGCCAGCTTTTCCGGAAATGTGTGGAACCCGGCCCCCGCTGAGGTCGGCCTCTGTGCCATCACGTCTGCTGTGTCCACTCGCCAGGGTCCGAGCGCCGTGAGGGAGATCAGGAAAGGCCAGATAGAACTTTTCTGAATATGTTTTTTTTAAATATATTATATTGATTTTTCACAGAGAGGAAGGGAATGAGATAGAGAGCCAGAAACATCGATGAGAGAGAGACATCGATCAGCCGCCTCCTGCACGCCTCCTACTGGGGATGTGCCCGCCACCAGATACATGCCCTGGACTAGAATCGAACCTGGGACCCTTCAGTCTGCAGGCCGACGCTCTGTCCACTGAGCCACACCGGTTTCAGCTTGAATACGTTTTTATTGCTGTCAGAGAGGAAGGGAGAGGGGAGAGAGACATCCATGGTGAGAGGGAGTCATGGACCGGCTGCCTCCTGGGGATGGAGCCCGTGCTCCGGGCCCGTGTCCTGACCGGGAATCAGACTGCGACCTCCTGGTCCACAAGCGGACGCTCAGCCCCTGAGCCCCGCCTCGGGCCATGTTCGGCCTCAGGAACGGAAGGCTGCTTCCTGTCGGTGAGGGTTTCCGTCCCACCGGACTGTCCACTGCACTTCCCGCTCGTGCCCGGGGGGTGCGTTCAGTCTGGTCTGCACCGGGACGGCCTGCGTGCGCTGGGCTGCGCGTGCCGAGCCCTGCCCGACGCCATCCCGTGTGGTTGGCACATGCTCAGCAGGCGTCGCTGTTCCCCGTCCTGCGGGCCGCCTCCCCGTGACCCCCGACTCTCGGGGAGAAACCCCCGCTCGGCGTCCCCCACATGCGCACCCGGCACGGGCCCAGCGCTGGGCACCGCGTGGGCAGACGTGCTCTCAGAGCTCCCGCCCGCGTGAGCGAGTGAGTGAGTGTGCGTGTGTGTGTGTCCCCCCAGAAGTCGGTGCGCCTGGTGGTGAACTACCTGCGCACCCAGAAGGCCGTGGTGCGCGTGAGCCCGGAGGCGCCGCTGCGCAGCCTGCTGCCCGTCATCTGCGCCAAGTGCGGCGTGAGCCCCGAGCGCGTGGTGCTGCTGCGCGACAGCGTGGCCGGCGAGCAGCTGGAGCTGTCCAAGTCGCTCCGCGAGCTGGGCCTGCGCGAGCTCTACGCCTGGGACAACCAGAGAGGTGAGGCCGCAACGCGGGGGACGCAGGGGGACGGGCGGGAGCACGCGGGGACAGGTGGGAACACGGGAGCACGTGGAGACACGTGGAGGACACCGGGGACACTGAGGACACGTGGGGGGTACCCGGGGACATATGAGGAATGCCCAGGGACATGCAGGGACACGTGGGGACAGGTAGGGGACACCCAAGGACATGCAGGGGACATGTGGGGACACGTGCAGACACGTGAGAGCACACGGGAACATGTGGGAACATCGGACATGTAGGGACACCCGGGAACACATAGGAGACACCCGAGGACATGCAGGAACACGTGCGGACACAGGAGAGCACACGTGAACATGTGGGAACACGGGACACGTGGGGACACCCGGGGACGTGTAGGGACACGTGCGGACATGTGAGAGCACATGGGAACATGTGGGAACATGGGACACGTGGGGACACCCGGGGACATGCAGGGACACGTGCAGACACGGGAGAGCACACAGGAACATGTGGGAATATGGGGCACGTGGAGATACCCGGGGACATGCAGGGACACGTGCAGACACATGGGAGCATATGGGAAAATGTGGGAACACGGGACACGCGGGAGCAAGGCCCCCACTCCGAGCGCTCGGGTCGACGCCCCCAGCACCACGGGACGGCGCTCGGATGTGGCCCAGACCAGAGGGGCAGAGGGGCGGGCGGGCGGGCAGCAGGCGGAACTCGCTGTCGCTCCCCGGCGGTCCTGCCGCCTCTGCACCCGCCCTGAGCCGCCGTCACCCTCTCTGGGAGCTCCTGGGAGAGGAGGAGCGGGGGTCAGAGGCCAGGACGTCGAGGCCCCGCTCTCAAAGAACCGCCCAGACACACCCAGGAGCTGCCGCCACGTGGGCCGGCTCTCCGTGGCCTCTCGTGGCTCCCAAGTCTCACACTCACTCCAAAGCCAGCCGGGGGCAGCCACGCCCTGCCCGGCTCCCCGCATGACCCCCCCCGCACCCTCCCCCCCACAGCCAGTGCACAGTGTGTGGCCGTCGTGGAGGCTGGGACGGCTCGGTCCCCGGGGGGACCTGCCCGTGCCTGAGGCCGCGTGTGAGGGAGCCGCGGCGGTGGGGGTGGAGGGCCGGGCTGGGACGGGCCTGGCCGCGGTGTGAGCCGTCTTCCCCGAAGGACCCGGGCCTGAGGGTTTACACAGACAGAACCCCCTCTCCCCCCTTAACTTCATGCTCTTCGACCCGAGAAGTCTCAACGTGGGTTTCATAGAGCCTCACTGGACATGGGCGGCCTTTCTGTCTCTTCCACACGCATGGGACACGGTGGGCTTCCAAAATACGGACACATCCAAGGTGTTCTCGTTTATCTACAACTTAAAAAAAAATTCTTACCACAAATTATCATTTTTAATCACAACAATGATGTTGGGGACATGGGTGCTCCTGGTGGTACCCCTCCCGTCCCCCCACCCCCCCCCGCCGAGGCTCTGCACCCTGGACCTCCCGGGACGCACAGGAAAGGGGCTCAGCCTCTGAGCTCACGGCAGAGACTGGTTTTCCTCCTTGACGTCTCTGGCGTCGGAGAATGGTGGCGCCTGTGCCCGGCCTGGCATCTCCTTCAACTCCCGTGCCCGGGCCTGGCCTGGCACACGGCCTGCGTGGCTGTAGCGCCCACTCTACCGGGTTCCCGCGAGGCCGGGGCAGGACGCACACGTACAGCGTCCCGCCTTCACGGTCGGAAGAGAAGGCCTCGCGACGGGTTTCTGTCTGTGGCCGCGGCAGGTGCGCCTCTGTGGCTGCTCACCCTCACCCAGGATGCTCCCCTCGCAGAGAGAGGAAGGGCGGGGAGGGACAGACAGACGGATATCCGTGTGAGAGACGCATCGACTGGGTACCTCCCACACGCACCCAGGCCAGGGATCGAGCTTGTAACAGGCGTGTGCCCTCGACCGGAATCGCCCCGGGACCCCCCGTCTGGGGGCCGACCTCTGTCCACTGGCCGGCGGGTCCAGGCTGAAAGACGCAGAACTCGGCCCTGGGAACCATCACAGGACACGCCTCCCGCTCGGAGCGTAGCCCAGGCCCGGCGTCCAGCGGGGCCGAGCACAGCGGGGACCCCATCCCCTCCGTGTGCCGGGAGGACGCCGCCGTCACTCCGTGGCCGGGGAAAGGCTGCCCACGTCCCCACGTCCCCACGTCCCCCCTCCGCGGTGTGGGCGCCTCCTGGGGTCCCAGCAGGAGACGAAGGGGCGGCACCTCGCCTGGAGGGGGCGCTCCAGGCCCATGACCCACCGACCGACACCCCTGTCCTCCTCTGGCCGAGACGGTGCGTGTGCCGTGCGGGCACTGGGTCGCCCCCTGCCCTGAGCCTGGCCCCCGCAGACAGCCCGCTGTGAGGGAGGAGGGAGCACGTTCTGGAGGCTGGCCCCTCTCTGGCCCCTCTCCTCCCAGCCCCGCTGAGCGGAGGCAGCCAGGCCGGGGCCTCCCGGCAGGCGGGCCTGGCACAGCGGAGACTGCGCTGCCCCCTGCTCTGCGCTCCGGGACGGGGTGCAGCCTGATCCGCACTGGGCCTCTGCTGACCGAGGGACGGACAGCCCCCCACAGGCTGACGGACAGACAGCACCCCACAGGCTGACGGACAGACAGCACCCCACAGGCTGATGGACAGACAGCCCCCCACAGGCTGATGGACAGACAGTCCCCTGAGGCTGATGGACAGACAGCCACCCACAGGCTGACGGATAGACAGTCCCCCCAAGGCTGACAGACAGACAGTCCCCCCCAAGCTGGCGGTCAGCCCCCCGGCTGACGGACAGACGGGCCCCCCGGGTTGGGGGAGACAGCCCCCCCCCAGGCTGACGGATAAACAGCCCCCAGGCTGATGGATGGACAACACCTCCAGACTGACAGCCCCCCAGGCTTACAGACAGCCCCCCAAAACTGACAAGCGCTCTGTTCTGGGCCCCGGCCTGGCCCCCCCCTCACCCTCTCCTCCTCCCCTCACCCTCTCCTCCTCCCCTCACCCTCTCCTCCTCCCTCACCCTCTCCTCCGAGCCCTCACTCTCTCCTCGCCTTTCCAGTTCTTCTGACCAAAACGCAGTCGGAGCCCTCCCTGCGCTGCCGAGGTCAGTGAGCCCCACGCGGGCTGCCCCTGCATGGCTGCGGGGTTTGGGGGGGCATGTGCGGGGTTCGGGGGGACATGCACGAAGTGACGGCTCAGGCCGTGTGGCTCCCCGGAGCGTGCTGGCGGGGGCTGCGGCTGCGGCTGGTCTCTCGGCTCCTGGCTGGCCGGGGAAAGATGTCCTGGTGGGAGGGCCGCGTGCGGTTCTGGCTGCGGAGAAGCAGGAGCGATACCAGGCGGACACGGCCGGCCCTGTGAGCGCCGCGCCTGCTCGCCTGTGCTCATCTGCATTCACCTGTGCTCACCTGTGCTCACCTGTACTTCCCTGTACTCACCTGTGCTCACCTGTCCTCACCTGTACTTACCTGTACTCACCTGTAGTTACCTGTACTCACCTGTACTTATCTGTGCTCACCTGTGCTCACCTGTACTTACCTGTGCTCACCTATGCTCATCTGTATTTACTTTTACTCACCTGTACTCAACTGTATTCACCTGTCCTTACCTGTGCTCACCTGCCCTCACCTGTACTTACCTGTGCTCACTTGTACTCAACCTGTACTCACCTATACTTACCTGTCCTCACCTGTGCTCACCTTTACTTACATATACTTACCTGTCCTCACCGGTACATACCTGTACACACCTGCACTCACCTGTGCTCACTTGTCCTCACCTGTACTTACCTGTCCTCACCTGCGCTCACCTGTACTTATCTGTACTTACCTGTACTTACTTGTCTTCACATGTCCTCACCTGTCCTCACCTGTGCTCGCCTATATCTGCCTGTACGTTGCCTTCCCGTACTCGCCTGTGCTTGCCCCTGGCTGCGCATTCCTGTGCTTGCCGGTGCACGCCTGCTCTTGCTTGCGCTTGCCTGCGCTCACGTGTGCTCACGGTCCTTGAGCTCTACCCTGCCGCTGCGGAAGTGAGGGCCCGGTGGTTTGCGGTGTCTGCCCTGTGCCGTCGTCGATATAAAAATGAGCAGCTCAGATTCCGCACTTATTCCGACACGGGTTTCTTCTCTATTATGTATATGTGCACACACATGTGTATGTTTAGATATACACGCACACGTAACAGACACAGACACATGCACATCATTGCGATTTTAATGAACCTTTTGGGTTGCACGCGCGCGCGCACTCACACACACACGCACACAGAGTTCGTTACCGTCCCAATGAGTTTTCACCGTTTACAAGAGTTCCTGCGCGTGTTGGTTAGAGTGTTGAACACTGGGTCTTAGTTCTAGAAAAACGAGCGAAAAGGAGAACACGGTGTGGGTGCGGCTGCCCGGCCCTGTCCAGGGGGAGGACCGGGTCGATCCCTCGGTGGTGCCCTGAGGCCTGCGGTTTGATGGGCGGCACTCTGGCCCGGGTGCCAGGAACAGGCTCTCCCCGCCACCTGTGGGGCACCTACCTTCCCTGTCATGCACGGCCTGTGTAGACACAGACAGGGTACACATGCACACACGCCCCGTGACGTGCGGGGTACACACACACACACACACATGTCCCGTGACGTGTAGGTTACACACGCACACACATGCCCCGTGACGTGCAGGGCACACACACACACATGTCCCATGACGTGCAGGGTACACACACACACACACACATGCCCTGCGACGTGCAGGGTACACACACACACACATGCCCCGTGATGTGCAGGGTACACATGCACACACATGCCCCGTGGCTGCGGATGGTGTCCCGTGGATAGCCCTGCACCTGAGGAGGGCGCACGTGACTGGCACGAAGCCCACGTGCACACGTGGCTGCTGAGTGGCATGCATGACAGCCGCCTGCACCCGCCGCCCGTAGAACGAGTGGCAGACGTGAGCGTGTGTCTCTCCGCTCCTGTAATGTGGTGTTCAGAGAGCAACACCAGCTTGGCTGTTGGCTTGCTGACGCCTCCATGGGTGGGTTCACGCATGTGCCCTGACCAGGGATTGAACCCGCAACCTGGGGGTGTGGGGACGACGCTCCGACTACCGGCCGGGCCTGGTTTCTGCTGCTGGGGGTTTGGGGGGCTGTGGCCGCCGTCCCGCCTCAGGTCTGGGCTCTGACTGGAGCGTCCGCCCATCAATCAGCACAGAAGCGGCTGCTGTCGGTGGCGGACGGTGAACAGCGGGTCCCACCAGGGCAGTGGTTCTCAACCTTCCTCAGGCCGTGGCCCTTTAAGACAGCTCCTCATGGGGTGGTGACCCCCACCCATAAAGTTATTTTTGTTGCTACTTCATAACTGTAATTTTGCAACGGTTATGAATCATATCTGTGTTTTCCAATGGTCTTAGGCGACCCCTGTGAAAGGGTTCGACTCCCAAAGGGGTCGCGACCCACAGGTTGAGAACCACTGCTCCCGGGCCTGGCGTCGGGCGTTGGCATCGGGCGTGGGCAGTGCCGTGGGGAGGTTGTGTCCTTCAGGGACACCCGGGTTCTCCTCCCGCTGCCCTAACCTGAGCCTCCGAGCGCGGGAATGTGCTGATGGCTGGGGCCTGAGTGGCCTGGGGTGAGGGGGGGAGGGGAGATCTGTGAGTGACCGTGCCAGCACCCGTGTGGCCCTGTGGGCAGGCAGTACCCACCGGCCACCCGTGTGCAGACCGGAGGCTGAGGCTGTGCAGGCGCCACCCCGTTCACCCCATTCTGCAGGTGAGCACGCGGAGGCTCCGAGCACACCCAGCCCTTGGTGCTGGTCACTCCACCCACTGGTCCTCACCTGCTCCCTCACCTCAAGCCTCCCCGAGGGTGGGCGTGCTGCGGACAGGGCACCGGGCCCAGCCCCAGGGCTTCTGATTCCGGGGACAGGACGAGGTCCAGGTGCCTCCTCGTCCTGAGAACCTCAGCCCGGGGCGAGGCTGCCGCCCACTGATGGGCCGGGGCTGCAGGGTCCCCGTCTGGCCCCCGGGAGCGCCGGTCCCAGCCCCTTCTGCGTCCCAGCGACGCCCAGCCTGGGGCGCGGTCAGGGACTCTGTGCCCACCGCCCAGGCGGGCAGGCGGGTGCGGGAGGGTCAGAGACCACGCTGTGCAGCGCCCGGCTGTCTGACCCCGGGCCACACACCAGAGGCGAATACAGGCTGAGGCTGAATACCAGCCGCCACTGGAGAGTAAAGGAAATTAATAAGGAATAACCCCCAAATAATAGTTATGTTTTAAAATAAATGTTTTATTCCTCTTTTACAGAGAGGGAGAGAGAGAGAGACATCGATCAGCCGCCTCCTGTACGCCCCCCACTGGGGATGTGCCTGCCACCAAGATCCATGCCCTTGACCGGAATCGAACCTGGGACCTTTCAGTCCGCAGGCCGACGCTGTATCCACTGAGCCACACCGGTCTCGGCAATAGTTGTTTTTTGTTTTGTTTTTTTGAATATATTTTATTGATTTTTCACAGAGAGGAAGGGAGAGGGACAGAAAGTCAGAAACATCGATGAGAGAGAGACATCGATCAGCCGCCTCCTGTACGCCCCCCACAATGGGGATGTGCCCGCCACCAGGATACAAGCCTTTGACTGGAATCGAACCTGGACCTTTCAGTCCGCAGGCCGACGCTCTATCCACTGAGCCACACCGGTCTCGGCAATAGTTTTTTTTTAATCTATATTTGTATGGATCTCAGAGAGGAAGGGGGAGGGAGAGAGAAATATCAATGATGGGGGAGAATCACGGACCGGCTGCCCCCTGCACGCCCCACACTGGGGATCAGGGCTGCACCCGGGCCTGTGCCCTGACGGGGACTCGAACCCTGACCGCCTGGTTCATAGGCTGACACTCAACCACTGAGCCATGATTGTTGGTCTAACATGGTTTGGTTTTGTTTTAAATCCTGGTGAAGAAGGGAAAGGATTGAGGATTGAGAGAGAGAGAGAGACAGACAGACAGACAGAGGTGGGGGGGGAAGCCATGGGCCCCTGGAAATGTCCCAATAGGGGAAGCAGGCTGGCCGAGCCGAGGAGGAGTGGGGGGTGTGAGCATCGGCAGAGGACACACCCTCTCTCCCCCGCGGAGCCCGAGGCCGTGTGCCGTGGCCGGGCTGCGGGCCGGGGGTGTGGGCGGTTCCCCGGACGGACGGGCGGTCAGAGCGGAGGGTGAGTCTGCTGAGGCTGTGCACGCGGCGTGTTTGTGCTGAGAAGCTCTCTCCCTCCCAGAAGCCTTCCGGAAGTCCTCCCTGGGCGGCGACGAGGCGGACCGAGAGAAGAAGAAGTTCCTCGGCTTCTTCAAGGTGAACAAGAGGAGCAACGGCAAGGTGAGGGCCGCACTGGCCATGGGCAGGCGTGGGGCCGAGATGCTGGCACGCCAGCCCCCCGACGGTTCCCAAACGCGGGGACGGCCGTGTCTCGGTCAAAACAGGGGCTCCTCCCAACGCACCCCATGTGCCTGGTTTCTCTCTTCCACTCGCGACCTCGGAGCGGCTCTGGGCGAGGGGCTGTACAGCGGCACCTCGAGAGACGAGTTTAATTCATTCCATAACCTTGAGGCGTGGGAAACGATGAGATGCTCGCGTCGCGGTAAACTGGTGGGTCGTGTGCAGCCGGCCGATCCGCGTGATGACTCCTATCTCAACTGTTGCTCGTATTTCAAAGCAAAAATCGCTCGCTCCACGGCTCCTATCTCAAAAAAATCTCGTATGTGAGGGCACTCGTATCTCGAGGTACCACTGTCTTCGCCAGCAGACCTCGGCCCCGAGCCCGTGCCCGCTCCTGCCGCCCAATGCCCAGGGCCGGGCGCAGGCAGGCTGCTCGGGTGGGGACGGAGCAGGGGGTGGGGCACGCACAGCCCAGCGCGGCTGGAACGGCCGCATCCCTACGGGTGAGCCAGTGTCGGAAGCTGCCGCAACGGCCGTGAACGGCCCAGGGATGCTTTAGTGTAAGCTGAGCGTGACTGGGCGCTGGCCGCAGCCGGAAAGGGTGCGCCCTGCACAGACGCCCGGACCACAGAGGCTGTCCGGTGCCAGGGACTCCTTCCTGCCCGTCCCTCCTCCCCCCTCTCTCTGACTGGCCAGAAGTTCTCCTTTCTTTTCTTTTCTTTTTTTTAATTTTTTAATGTATTTTTATTGATTTCATACAGAGAGAAAGAGAGAGAGACATCAATGACAAGAGAGAATCACTCACCGGCTGCCTCCTGCACGCTCCCTGCTGAGGATCAAGCCCGCTCGCTACCTGGGCACCTGCCCCTGATGGGAACTGAACCCGGGACGCTTCAGTCCGCAGGCCGACGCTCTACTCACTGAGCCACACCGGCCGGGGGAGCTTTCCTTCCTCACACTCCTCCTCTTTCCGGTGGATCTCCCCTCACCTTAGTTTTACTGTTTTATTTCTCCCTCGACCTCCTTCCTGAAGCTGCACCCTTGTGTTCGTGACGGCTGCGTGGGGGCTGGTTCTTCATTTCTGCATCTCCATTTGGTGGTTTGAGGTGGTTGCTCCATGCCATCTCACTTAACCTTACGGCAGTGGTTCTCAACCTGTGGTTCTCAACCACTAGCAGGGTCGCCTAAGACCATGGGAAAACAGAGATTCACATTACGATTCATTAACCGCAGCAAAATTACGGTTATGAAGTAGCCACGAAAATCATTTTATGGTGGGGGGTCACTACCACATGAGGAGCTGTCTTAAGGGGTCCCGGCGTTAGGAAGGTTGAGAACCACTGTCTTACGGAGACCTGGGAGAGGGGGCCGCCCGTCTTCTGGGCGCAAAGACCGGTGGCTGTGCCCATAGCGAACACAGAGCCATGCCCCCTCCTGTCTGTCCAGAGCCCCCACCCTCTCCTCGCCCACACGGCACGTTCCTGGACCAGTGGGGCCTCAGCTTTGCTTCATTAACGAGAAGAGGGTTTGGCCCTGGCCGGTGTGGCTCTGCGGGTAGAGCGCCCGCCTGCGAACTGAACGGTCCTGGGGTTCGATTCCGGTCAGGGGCGCACACCGGGGTGATGGGCTCATTCCCCAGTTGAGGAGGGGGGGCGTGCAGGAGGCAGCCGATCCACGATGCTCTCTCCTCGCCGATGTTTCTCTCTCTCTCTCCCTCCCTCTCTGAACTCCATGAAAATACATTTAAAAAATAAAACGCAGCCAGAACCGGTGTGGCTCACTGGATAGAGAGCATCGGTCTGCGGACTGAAAGGTCCCAGGTTCGATTCCGGTCAAGGGCATGTACCTTGGTGGCAGGTACATCCCCAGTAGGGCGTCTCATTGATGTTTCTCTCTATCCCTCTTCCTTCCTCTCTGTAAAAAAATCAATAAAATATATTTATAAAAAATAAAAAATAAATGAGACGTAAATAGAGCCGCGGTTCACCGCCACGAGCTGTGGTTTCACAACCTCGGCGTCGGGAGCAGCGAGCTCTGAGCGCGGCTTTCAGGCTCGGTTGAGGGATGGGGGTCACGCGGGGACCACGGGGACAGCTGTGGGTGCAGACGCTGCGCCTGGGAGAGCAGCCGGGCCGGCCTGGTGCCTGGCGTCGGCTGAGGACGCGCCGGCCGGCAGCTGAGCACCCACTTTCCCGCCCGGAGACGATGTGACCGGCTGTGTTTCCGCCACAGGTGGAGCCGGGCCGGCTGTCGGGGGCGGACAGCGACGAGGACTCGGCGAGGCTGGCGCCCGGCCAGGGCTCCCACGTGAGTACGGGCCCCCCCAGGGCACGGCCCCCCTCGGAGGGTGAACCTGCAGTTGCTTTATTGATGGGGGACGGCGGGGTGGGGCGGGGGGCCTTCCTTTCTGCTCTGGGCAACACTGGAAGTAGGTCTTATTCTGGGGGGATGTCTTCCTTTTGGGGAAACGGGGTGTAACCTGGTCCACAATGACTAAAAATTTAAAAAAAATAGGAGAGCCTTATGCTGAGTGTGGTAATAAGCCAGTCAGTGAAGGAGAAGCACCACGTGATCTCACTCATTGGTGGATCATAAAGAACATGGTAAACCGATGAACAGAAGGATAGACACGGAGGCAGGAAAGCATCACGCAGACCGTGAAACGTCAGCAGGAAGGTTCGGGAGAGGCGGGGTAGAGAAGAGATCCATCAAAGGACTTGTATGCATGCCTATGAGCATCACCAATGAACATAGATACGGGGGCGGGTATGCCTGGGAGGGAGGAGGAGGGGGCCATGGGGAGATAGGTATACACGTAACACAATAAAAAAATAAAACGTAAAAATTTAAAATTTAAAAATAAAATAGAATCCTGTGCCACGTGGAAGCTCCAGAACCGGAAGGTGTGTTGAGCCAGTCCTGCCACAAGGGAGCAGTGTCTTTGTGAGCACAGCCTGGCATTTGTGGCCCGTGAGGGCAGAAAAACGCTGGGCCCGGGCCCGGCCACCTGTCTGATGCGTGGGCACGGGCTCTCCGTCCGAGCTCCAGCGGGGACAAGGCGCTCGGGGCTGACGGGGTGCCCCTCTGTCCCCCCCACCCCCCACCCCCGCCACAGGGCTCCCTGACGACGCCCAACTCCCCGTCCGTGACTTCCCGCTCCATCACGCTGGGGCCGTCCCTGTCGCTGAGCAACATCTCGGGGGTGTCCGTCAAGTCCGACGTGAAGAAGCGCCGGGCGCCGCCGCCGCCATCACCCCTGCCCGGGGCCGGGCCGCCCGCGCAGGACAAGGCCTCGGAAAAGGTAGGCTCGCGGGCTCCTCTGTGCTGTCAGCAACGCAAGCCCCGTTTCTCCCGTCCTCCTGTGACGTGGAGGGGCAGCTGCAGGGTTCGCCTGCGTTTTTATCCTCATTTTTTTAAAAATGCGTGCGTCGCTGAAACCGGTGGCGGCTCAGGGGATAGAGTCTCGGCCTGCGGACTGCAGGGTCCCAGGTTCGATTCCGGTCAAGGGCATGGACCTTGGTGGCGGGCACATCCCCAGTGTGGGGCGTGCAGGAGGCGGCTGATCGATATCTCTCTCTCATTGATGTTTCTAGCTCTCTCTCCCTTTCCCTTCCTCTTTGTAAAAAAATCAATGAAATATATCTAAAAAAGAAAGTGTGTGTGTATTGGTTTCAGAGAGGAAGGGAGGGATAGAGAGAGAGGGGAACATCCATGCTGAGGGGGAATCACGGATCGGCTGCCTCCTGCACGCCCCCCACCCCCAACCAGGGACCCATCCCACAACCCAGGCCCGTGCCCTGACCAGGTCTCGAACTCTGAGCTCCTGGTTCCTAGGTCGACGCTCGGCCACTGAGCCCTGCCAGCCGGGCTCTCACCTGCTTTTTATTGTTATTATGTGCTGTTTTGGGTGACAGCTTCGTGGCGAGACAGCCACACGCTCCAGAAAGGGCCCCTCGCTCTCCCCGCGCCCGCCTGGCCCGGGCGTGAGGTCCCAGTCTCACTGGCTGTTTCCTGTGCTGGACTGGCCTCCCAGGTGTGCTTCTGGGTCACCTTCACCCCTCACTCAGTCCTCCCCACCCCCCTATGAGTCTGTTCTCTGCATCTGTGGCCGTGCCCATGCAGTCTGTGTGCTCACATGTTTTCTAGATTCCACGTGCACGTGACATCCTAGGCACGTGTCTGACTCTGAGGGACGGGCTGACTGTGCCCACAGCGCCCGCCGGGTGCAGCCATCCTGTGGCCAGCGGTCAGGATTCCTTCTCTTTGTGTTTTCCCCGGGCCTCCTCTCATTGGTCCTCACAGAAGTCCTGGAGCAGGTAGATAGGAGACTCAGTAGAATCCTATTTTCTTTCCATTAGCCGGGAAACGGAGATGTAGAAAGCCAGGGAGCGGTGGCCAGCAGGTGGCGCTGTGCAGGCTCCAACCTGCACTCTGCATCCTGCACACCTGTGCAGGAGAAGGTGCGGTGGGGCCGAGCCTGTGCAGGCGGGAATGTGTGCAGGAGCAAGCGGGAGCATGTG
>JAAGEH010000662.1:0-13056 GCA_011751065.1 Lasiurus cinereus | reverse complement strand
GCGTGCACCGCGCCAGACGCTCTGAGCAAGATCAGCCGAAACCGGTGCGGTTCAGTGCATAGAGCGTCGGCCTGCGGACGGAAGGGTCCCAGGTTCGATTCCTGTCAGGGGCATGCACCTTGGTGGCGGGCACATCCCCAGGAGGGGACGTGCCTGAGGCAGTTGATCGATGGCTCTCTCTATTCGATGTTTCTGACTCTCTATCCCTCTCCCTTCCTCTCTGTAAAAAAGTCAATAAAATATATTTAAAAAATGGCCGAGACCAGTTTGGCTCAGTGGATAGAGCACCGGCCTGCGGACTGTAGGGTCCCAGTTTCGATTCCGGTCCAGGGCATGTACCTTGGTGGCAGGCACATCTCCAGGAGGGGGTGTGCAGGAGGCAGCTGATGGATGTCTCTCTCTCATCGATGTTTCTGACTCTCTATCCCTCTCCCTTCCTCTCTGTAAAAGAGTCAATAAAATATTTTTTTAAAAAAAAAGAAGATTAAACCTCTCAGCCACTCGGGACCGACAGGCCGGCCTGGCCGCCCTCTCCCGGGCGTGGGGAGCCAGGATGGAGGGGTACCCGGGGAGCTGGGTATGGCGTCCTCACAGAGCGGCAGCAGCACCCGGACACATGGCCCTCCCTGGCCGGGAATGACACCGGGGACCTGGTGGTGCATGGGGCAGGGCTCCACCCACTGAGCCGCCCCGGCCAGGGCTGGTCCCTGCTCTTTGCAGGCGTTTGCCAGGCCGGCTCTGGGTCGTCGTCAGAAACGGGACCGCGGGCTCTGTCTCCTGGACGGCGACCTGTGGGGGTCCTGGCTGGCAGCACCGGCTCTTCTTTCTCCCAGCCAGGAGAGCCAGCGGCTCCTGTGAGAACTGTTGCTTTCAGAGAGGGAGGGGCCCCTGCACGCAATGTGTGCGAGAGCAGGCCTGCCTTCCCCCCCGCTGCCCGCACCGGCTCCCTCCCCTCTGCACCAGGGACCCTCTGCACCAGGGACCCGGGCTTCCCGCCCTGACCGGAAATCCAACCGTGATCTCCTGGTTCATAGGTCAACGCTCAACCTCTGCGCCACACCGGTCTGGGGATTACAGTGGTACCTCGAGATAAGAGTTTAATTCGTTCCATAACCTTGAGGCGTGGGAAACTATGAGACGCTCGAGTTGCGGTAAACTGGTGGGTCGTGTGCAGCCGGCCGATCCGCACGATGACTCCCATCTCAAATGTTGCTCGTCTTTCAAAGCAAAAATCGCTCGCTCGACGGCTCGTATCTCAAAAATCTCGTATGTTAGGGCACTCGTATCTCGAGGTACCACTGTAATTTGATGGCTCTGAAGGGAATCCTGCAAGGGTTGGTGTTCTCTGCGTTACATCAGAAAGGAGAGGGGCGTTATTGTGAAGTCTTCTGCGCGTGGGCTCGGTTAGGGTCCTGCAGCGGGCCGCGTGTTGGCCGCGCCACGGCGTGGCCGTGCGCCCAGCGGGAGGTGCCCGGGCGGGTGGCCGGGTGTCAAAGAGGATTTGTGAGTATCCCCTGGGCGTTTCCCGGTCGCCATGCACATTCACGGCCAGCTCTCTCTGGACGCCTGCACACCGAGACTCATTCATTCGTCGTGAACTCGCCTGCGACCGGGAAAGGGCTGTGGGCGAAGCAGAAGGTTCTGGAAAATAAAGGAAAATCGTCACCACGCCAGTGAGACTGGCCCACAGGCCCAGCGTTTGATCCCGCTGCCCGTGACGCGCCGGCGCTGCTTTGTTCTCGCTCTGATTGTTTTCCTGACGATTATTGCGTCGTGACTCAGCCCCGTGTGCCTGCCTCCCCATTAGTCACCCCTCGCGTGGGTTTTACGGGCCGGGCCGGTCCTGTGATCACGCTGTATCCCCTTTCTCTGCGGGTTAGGGTGCTCCGTGTTCCCCAGAGTTTAAAAATACATTTGTAGCCGAGACCGGTGTGGCTCAGTGGATAGAGCGTCGGCCTGCGGACTGAGAGGTCCCGGGTTCGATTCCGGTCATGGGCATGGACCTTGTTTGCGGGCACATCTCCACTGTGGGGCGTGCAGGAGGCGGCTGATCGATGTCTCTCTCTCATCGATGTTTCTGACTCTCTGTCTCTCTCCCTTCCTCTCTGTAAAAAAGCAATAAAATATATTTAAATAAAAATACATTTGTGGATGTGGGACGTGTCGCTGTGCGATGCCAGTATCTCCCACCACAGGCCGCTCTTCTGGACAAGGAGCGCCACCCGGTGCCACCGCCTGCCCCTGCCGGCGGTCGACGTGTGGCGCTGCCTGTTTGCCGGTCGTTTCTCGCTGGAAAAGCGGGTTCCCAGAGCCGCCTCTCGTGATCAGGAGAACGTGGAGGACCCCATAGTTGTGTGGGCGTGTGGCGGCTTCTCCGTTTTTTGTTTTTTTTCCTTTAAAAAATTGTATTTCATTAACATACCCCTCTTCTTCTCTTGCACACCGCAGATTTTGTCAATTGTATCCTCGGTCATTTGTCATCATAAAGTCAGATCTGGTCACGCCAGGAAATCTGAGAAATGGAGGAGAAGTGGGAGAAATGAGAAAAACGCGGCTTCCACGCCCTCAGAGCGAGCGCTCCGTGGAACACGGGGGAGACGGCTCAGGAGGCCGAGGGGGATTTACGAGCGCCCGGCCGCCCACGGCCGTTAACGTGGCGCTGAGAAAACAGCCCTGAAAACCATTACCCACTCACTCGGCACTTCCACACGTCTGGGGGCGGGAGGAACGTGGAGGAACTGGTTTGAGTGTTTTGCCTGGGCTTGTGGGCCAAGAGGGGCGCCGACCCCCTAATGACAGGGGAGGGACAGGCTCTGTCCCCCCTCCTCCCCTCCCTCCCCCCACACACAGGCGCGCGCGCGCGCACACACACACACACACACACACACACACACACACGAGAAAGGGGCATTTTGGCCAAGACCGGTTTGGTTCAGTGGCTAGAGCGTCGGCCTGCGGACTGAAAGGTCCCGGGTTCGATTCCGGTTGGGGGCATGTACCTTGGTGGCAGGCACATCTCCACTGTGGGGCGTGCAGGAGGCAGCTGATCGATGTCTCTCTCTCATCGATGTTTCTAACTCTCTATCTCTCTCCCTTCCTCTCTGTAAAAAAACAATAAAATATATTTTTTTAAAAACAAAAAAGAAAGAAAGGGGCATTTTGAGACTTCGGGGCACCAGGGTTCCGCCTCAAGGCAGACGGCGAGTGGCCAGCTCCCGGGCAAAGGCAGCGGCCGTGTCGGATCCATCCCACGCTGTGGCCTGAAACCAGTCGCCGGGGCTCCCTCCGAGTTCCCTGTGACTTTCCCTCGGCCACCGAGTGTGGGCGAGACCCGGGGGTGGGGGGGAGCGGAGGGAACCTCCACAGGACGGACGAGGGGGAGGGTGCGTGCCCAGCGCTGGCGTCGGAACGTGAGCTCCTGGCGGGCGCTGGCCCCGAGGAGCAAGGGCAGAGCCAGGTGACGCTGGCGGGCGGTGCCCACGGCGTGTGCAGAGGCCTGGGAAGGGCAGCGGGTTTGGGGGGTGCCCTCGCGGAAGTCCCGCCGGGGACCGGCCTGGTCTTGGGGCTCGGCCACTGGGTGCTGAGGGGGTGCGGCCTCTGCAGACCCGGGCGACCCCGGCGGGTCCTGGTCCCCCCTCGAGGCCCGGGCCCCGTGTCCTGGCTCTCAGAGGCACTGTGGTCCTCGGCTCCCAGCTCCAGACGCGCGCACCCCTCTGTTCGGTTACGCCGGCCGGAGCCTGTCCTGCCGAGAGCCGGCTGGTAGCTGTGATGTCATCACCAGCCTGTCCTTTCTCTGAACCACAGACTGCGAGTGGGTTCCCCTAATGGGAACGGTTTCCTGGTATGGAGTCACCTTCACACAGGAAGGGCTGCTGCGCCCAGGCGGTGCCGGCTGGCGGGGGGCCCCTGTGCGCTGGGCTCACAGGGTTGGGGGGGCTCGCAGAGACTGCTGGCTTCCTCTGGCTGTTTCCCATGTGTGTGTCCATGTTTCCGATATGTGTGTCCATGTTTCTGATGTGTGTGTCCATGTTTCCGATGTGTGTGTCCATGTTTCTGATGTGTGTGTCCATGTTTCCGATGCGTGTGTCCATGTTTCCAATGTGTGTGTCCAGGTTTCCGATGCGTGTGTCTAGGTTTCCGATGCGTGTGTCTAGGTTTCCGATGCGTGTATCCATGTTTCCCATGTGTGTGTCCATGTTTCTGATGCATGTGTCCATGTTTCCCATGTGTGTGTCCATCTTTCCGATGCGTGTGTCCATCTTTCCCATGCATGTGTCCATGTTTCCCATGCGTGTGTCCATGTTTCCCATGTGTGTGTCCATGTTTCTGATGTGTGTGTCCATGTTTCCCATGCGTGTGTCCATGTTTCCGATGCGTGTGTCCACGTGGTTGGTCATTCCCTTGTCTCTCCTCGGCCCGGGGGTTCAGCCTCCGAGCATTCGCTCAGAAGCCTGCGTTCATTCTCCCGCCCTGGCGTTCATAGATTCTCTCGTCGGCGGCTCTCGCTGTCCACCGCGGGGCCGCACAGGCCGCCGGCGCGCTACGTTTGTCACTGCGCTTTGGACGCGCGGAGGCGGCGCGCTCTCTCTCGGCAGAGCTCACGCTGCGGTTCTGACGTCCACGTTGCGGTTGCATCGTCCGCACGCGCTCTGACGCGTCCCGTTTGGCCTGCTGCGGTCGTTAGCGACAGTCTCCTCCGAAGGTTTCTACAGAACCTTTCTGTGTCCCCGGGACTTCGCACACGTTTAAACCGGTCCCTGCGTGCGGGTGGGAGTGGGGAGGGGGGGTCTGCCTTCCGCCAACCTGCACCCGGTGCAGCCCGCCCGGTGCGATCACACCGGCCTTGGTCAGAACAAACACCGAGTCGCCGGGGCACAGCGTCGGTTGGCGGTGGTGAGCGCGGCGTTGTTGCCGTTCCGTCCTTCCTGGGCATTTCACGGGGTGCCTTCTTTTCTTTCCTTCCCCCCCTGCAGTGTGCCAGGGCACCAACAACAAGCTCACCCAGCTGGGCACCTTCGACGACCACTTCCTGAGCCTGCAGCGGATGCTCAACAACTGCGAGGTGGTCCTGGGCAACCTGGAGATCACCTACATGCAGCGGGGCTACGACCTGTCCTTCCTCAAGGTTCGTGCCAGCCAGGCCCGTGTGGCTCCGTGATGGAGCGCCGGCCTGCGGACCGAAGGGTCCCAGGTTCGATTCCGGTCCAGGGCATGTATCCTGGTTGCGGGCACATCCCCAGTGGAGGGCGTGTAGGAGGCAGCTGATCGATGTCTCTCTCTCATCGATGTTTCTGACTCTCTATCCTTCTCCCTTCCTCTCTGTGAAAAATCAATAGAATACATATATTTTTTAAAATAAATAGCCGAAACCAGTTTGGCTCAGTGGATAGAGCGTCGGCCTGCAGACTGAAAGGTCCCAGGTTCGATCCCAGTCCAGGGCATGTACCTTGGTCGCGGGCACATCCCCAGTGGGGGGCATGTAGGAGGCGGCTGATTGATGTTTCTCTCTCATCGATGTTTCTAACTCTCTGTCTCTCTCCCTTCCTCTCTGTGAAAAATCAATAGAATACATATTTTTTTTTAAATAAATAGCCGAAACCAGTTTGGCTCAGTGGATAGAGGGTCGGTTTGTGGACTGAAAGGTCCCAGGTTCGATTCCAGTCCAGGGCATGGACCTTGGTGGCAGGGCACATCCCCAGTAGGGGGCGTGCAGGAGGTGGCTGATCGATGTTGCTTTCTCATCAATGTCTCTAGCTCTCTCTCCCTCTCCCTTCCTCTCTGTGAAAAATCAGTAGAATATATTTTTTTAAAAATAAAATAAATGAATAAAGGTTGGTTCCAGGGGTTCGAGGCCTCGCCCGGACCGAGCAGGAGGAAGAGAGGCGGGTCCGGGCCTGGCCGGAACTCTCGGGGCGCCTGTTGGCTTTGGCCACGGGGGTCCCCAGTCCCGGAGAACTTGAGGTGCAGGTGTCATGAGGAGGCCCCTCCCTCCCCCGCTAGTGCCAGGTCACGGCAGGACGTCCCAGAGGAGCAGGCCCGGCCAGCACCCCACAATCCTCACAGACACCCAGGGCTGTCTTGTCGCTGTGGCTTCTGCCTTGGCACCCTGGCAACTGGCTCTTCGTTGTTAGAAAACCTCGCCCTGTAGCACCTGCCCATCGCCTTGGTGTAAAGACTCCCCACCCCGCGGTTGCTTTCCAGCCGCCATTTCACCAGTGTCCCCCACTTTCCCAGTCGGCTCCCGAGAGCCAGCGGGAGCCAGCCATCAAACTTGGGAGGTGAGGGGCCTCCGAATGGGTGTCGTTTTCTCCTTTTCGTGAGAAAACAGGGGGATAGATGGGAGATAAATTAATCAAACCGTCCCCATCCTCCCCTGAGCGTGTCGAGGGCCGGGGGATGCAGGGCACCGTTTTGCTGAGTGGTCACGTTACCAGGGGGCTCGGCAGTTGCAGCAGAGGAAGGACTGCGCCCCCCGCCACCTGCCCCACCCTCCGCGTCGTCACCCGCAGGCTCCCCGGCCGTCCCCAGGCGGGTGCCTCGGTCGGTCGGTCGGTCGGTGGGTCGGTCAGAGCGGGGTCCCGGTTCCCCGGGGCCCGGGTCGGACCCCGCAGACTGCGCTCCCCGGAGGAGAAGTGCAGCCCCACGCCCTGTCCCCGCAGACCATCCAGGAGGTGGCCGGCTACGTGCTCATCGCGCTGAACGTGGTGGAGAGGATCCCGCTGGAGAACCTGCAGATCATCCGCGGCAACGTGCTCTTCGAGAACACGCACGCCCTGTCCGTGCTGTCCAACTATGGCGGCGGCAACAGGACCGGCCTGCGGGAGCTGCCCATGAGGAACCTGCAGGGTGAGGGGGGCCCCGGGCCCCGGGCAGGGACGGGGCGCGGCCCGCTGGCCCGTCTTCATTCATGGCACCCGGGGAGACGGTCATCCATACACACACGGGGTTTATCTTTGTTCCTGAGAGCGTCACGGACGTCTCGCTCACCCCACTGCCTCTCTCCACTGCTTCCTGCCCCACCCCAGGCTTTGCCGCCCTGTGGTCTGTGTCCATGGCTAACGCACATACGCCTATAATTTATTTGGTTAATGTCTTCACACACACCTCCCTCTCCCTCCCCTCTGAGACTCGTCCCTCTGTTCCACGCGTCCACGCCTCTGACTCTATTCTACTCACCAGTTTACTTGGTTTCTTAGATTTCTTGCTCATGTATTTTGATTTTTAGCTTCAGTTGTTGATCGATACGTATTTATTGCCATTGGATTGTTCAGATGCTTATTTTTCTCCTCCTCCTCCTTTTCCTTCTCCTTCTTCATCTTGATGTTTCTCTCTCTCCTTCTCCCTTCCTCTCTGAAATCAATAAAGAGATATATTTAAAAAAAAAAAAAAGAGGAAGGAGGCCAAAACCGGTTTGGCTCAGTGGATAGAGCGTCGGCCTGAGGACTGAAAGGTCTCAGGTTCGATTCCGGTCAAGGGCATGGACCTTGGTTGCGGGCACATCCCCAATAGGAGGTGTGCAGGAGGCGGCTGATCGATGTTTCTCTCTCATGGATGTTTCCAACTTTCTATTCCTCTCCCTTCTTCTCTGTAAAAAATCAATAAAATATATTTAGAAAAAAAAATAAAAATAAAAAAATAAAAAGAGGAAGGAGGAAGGCGCGCCCGCTCAGAGCTCAGAGCGCCGGTTCGCGGTCTCTCCGCAGAAATCCTGCAGGGCGCCGTGCGCTTCAACAACAACCCCGCCCTCTGCAACGTGGAGACCATCCAGTGGCGCGACATCGTGGACGGCAGCTTCCTGAGCAACATGTCGCTGGACTTCCAGAGCCCGCACAGCTGTGAGTGTGCCGGCCGCATCGCCGCTGCCCGGGGTGCAGGGCCCGGTAGGGGTGGGGGCGGGGAGGCCGGCCGAGGCGCAGCTCCCTTCGCCGTAAGGCGGCAGCAAGCACAGGGCCCGCCGTCCGGGAGGCTGCTCTGGTGGTGAGCTCGCCAGTGGGCACCGGCTCCTCTGTCGCAGGAAGATGCCTTCAGCCCCGGCCGGTGTGGCTCCGTGGATAGAGCGCCGGCCTGTGGACTGAAGGGTCCTGGGTTCGATTCCGGTCCGGGGCACGCACTTGGGTTACGGGCGCCTCCCCAGCCCTGGTCCTGGCCAGGGCCCGTGCAGGAGGCGGGAACCCGTCCATGTGTCTCTCTCACGTGGATGCTTCTCTCGGTCTCTCCCTCTCTCTTCCGCTCGCTCTAAAATCAGTGGGAAAACATCCTCGGCTGAGGGTTAACAGAGAGAGAGAGAAAGGTGCCTTTACGCATTTTCAGCGTAGTTTTCTTTCCTAAACCTGCGCGTGCTTATGGTAGAAACTGGGAAAACAAAGCGGAGACGAAAGCAAAATAACGCGAGAGCTCCACACCGACCCGCACCCGTGACCTTGTGTGGGTTCCTTTGGCTCTTTCTTCCCCCTGGTTCCCCCTCTCTCTCAGGCTCTCGGCCTCCGCCTGTCTGTCTGTCTGTCTGTGTCTCTCTGCCTCCGCCTGTCTGTCTGTCTGGGTCTCCTGGCCTCGGTCTGTCTGTCTGTCCGGGTCTTTCTGCCTCTGCCTGTCTGTCTGTCTGTCTGTCTGGGTCTCTCTGCCTCCGTCTGTCTGAGTCTCTCGGCCTGCATCTGTCTGTCTGTCCGGGTCTCTCTGCCTCTGTCTGTCTGTCTGTCTGTCTGGGTCTCTCTGCCTCCTTTTGTCTGTCTGTCTGTCCGGGTCTCTCTGCCTCCGCCTGTCTGTCTATCTGGGTCTCCTGGCCTCAGTCTATCTGTCTGTCTGAGTCTCCTGGTCTCGGACTGTGTGTCTGTCTGGGTCTCTCTGCCTCCGTCTGTCTGTCTGAGTCTCTCGGCCTGTGTCTGTCTGTCTGTCTGTCCAGGTCTCTCTGCCTCTGCCTGTCTGTCTGTCTGTCTGTCTGTCTGGGTCTCCTGGCCTCAGTCTGTCTGTCTGTCTGTCTGGGTCTCTCTGCCTCCGTCTGTTTGTCTGTCTGAGTCTCTCGGCCTGTGTCTGTCTGTCTGTCTGTCCAGGTCTCTCTGCTTCTGCCTGTCTGTCTGGGTCTCCTGGCCTCAGTCTGTCTGTCTGTCTGGGTCTCCTGGCCTCAGTCTGTCTGTCTGTCTGGGTCTCTCGGCCTGCGTCTGTCTGCCTGTCTGTCCGGGTCTCTCTGCCTCTGCCTGTCTGTCTGTCTGTCCGGGTCTCTCGGCCTCCGCCTGTCTGTCTGTCAGGGTCTCTCTGCCTCCGCCTGTCTGTCTGTTTTGATCTCTCGGCCTCCGTCTGTCTGGGTCTCTCAGCCTCCGTCTGTCCGGGTCTCTCGGCCTCCGTCACCGAGCTGGCGTTTAACTCCCGCGTTTGTGTCCTAGGCCGGACGTGCGACCCCAGCTGCCCCGCCGGAAGCTGCTGGGCTGCGGGCAAGGACAACTGCCAGCAACGTGAGTGCGGGAGCGGGCGGCGGCGAATGGGCGGCCTCGGCCTCCCCAGACGGGCCGCAGGCCCCGAGTCCGTGGCGCGGTTTTCATGGGGCCGCTGACCACGGCTGACAAGCGTTTATCGACGTCAGAGCGGCAGGGAGGGGGCGGGAGACAGAAGCATCGATGAGGAGAGAGGATAGGGGGTCGGCTGCTCTGCACGCCCCACCCGGGATCCAGCCCGCACCCCGGGCCCGGCCCCCACCGGGAATGGAACCCTGACCTCCCGGTTCACGGCTGATGTTCACCCGCTGAGCCCCCGCCGGGCCCAACAGCCACTCCTGGTGGGAAGGCCAGTCGGGAGCAGCAGCCAGCCTCCTGGGGCAGCGGTTCTCAGCCTTCCTCAGGCCGCGCCCCTCACATACAGCTCCTCATGGGGGGGTGACCCCCAACCATGACATGTTGCTCCTGTGATGCATCGTGATGTCAATATCTGCATTTTCCGATGGTCTTAGGCGACCCCTGTGAAAGGGTCATTCCACCCCCAAAGGGGTCGCGACCCACAGGTTGAGAACCGCTGCTCCCGGGGAATCGGACGCCGGCTGTCCTGGGCACGTGGGCCAGGTGGCCGTATAACGAGCGAGAGCCGGCCGCCAGTGCGGGTCACCCCGGAGCAGTGCCCAGCAAGTGTCCTGGGCACCGCAGGCTGCTTGGCCCGCCCCCCCTTCCCCCCCGCTCCAGGCGCTGGGACCACCGGCCAAGAAGTCCCAGCAACTTTTTGGGGGGGATTTTGGGGGATCCGAGTGTAGGAGCACTGACAGCCAGGGACCGGGGGACCTGTCACCCCCCCAGCTGCCCGGCCGTCCATACAGACCACTGACCGTCACTTGACTCTCAGTTTCCGGCCACACTCCCTGGCGTCTTCTGGGTCATTTGTACCTGCTTTCCCGCCACCGGGAGCTCGGTCCTGACCAGCAGCTGACGGCTGGGCCTGCGCGGGCCCCGAGGACGGGATGTCCCCGGCCGGTGCCCCTGAGGGAGTGCCAGCCCACAGGAGCCCCGGCGGGAGTGGCTCGGGGGGTGGAGCTCCAGGTCCAGGCACTGCAGGGTCCTGGGTTCCATTCCAGTCGAGAGCAGCTCGTCCCTCTGTGGCAGGGCCTGCTCCCCAGCCCGGGGTCAGGGGCGTGCAGGGGCGACCCGTCGCTGTGTCTCTCTCTCTCACGTCGCTGTTTCTCTCTGAAAAGCAATGGGGGAAAAACAAATTTAAAAAAAAAATAAAAAATAAATAAAAAGCAATGGGAAAAAATTAATTTAAAAAAAACAATAAAAAGTAAATAAAAAGCAATGGGAAAAAAATAAATAAATAATAAAAACAAATACAGCGGTGCCTTGAGATACGAGTTTAATTCGTTCCGTCACCTGGAGGCGTGGGAAACTATGAGACGCTCGAATCGTGGTAAACGGGTGGGTCGTGTACAGCCGGCCGATCCGCGCGATGACTCCTATCTCAACTGTTGCTCGTATTTCAAAGCAAAAGTCGCTCGCTCGACGGCTCGAATCTCAAAAATCTCGTATGTGAGGGCACTTGTATCTCGAGGCGCCACTGTAAATAAAAAGCAATGGGGAAAAAAATAAATAAATAAAAAATAAAAGTAAATAAATACATAAAAAGCAACGGGGAAAAAATAAATAAATAAAAAATAAAAGTAAATAAATACATAAAAAGCAGTGGGGAATTTTCCTGGGGTGAGGAGTCACAGACAAGAGCGAGGGAGATGGAGGGGTGGCAGGATTCAGTCTGGCAGAACCTGCGGGCTTGGACTAGGTTCCTCCCCGACCACTCCCCCTGCCCCAACATGTGCGAGTGCTCAGGGTCCCTGGGAGTCAACTCTCCCCCCCCCACCCCCCATCGCACCCCGACTCACCGCGGCCTGTGCTCCCTCTCAGTGACCAAGACCATCTGCGCCCAGCAGTGCTCCGGCCGCTGCCGCGGCAAGTCCCCCAGCGACTGCTGCCACAACCAGTGTGCCGCCGGCTGCACCGGGCCCCGCGAGAGCGACTGCCTGGTAAGACCGCCCTCGGCCCCGGGACCCCGCCAGCCCCCCGCCAGCCAGTCCCCGGGGCGCTCCTGCCGCTGAGGGGTTCGGGACACCGCCCTTCCCGGGACTGGGCCCTCTGCCATCGCCCTGCTCCCTCCCGGCTCCCTCGGTGACCTGGGCAGGGCTGTGGCCCCCATACTCCGGCCCCTGGTCAGACGGGGGTGGAGGAAGCCAAAGATCCACAGCACAAGGATTGAAATTCCTCCTGAGAGCCACGTTTTTTAAATATGTGTATTTTATTGATTTTTTTACAGAGAGGAAGGGAGAGAGATAGAGAGTAAGAAACATCGATGAGAGAGAGACATCGATCAGCCGCCTCCTGCACGCCCCCCACTGGGGATGTGCCCGCCACCCAGGTCCACGCCCTGGACCGGAATCGAACCCGGGACCTTTCAGTCCGCAGGCCGACGGTCTCTCCACGGAGCCACACCGGTTTCGGCCTGAGAGCCACATTTTTTAAATATGTATATTTTATTGATTTTTCACAGAGAGGAAGGGAGAAGGATAGAAAGTCAGAAACATCGATGAGAGAGAGACATCCATCAGCTGCCTCCTGCACGCCCCCTACTGGGGATGTGCCCGCCACAGAGGTACATGCCCTTGACCGGAATCGAACCCGGGACCTTTCAGTCTGCAGACCGACGCTCTCTCCACGGAGCCACACCGGTTTCGGCCTGAGAGCCACATTTTTTAAACGTAAACTTCTTCTAACGCCGCTTCTTCAACACAGACTCGCCCAGGCGGTGGTGTTTTTTGGAAGAGCCACCCTCCAGGGGCCAAAGAGCCGCAGGTGGCTCACGAGCCACAGTTTGCCGACCACAGACCTAGAGCATGCGGCGTGCAGGCTGGGCCCGGGCGTAGGATGAGCACCGACCGCTCCATGCGTGCCTTTGTCATTGAGGGGAATGAGCCACAGGCTCCGAGGACTCTCGGCTCCCCCCATCGCGGCTCAGAGGTTGCCCGCACCCCCACGCAGGGGGTCTGGGGGTGCTCGCGTCTGTCGCTGGGACTGCAGGAAGCTCTGGCGAGACCCGTGCTGCCGGTGGGCGATGGGTCCCGGGCAGCGTCCCCCGATGGCGAGCGCCTCGGAGCCCTGAGACCGGGATGGCCCGTGTGAGCCCCCCAGTCAGCGATGGAAGCGTCCCGATTGGCCCGGTCCTGGCCGGCGGCACGCTTCCCAGGCGAGCGCCTTTGCGGCAGGCAGCACCCCGAACCCCACCCGCAGGGTCCACTGTGAAGGCCGCGGGCGCATGCAGTGCGAGCTCTTAGCCGTTCCGTCCGTCGATGGAGAGAGAGAGACGCGTTTTCCTCTCCCACAGCTCACACTGGGTCCGAGTCGGGGCGTGTGCTTCTAGAAAGCCATGCTTCTAGAAAGGTCTCTCCGGCTATGCCGCCAGAAAGACCTCGAATCGAGCCCCTGAACAGAACGAGGCTTCTGCACTGAACCCAGACCTCGCCTGCGCAGGTCTGCAGAAATGGAAGGTTCCAGAGGGAGAGAGAGGCAATGAGAGGGGGAGAGAGAGAGAGAGAGAGAG
>JAAGEH010000661.1:0-11313 GCA_011751065.1 Lasiurus cinereus | reverse complement strand
ACTGATGTTTCTCTCCCTCTCTGAAATCAATAAAAAATATACTTAAAAGATCCATGTGAGAGAGACACATTAGCTGATTGTCTCCCACACTCACCCTGACCAGGGCATGGGGTCATGCTTGCATCCAGAAAATGCTCCCTTGACCTGAATCAAACCTGGAACCCTTTGGTCCAAAGGCTAATGCTCTATCCACTGAGCCAAATGGGCTAGGACGGGTCAATTCAATCTTAACACTATTCCTTTTCTAAAGATGTTTTTATTGATTTTCTAGAGAGAGGGAGAGGGAGAAACATCAAGGATGATCAGCCGCCTACTGGGATGGAGCCCCCAACCTGGGCATGTGCCCTACCAGAAATGGAACCGGTGATCTCTTGGTTCATGGGTCCACTGCCACCCATTGAGCCACACCTGCTGAGTGATCTATTGTTTTCAATTTTTGAGTAATTACAGATTCCCCCCCGTTTCCCCTTCCCTGCTCCCCCTTTGCCTTCCTCTACTCTGGCCCCATTGAAGGAGCTCACCACATTATAATATGTGTCTCACACACACACACACGCGTGGTTGTATATTTATATGTGCATATACTTTATATCTATTTTAGACAAAGAGATAGAAACATCAATGAGATTGAATCACTGATTACCTGCCTTCCGCAAGTCCACTCCACACTGGAATCGAACCTCTAACGCACGGATGTGCCATGACCAGGAATAGAATCCTGACCTCTTGGATCATAGGCTGATGCTCAACCACTATAGGCCCCCCATCTGGGTGCTCTGCTTCTGAAATATTTTTTTAAATGTGTATTTTCTGTTGATATTGTTGCAGATGTCTCCCATTCCCCCTGTGCATATATTTTTGGGGGATCTCTCCCAGTCCTCCTTCCCCAGCACCACTGCAGCACCATGCACCTTGTTCCTCCAGTTCCTGTGCTGTAGAGCTAGGCCTCTACTGGGCTGTTGAGAAAACTACATTACCCAGAAAGCAATGCGCATAGAGGGCCTCCGCATCCAGTTAGGGTGGGACCTCCTTTGTCTTCCTCCTGGGGGACATTTTGACTTTTTGGAACTGTTTATGCGCTCACTGACTTCAGCGCGCCTATCACCCGAAGGAGGAGGTGAGGAAGGCGGCGTCCCACCGGGCAGGTGTGTCTGAGGCTGGTGACCCCCAACCGGCGGGACTGGGGTGTACGTGCCTCCCACCTCCTCTCCGAGGAGGGAGCTCCCTCAGCGTCACCCATCGACCCTCCAACCTCGGTGCTGGCGCCGCTCTGGCCCCTCAGCCCAGGTCGCAGCGCCCAGAACAGTGAGAGTCCGTGGCGGAGGGGGGTGAGGGGGGGAGGGGAGGAGGGCGATGGGCTGCGAGGCCGCAGGGGAATGCCATGGGGGGACGGAGTGGGAGGGGGAGCCAGGCCTGGTCTGTGTCTAAAGGCGACACAGAGTGAGAGCGGTTCCCGGGAGGAGGTTCACTCTCCTCGGGGAGCCGGGCTGTGGGGGTGAACAGCAGAGGGACAGGGAGCCCCGAGGGAGACGGGCATCACCGGCCCTGGGGCTGGGCCAAGGCCCTGAGCAGCCTGAGCCCCTGGGTCCTGGAGGTGGGTGCCGGGCCCTCAACAGACCCTCAGTTCCCACAGGTTCCTGCGGGTGCAGACCCTGAGGGGCTGGTCTGTGGGCTGATGTCAAGGCCTCACACTCTCGTGGCCTCTGAGATAGTGGGGTCCTGGGACTACCCAGACCGTCTTCTCGGGGCACCTTGGACCTGAGGAACTTGAAGGGACACCAAGCCCAGAATCCTAAGCCCAGTTCAAGGGTCATAGAAGAGGTACCTGATTTTGGCAAATAGTGGAATTGTGGGTGATAGGTCTTTCCATGTATGAGTTCCAGAATTTGCAACGGCTTGACGTGAAGACTAACATGATTCAGGGTCAAGCAGGGGTTCATTTTTTAAAAATAGCGATTGGAAACAGTGGGACAGGAATCAAGTCTAGTGAAGCTTTGTGACAGCTTGGGTTTCTGTTCTGCTGGTGGTGGGATCATTGGGGTAATTGGAGCAGTAGAGCAGATGATCTGTCCCAGGTCTCATTAGACTCCCCATGACTGCAGCATGATGCACAGTATGGGTGTGAGGAAGTTGGTAGGAAAACGACAATGGAAGCTGCTGTGATGGCCTTGGTGAGTGTGATGGTATCTGGAGTACAGTGGTGGTTGTGGATGTGGAAGAAGCAGTTACAGTATGGATCATTGTTTTAGGTGTGGTCACCTGGATTTTCTAATTTTGAAGGTTACAGAGTGAGGTAAGAATCAGAGAAGATGTAATGCTTTGGATTTAGCTCCTGGTGTGAAAGCACCATCAAGTGACATGGAGAAATTCATAGTGGGGCAAGTCATGTTCATGAGGAATATAAAATCTTCTATTTTTTTCCTATTAGAGTATGAGATATTTCAGAGACCAGTTCATGACATTCTGGAACTCCGAGGAGTAGTTCAAGATGAAGACTACTTAAAAAATTCGTAAAGAGTATGGACCAGGGAGGAATTGTAGATCACCTTTTTATTTTATTTTATTGGAGGTTGAAGAATAATTTTAAAAATATGAGACGGTGGCTGGTGCGTATTTACTTCTTAATCACTCACCAGGATTTCTTGTGACCCTTTGTGTGGCCTGGTGTGTTGCATCCTGTTTGGTTGACTTACTTATGGGCCAGAGTGGATATCTGTGAGACTCACAGGGCGTGGTGTGCAGAGCCATCGGCATTGGGAGTTGAGTACTGAGGGCTGTGAGTGTTGAAGGGACATCAAGTGCAGCAGCAGTAGAGGTGGGCTCTGGAAACCTGAGATCTGATGTGGTTCTCAGTCGGTGAGGTGGAAGGAAACAAAGTTTGGAGGGAGGCCTTCAAAGCAGAATTGAAGGCTGTATCTTGGGTGTGGGCATTGGGAGTCAGGTTAGTACTTGATACTGTTTGAACTTGCCATGCATTCTCTGGAACACACATGCTGACTAATGATTAAGACCAAGGCGATGCCTATGGAGCTGGGGCTACTGGAGTGCAGGTGTGAGAGAGGTGTGGGAGGAGGACTGATGTGCTCTTGGAGATGGAGTGTGAATTCATAGCCACAAGTCCGTGATATTGACATGGAAGGATTGAAGGTTGAGTCTATTCTGGTGATAACTGAGTGTTACAACATGTGGAAATTTAGGGTACTTCCTGAAAAGATGGGTGTTGTGGCATTACATGCCAAGTCCAGAATTTAGGTGTCATATAGATGCACCGCTACCTGTTGTTGTTGGCTAATGCAGTGATCAATAGGAATGGGATAGG
Organism: Lasiurus cinereus; assembly: GCA_011751065.1. Lineage (NCBI taxonomy): Eukaryota > Metazoa > Chordata > Mammalia > Chiroptera > Vespertilionidae > Lasiurus > Lasiurus cinereus. Next base: position 7,994 of record JAAGEH010000661.1, on the reverse strand, counting down.
ATACATCAGTGTCACCTGGGCTTGAAAATTTCTGTTGGCTTGGGAATGTGAGGAGGGTAAGAGAGAAATACATTGAGTTAGAATGTTGTAAAGAAGGGGATTAGGAACATCTCCTCTTCATGGCATATATGTGTTTCTTTGAATTTGTGACTGGAAAAGAAGATGTATGAGAGAAGTATGATAAAAAGAATTATGTGGGACTAGTGGCAGCTCTAGCGGTGGCTGAGGCTACTGAGGTGGCATGGGGGGAGGGTGAGGAAGGAGGTTTGTTGGGAGGGATGGCCCTAGCGCTGCAGCCACAGTGGCAGGAACTGGTGCCTGAACTGGAGAGACTGGGCTGCCAGAGATGCTGGCTGCTCCTCCCCTCCCTACTACTATTCCAAAGAGGATTCCTGTATACTTCATAAGTGCTTGAGGAAGAATGGTAAAGCGTTAGATAGGGAGAAGCCTCCATCTCAGAGCTGCATGTGTAGTTACTATTGAAGGAAATGCCTACCTAATTTAATAGTCTTGGTGTGTTTAAAATTTTCGAGTTTGCAAATAACCATATTAAGTCTACTGATGGAACCTTCGGGCAGTGAACAGTTTATATGAAGACCCTGATCCTGGAGGCAAATCTCAAGATGCAGAGACCAGAAAGCAGACAGAATCTGAACCAAAGAAGTCTAAAATGACTCACGGTGCTTTGGAGAACATTAATGTGATTGGCCAAGGCTTGAAGCATGTCTACTAGCACCAGCACAGGAGTTCATCTGTGTCTCCACATGATGTGCAACAAATTCAGGCAGATCTGAACCTGAAATGGATCTGGAAAGCCAGAACACATGTGCAGAGTTTGATGGTGTCCCCACCCACCCCACAGTTCTGAGCCGTGTCCTGCATCAGATCCAAGTGCCACCCAACATGAAGAGAGGGATGAGCTTGCATCGTAGGTGGGGAAAGCCAGAGGCTGCAAAGGAAAGGCCCCAAATCAACAGGAAATCTGGCCAGGAGATGCCAACTGTATGTAGCCTGGCCGACCCAGGTCTTCATCCACTCCTGATGCTCCTACCAACCCTTCTGTTATGGAAATAGCTTGTGCTGCTGCTGCTGCTGCTGCTGCTGCTGCTGCTGCATGTCTTCCAGGGGATGAGACAACTATAGAGCAGTTTGAACGGTTGGAAGTCAGCAGCATCGCTCAGACTTCCAGTGCAGTGGCCTCCAGCACTGATGACAGAATGCACATAGACTCTGTGGACCCTCAGAGTACAAAGGCTGCTATCTCTCACCTGCAGCAGAAGATCCTGAAGCTCACAGAACAAATCAAGATTGCACAAACAGCCTGGGATGAAAACGTTGCTGAGTACTTGAAGCTTGCCAACAGTGCAGATAAGCAGCAGGCTGTCCTCATCAAGCAGGTCTTTGCGGAGAAGAAGAAGAACCAGAAATCTGCCCAAATATCCTCCAGCTACAAAAGAAGCTGGAGCACTACCACAGGATCTCTGAGAAGTGGAGCAGAATGGGATCCCCTGGCAGCCAAAGGGTGTCTTCAAGGACATGCACCAAAGTTTGAAGGATGTGGGAGCAAAAGTGACTGGCTTCAGTGAAAGTGTGGTAGACAGTGTCAAAGGTGGACTTTCCAGCTTTCCCAGGTAACTCATTTAGCAGCAGGGGCAGTGGTCTCAAAGCCCAGAGAGATCGCTTCATTAATTTGAAATAAATTTGGCAGTGTGACAACATCCCTAACCTGTAAGACTCTTTGGAAGAAGGACAGGTGGATGATGGGAAGGCTTTGGGAGAGATTTCAAACTTTCAGTCAAGCCCAAAATATGGTAGTGGAGAAGATTGTTCTAGTGCCACTTCAGGATCAGTAGGAGCCAACAACACCACTTGAGACATCGCTATAAGAGCATCTCGTTCCAAAACAAACACTCTGGACATGCAGAGATTAGGATTTGATGCACTATTACATGAGATACAGGAGATCTGAGAAACCCAGGCCAGGCTAGAGGAATCCTTTGCGACCCTCAAACATTATCAGAGGGACTTTTCATTAATAATGTAGGCTTTCCAGAAAGAGCAATATAGATGTGAACGATTAGAAGAAGAACTAAACGACCTAACAGAGCTCCATCAGAATGAAATCTTGAACTTGAAGCAGGAATTGGCCAGCATGGAAGAGAAAATTGCCTGTAAGTCCTATGATCGGGCCTGGGGACATCCAGGAGGCTCTGGAGGCATGGCAGACTTTCATCTCCAAGATCTTTGTCTCTACAGTAGCCAATTGCATGGTTCCTTTTACGAAGACTTGCAACAGGACGTTTAGCACTTTATTTTGACCACTCATGCTAATGCTGAAGGTATGATTGTTTTTGAACCTGGTCACTTAACCTAGGCTAGGATACAAGAGTGAGAGCATCATGCCCCAAAGGATCACTGCATAATCCCATTACAGTATTTTGAAGTAGCCCACCAAATACTTAATTTTAAGCAAAATCTCATAGCCACACTATTAAGATTTTTATAAAAACATATATAGTCATCAATTAAAAACAAAACAAATGAACCTGAACAGCATACTTGAGGAATGTAATACTCAAACTCTCAGTTCTTCTTTATGGTTTCTAATAGGATTTTAAATTGTTAATATTATGGGGTGCTTTGGGTTTTTTTGTTTTGTTTTGTTTTTTGAAAGGGATGGGAGGTCTTTTCCTTTTCCTTTGAAATAAAGAAGTGAGGTTTTTAAATGAAAGCAAAACAACAACAAAGAATTATGTGGAACAGGTAGCGCAAAGTGTTGGCCTCAGCACCCTAGGATTGGAATAGAAATTGTGATGAGTGTTTTGGAGTTTTGAAAGGAGAATCTGTTAGACAACAAGGATATTTCTCCATGAGACCAGTGTCAAATCACTCACCTCTCTCTTTATGGCCAACATTTATTTGTCCCCTCTGTTGGTGACACCCATTGCTTTGGCTCTAATTTGAGGCCCTAAGATTAGGTACCATCAGTCTGGCATCTGCTCTATTGCTGTGGGAAGACACAATACCAGTAGGAGTATAAAGAGAGAGTGGTTGGTGGATGGAACTGGAGAGTGGGAAGTATGACGAAAGTACAAGTCCAGGAGAGAAACTTATCATAGACTGAACTGTCCCAATTACAACAGGAAATGGACTTTGAGGACCTGGCCATTGCCTTTTCTCAGGAGGAGTGGGAGCTTCTTGATGAGGCTTAAGAGACTTCTGTATTGTGATGTGATGCTGGAAGTGTTTGCACTTGTCTTATCTGTAGGTAAGATCTTTTTTTTTTAATATATTTTTTATTGGTTTTTTTGTGTTTTTTTTGTGTGGTTTTTTTTTTACAGAGAGGAAGGGAGAGGGATAGAGAGCTAGAAACATAGATGAGAGAGAGAGACATCGGTCAGCCGCCTCCTGCACACCCCCTACTGGGGATGTGCCCGCAACCAAGGCACATGCTCTTGACCGGAATCGAATTTGGGACCTTTCAGTCTGCAGACCGATGCTCTATCAACTGATATAAACCAGTTTCAGCTGTAGGTAAGATCTTGATATTGTCCCAGTCTTGTGAGGTGATGCCCTTTCTTCCTTTTTCTCAAAACAGCTTTCTCTCTTCCTCAGCCTAACCATGAGTTCTGCTGATTTCTGCCCCTGTCTTATCAAATGCACTGTGGCTACCATTGCTGAGCTTTGTGGAGATCCCTGTCCATTGGACTCCAAGAACATTTCTGACATCCATTGCCTTAAAGTGCCAAAAGTGTCTAAGAAGCAGGAGTCTTATAGGCCACTTAATGGGTCCCATCTTCCTCTTCCTCTCCTTGGGAGGGTGACAATACTCAAATTTATTCACTTCTCACCCCTTCCTCGAGGGCAGTGATTCTCAACCTTCCTAATGCCGCAACCTTTTAAGACAGCTCCTCATGTGGTGGTGACCCCCAACCATAAAATTATTTCTGTTGCTACTTCATAACTGTAATTTTGCTACTGTTATGAACTGTAATGTAAATATCTGATATGCAGGATGTATTTTCGTTGTTACAAATTGAACATAATTAAAGCATAGTGATTAATCATAAAAACAATATATAATTATATATTGTGAAATATTTATTTCTAATTACAAATAAGTGAAATTTTTTGTCTTGAATCATGGTGTAGCATAGGTAACAGTCTTCATTATAACTACAGTAAACTACATTGCTACACTTTGCTACACCGAGGAGTGGTCTGTTGGTTCCTAAGACCATGGGAAATATGTGTTTTCTGATGGTCTTGTGCGACCCCTGTGAAAGGGTCATTTGACCCCCAAAGGGGTCGCGACCAACAGGTTGAGAACTGTTGCTCTAGGGAAAGGTGCTTTATGACACCCTGTGCCAGGTTATGTTCTTCAATTCCATGATCCATGGGCTATTCTTTCAAGACCCTTCTTCAGTTGTTGTTTGTAATATTACTTTAGCCGAGGACTATTGTGGGCCAAAATGCTCTGGGCCAGAGCTGGCTACACCTCTCCGTTGTGTTTCATTAATACTTGGAATATTTTGGTTAATACATTGGTAGAGCAGATTAGGGAAAAACCTGTTTTCCTCACAGGGTGAACATGTAAGATGATGTCAGAGGAGATATGGTCATGCTCAGTGACAAGTAGAGGAAGGTATATCATTATGGTGGTGGTCAGATGGTACCAGGAACCATCTAATTTCCATCATGATTTAGGGATAGGTCCCACTGGCTACCCCCCATTTCTATTTTTTTTCCCATACTTGACACTTTGATGATTTTCATTTTATCTGTGACTTCCTAGCATTTGGCTACCTTTACCTTTGTCACTTTTTGCATCACCCGTTCCTTTGAACTGCTCCCTCTGCATATTTGGCTACATGGACCTGCTCATGTGTTATGAGGTTCACATAACTGCTTAAGTAGTCCTCAAATGCCTGCTAATCACATATTGAATTTTACTTGGAATAAGACATAACCAGCCTTCTGCACAGCTTGCCCCTGTCATCAGCAGACCAAGCACTACTGATCAATCTTAGCAGGTGATTGAACTAGAAATGGATTTTCTCTTTCATGTGGTCCTTGCCATGTATGTGTCATGTATCTGGTGAGTTCTTCCTATTTTGTTAATTTCAAAGGCCCAGACCATCACAACAACCTCTTATTAATCTTTGCTGCCTCTTATTTTCAGACAGTTGCAGATAACCCATGTATTATCTGCAAAACACTTTAGCAATAGGACTTGCCCTGTCAGCACCATATCATTCAGTTTCTCCTCATTTTTTTCTTTTCAGGTTGTTTGCATAAAATGGATGATGAGGAAGTCTGTCCTGAGAAGACCATATCTATACAAGGAAAGTCACAGGTCAGGGTTTCTAAGACAGCTCCAGTATCCCAGAGTACCCTCCATCTGTGTAAGCAGTGTGTTTCAGTGTTCAAAGATTTTCTACACCTGAGTGAGTCACAGGCAGCAGACTTTGAGCAGAAAACCTTCAGTGACCCATATGTAAGAGACTTTTGTTTCAGTGCAAACCCTCACCAGCAAAAGAGGGACACCAGTGGAGAGAAACGCTGGAACGAAGCTGTGGACAGGGCCTCATTTGTGAACAAGTTCAGCTTCTACTTCATAGGGCTGATTTCAACCAATAGGAAGGTTAGGGAAGACTTCCCAGCCTTATCAGACCTCCAGCCACAAGTCCCTCTCAAAACTGAGGACCCGCACAGTGACATTGAGATTTCACAGGAATATTTTGGAGGGAAAAGTCTTCACCAGACTTGTAACTGTGATAAATTTGGCAGGCACAACGACAAAGTTGTTCAGCATCAGGGTGACTGCTCTGGAGAAGTGAAATATGAGTGTAGCAAATATGGACAAGTTTTTAAATGAATATTTAACCACAGTCGACATGGAAGAATTCACACTAGAGAAAAGCCCAATGAGTGCAGTGATTTTGGGAAGTTCTTTGGAGAAAGGTCCGACCTCATTTCACACCATAGAGTTCACACTGGGGAAAAGCCAAGTGAATGTAGTGATTGTGGAAAGTCCCTCAGGCAAAGCTCTGATCTCATTAAACACAATAGTTTCATACCGGAGAAAAACGCGGTGTGTGTTCTGATTGTGGGAAATCTTTTAGGAGAAATAATGAGCTCCTTAAACTCAAAAGAGTTCACACTGGAGAACAACCCTATGAGTGTACTGATTGTGGGAAGTCCTTCTGGAGAAGTTGTTACCTCTCTAAACACAAGAGAATTCACACTGGAGAAAAACCTTTTCAATGTAGTGATTGTGGTAAGTTCTTCAGACAAAAGTCTACCCTCATTCGACACCACAGAGTTCACATTTGAGAAAATGATATGAGTGTTCTGTTTGTGTGAAGTCTTTCAGGAGAAAGTGTCTCCTCTCTGAACACAGGCGAATTCACACTGGAGAAAAACCTTTTGAATGTAGTGGTTGTGGTTAAGTTCTTTAGATGAAAGTCTACCCTCATTCAACATACAGAGTTCATAAAGGACAAAAGCTGTATGAGTGTAGTGAGTGTGAAAAGTCATATGTCCAAAGGAATTCACTTATTCTACACCACACAGTTCACACTGGTGAAAAACCTTATGAGTGTAGTGAATGTGGGAAATGTTTTAGAAAAATTGGCCTTGTTACACATCTAAGAATTCATATTGGAGAAAAGCTTTAACTGTTCAGGGGATGTTTTATCTTTCTCACTCTACAACACTGGAGGAGACTTAAATCCATTTACCTGAATATAAACCCCTTTTATATGAACATACACTGTATGCAGTTCCTCATATGCTTGAGGTACAGTACAAGTGAGGCTTGAAGGAGCTGCATTGCACTTGCTAACTTGCTGAGGACTCCTACCTCATTGATGTCACTGTGAGTATTTGTGGATGAGGTGACCTCCTCTAACACCTGGCTCACCTGAAGAGTGTGTATAAGTCACCACCCCTGCATGCTCAGGTAAAAGGCATTCCGTGTTCTCTCTTATGTTTAAGTGAATTATGAATACTCTGAGCTCTTGCCCAGATCTTCATTCTCTTCTCTCTGACTAGGAAATGCACCTGACTCAGGATTTGTCCAAAGCCCCCATGCTCAGCTAAGAAGTGCTACTTTTTAGGGACATTGTGGCTCTCATCTTCAGTTGTGATGAAGTGGTAGAAACTGATCACTGTACACTGCTCTTTGATGTTTTTGTAATCGTGATTTTGCTTTTGTACCTTTAGTTCTATTGGTTCTAGTCACTGTCTGGATTGATTTGAAAGCATAGTTGTGATGTGTCAGCATGGAGAGTTAACTGATATTTTGGGGATCTCAAACTTTCTGTGTTTTAGAAAGAATAGCTTGATGGCAGAAAATACCTCTTTGTCCAATATTCTTTGCAATATTGCCCAAGACCTTGAAATAAAGACCACATGAATTTGTGGTTGTATTATGCAGGTTTGATCCCCAACTCACCATTTTGGCACCTGTGGGAGGCATCCAGTCATTGTGTTTCTCTTCCTCTCTCATTTCCCTCTCGCCCTCTCTCTCTAAACAAAAAACAAAACAAAACAAAACAAAAACATCCACTCTTCGCTGAGATAGGGCTCTGCCAGCACTGCCCACCTTTGCTCACTCTCTTCTTCCTTTTCCCTGGATGTTCCCCCTGCAGCTGGGCACGCTGTGTCCTGCCCAGGAGCTGGCAGAGAGGAGCTCAAAGCAGTTCTGTGGGAGAGATTAGGTTTCTGTGTCCACCTGAGATGAGTTGGCCACAGCTCTTTTGTTCCATCCAGAGATCTCTCTAGTCTGCACTCCCCATTCCCAAGCCCCTGGCTTGCTGCAACTGAATCTACTTTCTCTGGCAGAAGGTCCCTGAAGCTTTGAGCCCTGAATCAGTTCACCTTAAGAAAAGTCTGCCTCTAGGCAGACCACATACACCCCTGAGTCCCATTGATGTATTTTGAGTCTTTTTAAATTTTATTTTGTGGGTAATTTTCTACTTGGATTTTAT
>JAAGEH010000660.1:103-10336 GCA_011751065.1 Lasiurus cinereus | reverse complement strand
AGGAAGGAAGGAAGGAAGGAAGGAAGGAAGGAAGGAAGGAAGGAAGGGAGGGAGGAAGAGAAAGAGGCAAGGAAATGCTCTACAAAACCATACACTTAAAACCAGTGGGAGTGTTAAGTGGCTCCCTCCCTCCCTCCCTTCCTCTTCCACCTACCCCTGCAGCCATCTGTAGGGCTGCCACCCATCCCTCGGTCTACCTGCCTCTCTGCCCCTCCCTCCCCTTCCCTCTCCATCGGCCCTGCAGGCTGAGGCCTGGGATTGTGGGCGGCATCCAGCAGCCCTGGGTGAGACAGCATCTCCCTGGTTGGTGGGCATGCCCCCGGGGCCCTGTGGGCAGCCTCCACCCGGGCCTGTGAGTGAGGCTCCCGCCTGGACAGCTGTCCCGCAGAGAGAGGGCCCGCCTGCCCACTGGCTGGCCTCAGAGCACCGACCAGAGCGGGCAGCCGGTTCCCTGTCCTCCAGCTGGGCCTGCTCAGCTGTCTCAGAGGCTGCAAGTGGCCTTCCAGGGGCGTTTCCCCCGCAAGAACCGGCCGTGGCACCAGTCCCACCGCATTTCCTGACTGACTGTCCACTCCAAACCAAACTTGTGTTATCTACTCTCGTCCCCACCGGAGAGGCCCGTCCACTCCAGGCTGCGGCAGGTCCTCCAGGAAATCGCCGGTGGTGGCTGAAATGGGCCCTTGGGGACACGCGGAGCCGCAGGAAGCAATCCGGATCCGGAGACGGGTCCTCAGAGCGGGTCTCTCTGTCCCTCAGGGCCACGGCCCACGTGTGCTCATTTCCAGCTCCAGCTTTTATCTCGCGCTCTGCCACACTCAGCAACCCCCCACCTGGGGCCCCAGGGAGTCCCCTCGCCTGTCCCGGGGCCAGCCCCGATGCCCAGGACTTCTCTGTGCCGCTGGCCTCCCAGCCAGTTTCAGCTGACTCACCTGAGGTCCCCGGGCTTGCAGGGTGGCCTGGCAGGACCCTGTAGGGCAGTGGTTCTCAACCTTCCTAAGGCTACGACCCTTGCATACAGTTCCTCATGTGGTGGTGACCCCCAACCATGAAATTTGCTACTGTTAGGCATCGTGATGCAAATATCTGCATTTTGGTCTTAGGCGACCCCTGTGAAAGGGTTGTTTGACCCCCAAAGGGGTCGCGACCCACAGGTTGAGAACCGCTGCTGTAGGGTATCCCAATGGCCCCATGGCCCCCTGAACCCCCACTGAGCAGGTCTCCACAACCACCCTGACCACGCCTCTCCCCACGAGGAGCCAGGCAGCCCCTGGGAAGGAGGTGGGGGGGAAGGAGGGGCGGCTGGAGCCTGCTGGCTGCCCTTGGGAACATTCCGGCACCTCACCTGCCCATCATCCCCCCGCAGAGCAGCCCGGCCGAGCCCTCTGCCCGCCCCGAGTCTTGGAGCGGGGAAAATAAATAAATAAATTAATGAGACCAAAAAAAAAAAAAGCGTCCTGCATCCGATGCCAAAAATGAAGATCGCTGGGGAGGAAGTTTATTCGGAGGAGGAAATCCCTCAGTGCCGGTGGAACTATGCCTGGAATGGCTCGCGGGCGCCGCAGGCTTTGAAGGAAGCGCGGCTCCCAGGGCGGCCCCTCCCGGCCAGGTCCCCCCGCACTCAGCACTTATCTGCAGGAAGCGGCTGGCCCCCATGTGCGGGCGCTGCCCAGCGCAGCCCGTGACTCACGCCCGGGCCGCCGGACACTCCTCCCCGCGGGGACGGCCTTCCCAAGGCAGTGAGTGGCCCCAGCTCCATCGTGGGGCTGGGTGGCCACAGGCAGAGGTGGGAAGAGAGTGTTCTGGAAGGTTCACTGGGGTCCAGGCAGCAGGAGTTGTCCCTGGAGTGCCCACCTGCCAGTCCCAGCACAGCACACCTCGATTCTGCCCCGGCTCAGGCTCCAAACGTGGAGGCGATTCATCCAGTGAAGGGAGCCGGGGGACACCAAGGCCGGGGGTCCCAGGACACTGTCTGTGGCCTGACCCACGGAGTGGTGGCCAGCGGGAGCTTCCGGAGGCTCCGTCTGCTTTGGAAACAGGCCCTGGACACGGGGAGAGGGGCCTGTTTTTGGAGGCAAGACCTAATTAGGAGCTTGGGCTCAGTGACCCATCCGGCGCCCGCTCTGGTGCGGGCAGGGAAAGCCGTCGGAACGCCTGACTTGAGGGCAGGCAGAGTTTGCCTCTGGTGGCGGGCACTGTGGTCTCAGCATGGCATGGCTGTGCCCTGGCTGGGCATCTCCTCTGCAGCCCTCTGTGATGCCCCCACAGGCCCTCGTGTACCGGGCGCCTCGCGTAGGATGGAGCAGGCCACACGTCAGCCCCTGCTCTTCCTGAGGACCACCGCCCGGTCTGAGCTGGGGACAGTCCATCTCTCTGGAGGGACACAGTGCTCAGGACTGGGGCCAGCCCTTTCAGAGCCCAACTGAAGGAGACAGAGGCAGCCGGGAGCTCTCAGGGCTGCGTCCTGCGCTGTCGACATGGAACCACCAGCCGAGGCCCGGGTGTTTGCACGGGGCACCCACACCGGCGTGCACGCTGGCCACGTGTACCAGGCTGCATTTCCGACGCAACTGTTCTTTGGAATATGCTGCTGCTGTTGCTCCACCCCACCCCCAAAAGTCAGGAGCCAAAGCGATGGGGTTGAGCTGGGGCCGACCACGCGGCGGAGGGAGGGGACGAAGGTTTTCACTTCCCACCCCGGCTGCTGTGTTTAATCTCCACTCTCCACCGCAGGCTTGTCTCTTTGGAACAGTTACTCCTGAGGACGGTCCCTGCAGGCCCAGCAGAGGTACAGGCCTTGCTTGCCCCCTGCCTCCCAAAGCCAGATTCCCCTGCAGAAGGTGCATCTCTTCAAACTAAAAGAAGTATCATTCTCGATCATTTTCCCCACTTTGAGGCACACCTTGATTTTTCATGAGTGACTCTGTCAGGGCAGCTGATAAGCTGGTCAGCCGTTCCCACGAGCCCAGGGAACCCAAGAGGAGCTACAGGCAGAGGGAGGGGGGCCCCTGCGAGAGCCGCAGCCCACCTTCTGTCCACTCCCCCCGCCCCCCCATCGGGGGCTGCACCAGATGCCAGGGTGCTGCCAGGAGACTCGGCACCTGGCACGGCGTGCAAAGTGCTCGCACGCGTGAGCAGGCTGCTTGGCTTTTCCGAGAGGCCATGACACTCCAGGGCAGAGGCCGGGCCTGCTTGTCCTGGGGTGCATTTCTCATCTCCTCCTTTGAGAGCGGGCTCAGAGCTAGGCCAGGGCTCGTGGCGAGGTCGTTTCAGTGACATAAATTCATTTGGGGAAGGTGACCAGAGCTCTGGGGAAGACAACCCCGTGGAGGCCTACGGAGAGCCAGATGGGCATGCAGTCAGGGGAGGTTTCCTGGAGGAGGTGACAGCCGACACCGATCTGAGGGAGGGAGGCAGGATGGCACTTGGACACCCTGTGGCGATGCGGCAGGTGGAAGGCAGAGAACATGCATGGGCCCTGTTGTGACAAGGCACCTGGGCGGTCCCAGTGACGGCATGAGGCGGAACCCCAATCCAGTCAGGGGCTCTGCTCCCTGTCCCCTCCCGTGGCCTTCGGGGGCCGGATAGGTGGCCAGAGCCCAGCCCCAGTCTGTTTTGTCCTGATGCTCCATCGCTCCTCATAGACGGACCTTCCCTCTCCATCCCCCTACCTGGAGTGTCAGACACCCCAACCCGAACCGAGCCAGGGCCCAGCTGCCCACAGTCCCTTGGCCAGAAGACACTCCCACATGCCATCCCCAGAGTGACGGTTTGAAACCTGGGAGGGTTGGGAAAAACCTCCAAATGCTGGTGTATTATTCGTCCAGCTGCTAGGACCCAGCACCGCAGACTCAGGGCTTAAACAACTAACATCAGTCCTCACAGTCCTCACAGGTCGGTGCTGGAGGAGGGCCCACCCCCGGGTTCCTACCCATGTGGCCTTCCTGGATGCCCTCAGGCAGAGAGCTCCGTGTCCTCTCCTCTCCTGACAAGGGCTCTCATCCCATCCTGGGGGGCCCATCCTCCTGGCCTCAGCTAATCATAATCACCCCAAAGGCTCCACCTTCTCCTAACACCATCACATTGGAGGGTGAGGCTTCCACCAATGGAGGGCGGGGGCCGCATGCATCTTCCTTGCCTGTGCTCCTGGGGTGAGTGCTACAACGACAGCACATTCTAACGCCCCACACTGGCCGGCATTGAAGGCTTTCCCAGCCTGTTTCCACTGGCTGTTGGCTGAGTGTCCACTCTAGTCACCATTTTGCACATGACAAAGGAAGGCCCCGGGAGGTAATGGCCACTCTGAGTGACCGGGGCCTTCACCGCGCCTCTGGCCCCACGTTAAGATGGTCACTGCGTGTGTGTAAGTGTCATTTGCGTTACTGAAGGCACCGTGCTGAGCCAGAGCAGGAAACCCCGGGCTTTCTTTCCCCAACACCTCTCATTCAGGAAAAGAGAGAGAGAGAGAGAGAGAGAGAGAGAGAGAGAAGCCCACTCACCCCAGCAGAAGTGGGAAGTGGTGAAATCTGGCTCCCCCACTCCACCAAGCTCCTCTTCCGCTTCCTGTGTTTGCTCTCGGGGCCCCCACCTCCGAGGCTCCCGTGGTCTTAAGAGACGAGCCACAAAGCGGGGACCACAGCGCTGCCCTCCACGTGTGCCCTCTCGCTGCATGGATGCGGTAGAGTCAACCCTGGTCCACACCGGGGTGGAGGTCCCCTTCTCTGTCCACCCCAAACTCGGAAGCTACCAGGGTGGAATCGGGGCTCCTACCTCGGGGAGGAGGGGTTTCGACTGTTTGGAGACCCCGGTAAGCGGGCTGGGCCCTCGGCCTTCTCAATGGCCCTGGCTCCCCAGATTTCCTCTGCCACATCCCCAGCAGCGTTCTGACAGGCCCGAGGGCGGAGAGGCCTCCTGTCCCCCGCAGGTGGCTGAGCCTTTGGACAGCTGCCTGCCCACCCGCTATCTCTAGCTGCATTCTTACTGTTTTGGGGGAGCAGCCTCTTAGGCTTATGTCATACACTTGGAAGTCAAGAACCCAAGATGCGTTATCAATAGCCCAGGAGGGGTTTTCGAAACACCTGCTATGAAGAAATCTTTCCATTGAGAGGAATTCCCCTGGTGCTCACCCTCCTGGTGGCTCCAGCGGGTGGTGGGGACGCCTGCAACTTGAGAAGGCTCCCCCCATTACCTCCTCCCCCCAAAAAAAGAGAAGAGAAGGGACCTCCCCAGAATTCCAGAGCCCGCTGCTCTCTGCTGGCTCAGCGCCATGATCCAATCCTGGCCCCAGAAGTGGAACTGGACCCTCTCTTTCAGTGGTTCTCAACATGTGGGTCGCGACCCCTTTTGGGGGTGGAACAACTCTTTCACAGGGGTCACCTAAGGCCATTGGCAAATGCAGATATTTACATCACGATGCATAACAGTAGCAAAATTTCATGGTTGGGGGTCACCACCCCATGAGGAACTGTATGCAAGGGTCGAGGCCTTAGGAAGGTTGAGAACCACTGCTCTCTTTGGCCCTCCAGGACAGCCATGACTGACCTCACTGGGAACAACCAGCAGCCGGTGACTGAGCTCCCTCCCGCCCCATACCCGGCGCCCTGCGCTCCTGATTTCACGGCAGGCGCTCAGTGACGGAGGGTTGGGTGTCTTTACACCCGTGCGACAGAGGGGACCTTGGAGGCTTGCAGTTAACGCAGTCAAAGCAAACCCTGCCCCTCCTCCTCCCAACTGCTTGCTGACTGTTCAAACTAGAATCCGAGGTGGCCCCCCCCACCCCCCGAGTGCATTTTCTAAACCACTTGCTGCATCACAAGAGGAAATGAAGGAGGGGGGGGGGGAGCCAGCATTCCACGTGGCCCTTCCCCTTTTAGGAGAAAATGTTAGGGTTCTGGGCCTTTCCTTGGCCACGCTGTCATCTGGGGCTCCAGGAATCTTGGGGATCATGGCCGGGCCGGCAAACAGCCCTGATCGTATAGACAGCAGCCTCGCTGGGGCCGTTGCCCACACAGCTGGGCCTTTCACTTGGGCCTCTGGAAACCAGAACCCAGCTGAACCCAAAAAGGCGAAACTGTGTGGGTCTGGGCCACAGCGACAGACAGACCGCGCCGAGGAGGGGCCCCAGACTCAGAGGGAACTGAATGAATTTGTCAGGGAACTGAAAACAGATGATTCCCATCAGCAGGGGAAGAAGATGACTTCATGGACACAGTTGACTGAAGGAGGCAGCGTTTGCAGGCCAGGCTCTGCCCGGGGGGTGGAGGGGGCGCTTCCAGAAAGCTGGCCTGTTCTTCAGCCTCTAGCCTGGCTCTTCCCTGCAGAGGGGCCCCAGCTGTGGGGGGCGGGGAGGGGGGGCTGTGAGGGCCAGCGGCCCCAACCCCGACAGAGATAACCTAGCTCTCCCCTGCCCCCCAGCTTCCTCTCCGCAACCGCTTTCATGAATGGCCCAGCTTCCCAGGCAGCGGATTGGCGGAGCGGCCCGCGGGGCGGTCCAATCAGCAGGCGGCTCAGGCTCAGCGTGGAGCCTGTCTCTGTCGCTGTGAATGGCAGTCTGGGCTGCCTGCAGCTACCGCCTGCCTTGCAGAGCCCCCTCCACCAGAGGGGAGGAGGAGGAGGAGGAGGAGGAGGAGGGGATTTTTTTTTTTTTAATTTCTCCGACCGACCGTTTAGGGTTCTGGTCAGATGTGTCATTCGGAGGCTTGGCTGCGGCTCCTGACAATAGCCGCTGGGCTTCCCTGCTCGGTCCCTGTTGACATTCAAGATCTTGCGACAGTGTGTGGTTAGCGATGCCTTTCTTTGCCTGGGGTCCGGGCGGACTTCCTTTCCCGGGGAAGCATTGCAGCCCTCCAGCGTGAGGAGGCAGCCTGCCAGGGGACAGAGGCTGGGGGGCTGGGAAGAGGCCGGCCGCTTTGCCAGCCAGTGTGAGGAGGGCCGGTGAGGGGGTTTCTGACACGTGCACACGGCCCGTGCACTTCTGCTGCACACAGAGGGGCTCGGTCATCCACCCCTGGTCCTTGGCCTTCTCCTCGCTGCACATGCCCCCATGCATGTGAGGGCCGGGGCCGCCCTGGGGGAACCCAGCCAGGCAGCGGCAGATCCTGCTAAGCAGGAAAGCATGTGCTGTTTGCTGAGGTTATAAAGAAGGCATGTGTTTACAAATGCTCGTGGGGGACAGCGTGGTTGAGGGGCCTGCTTCCGGCCTCCCCTCCCCGAATGGAGCGATGGCGTGTCTGACAAAGCCGAGCCTGCTCTGACCGGGAAGACCCCCATGGCTTAGAAAAAAACAGACTCAGCAGACCCGGGGACAGAGAGCTCTCTTCGAAGGTGGGTGGAGGCCGCGCAGGGAAGGCCTCCCCTGCCAGGGTGGGCCCTGGGGAGTGCTGGGCGGTGGGTGAGCTGGAGAGTGGCATGTCTCCCCTGTCCAGGGGACCCACCCCCAATGCGTCCACCAGGTGCCTGGCTGGCTGACCATTTCAGGAAGTACAGCACAAGGACTGTGCAAACTGCTTCCTGGGGCTCCTGGCTACTTCTCATGATGAGCCCCTGGAGTGCTGAGTCACTCTCATTTTATTTTACTATATATATGTATATATATTTTTTATTGATTTCAGAGAGGAAGGGAGAGAGATAGAAGTATCAGTGATGAAAGGATCTTCTATTGGCTGCCTCCTGCACACACCACAGTGGGGGATTGAACCCACAATCTGGGCAGGTGCCCTGACCAGGAATCGAACAGTGACCTCCTGGTTCACAGGTCGATGCTCCACCACTGAGCCACGCCGGCTGGGCCGAGTCACCCCCATTTTAAACACGGAGTCACCTGCAAAGCTTCCCACAATTTGGGTCTGGCCAGCCCCGCCCACAAACCCAAGCTCTGTCGTCCAGTGGAGGTGAACAGCACGGCCATTTAGCTACCTGCCACAGGACCACATGGGGTCAAAGAACAAAATGCAGGTAGAGCGCCGAGTGCCAGGCCTGGCACGGACCACGGCTGCAGCCACAGGGATCCTGACTGCTGAGGAATGTGTCTGTTCCCAAGTTTCTGAGAGCCAGACTCTGACCTCGGGTGAGGGGTAGGGATGGGGGAGGGGGTGCAGGAGTCCATGAACGTGCAGCCTGAAGAATCTGTGGGTTTCCCATCGTCACCTGCTGTTCCGCCAGCTGTGGGCCCACTATGTGTTTGCACCTCCCAGTTCTTAACGGTTATGGTCTGGGGCCCATTTGCATCTTAAAAGTTACAGAGGATGCTAAAGAGATGCTGTGGCTCTCATCTGTTGAAATGCACTGCGTTAGACGTGAAAATGGAGAAAATGTTAGGACACAAGAATATGCAAGCAGGCAGCCATTAGCTATCAGAGCAGCCCTGTCACCCCCGGCCACATAGCCCCTGCACAACTCTACTATACACTCCCGAGGGAACGAGACAAAAAAGGCCATCGGCGTCTCCGCATGACCCTGAAAATAATTTTGACTTCTAGTCCTCTTGAAGGCACGCTTTGAACATCCCTGGAGAGAAATGTAAGGCCGAGGGCTTCCTGGTGGCCGGGTCTGGCCACGTGATCCCTGGCCAGTGGGCTCAGGGCTGCTGCTCTCACGGAACATGTGTGAAAGGAGCTGGAGCAGTTGGCGCGCAGTGTGGCAGCTCTGGGAGTGAGGAGCAGCCACGCTGTGCTCTCTCTGAAGGAAAGGCGGTCAGTTCTCCCCTTTCTTTTTTCAATACTCTTTAAAAAAAATAATTTTTATTGATTTGTACAGAATGAGAGGAAGGGAGAGAGAGAGAAAGAAATAGAAACATCAATGAGAGGGCAAACATCAATCGGCTGCCTCCTGCATGCCATGTGCCAGGGATCAGCCTACAAGCTGGGCATGTGCCCTGACCGGGAACCCAACCGGCCACCTTTTTTTTTTAAAATATATCTTATTGATTTTTTACACAGAGGAAGGGAGAGGGATAGTTAGAAACATCAATGAAGAGAAACATTGATCAGCTGCCTCTTGCACACCTTCTGCTGGGGATGTGCCCGAAACCAAGGTACATGCCCTTGATCGGAATCGAACCTGGGACCTTTCAGTCTGCAGGCTGACACTCTACCCACTGAGCCAAACCGGTTTTGGCTAACCGGCCACCTCTTGGTGCATGGGACGATGCTCAACCACTGAGCCACAGCAGCCAGGCATTCTCTCCTTTCTCTCCCTCTTGGGTGGGGGACCTGCGTCACCAGTTCCATCATGCCTCCACATCAGTCCACATTGCTTACCTGAGCTCTCCTGGGAAAGGGAAATTAACTGCCTGGTTAATTAACTAGATCCTGGGGTCTCATAGCCTAGTCTGAATTCAGACCAGTCCATCATCCTGGGCCTGGCCTGGGGCCTGGAGCCAATTTCTGGCTCACCAGGGAAGAGGCGGGGCCTTCAGCGCCTCAGTGGGGAAAGGCTTGGCCACACCTGAGCCACCAGGATCATCAGTGGCTCTTGCCATCTCTCCTGCTCTTGCTCAGGCTGACTGGGCTCTGTGCCCACCTCTTGCAGCCCCAGTTTTGTGCTCAGTGTGCTCTAAGAGACAGGTTGCACGAGGAAGGCAGCAGACGCTACCCCTGTAACTTGGTGATTTTACCCTTGTCTTATTTTTAAAAAAAAATAAATTTTTATTGATTTCAAGAGGAAGGGAAAAGGAGAGATAGAAACATCAATGATGAGAATCACTGATGGGCTGCCCACCCCTGAATGCCCCACACTGGAGCTCGAGCCTGCAACCCGGGCATGTACCCTGACTGGGAATCGAACCGTGACCTCCTAGTTCACAGTTCGATGCTCACCCACTGAGCCACGCCAGCCTGGCCCTCATCTTTTTAATCTCGTCCTACCTCCGGCTCCTCTCTGGGAAACGGAGTCGCCGGCCATTTCTGTAGGGTCGACAGAAGAAATAAAGGGGAAGGAGGTCCGACCTGTTTGGGCCCCACTGTGATCAGACCCTGAGCTTTGACTGGGGACTTGGGTCGGGGGTGGGACCCCTCTGCAGAGCCCCATTCTGCACTGAGGTCTCCCTGACAGCTAGAACCCCCGATTCTCTCTAGTCCATCGGGCCAGGTAATCTGGTTTGTATGAGGTGTCTCTCTTCATCTTCCTGTCTCTCTCGGTTCTTGTTTCTTTCTCTCTGTCCATCTCTCATCTCTCTCTTTCTCTGTGTGTTTCTCTCTCTCTCTCTCTCTCTCTCTCTCTCTCTCTCTCTCTCTCTCT
>JAAGEH010000659.1:1276-13215 GCA_011751065.1 Lasiurus cinereus | reverse complement strand
GTGTTTGTTATTCCTCTGCCCAGAGTATACCAGGGAGCAGTGAGGCAGGATGGCCCGAGACCACAAATGGGAGGGAGGTGGGTGAAAGAGAGAGCTTGTTAAAACGTGTTGCAGGTGTAAGTTCACCAACAGACGGATGGATGGACGGACAGATGGACAGGTGGAGGGTGGGATGACTGGGGGGTAGCCAGGTAGGTGAAATACTGTCCAGTTGTGATCAATGCTGGGAATAAAACAAAGCTGGTGACCTGTGGGCTCAGTGGTGGGGGCGTCACAGGCCCTTCCCCGGGTAGCACTAGTGCCAGGATGTACCTGTCCCCAGGAGCGAGCTGTGCGTGAAGAGGCGCAAGCAGAGGGCTTTGAGGGCCTGGAACTCAGGATACTGATCCGAGCTGAGGTTTTCAAATAGTCCCCAAGCTGGGGTACACAAATGGGAGCCAGGGCGGCCAGCAGGGGGCTCTCTGCAGGACTGCCAGGGGAAAGGGACCAGGGTGGTGAGAAGTGACGGACTGGAGGGGTGTTGTAGAGAGAAGTGGGGTGGCGGTGACCCCCGACCCAGCAGTGGCCACACCTAACCCCGAACCTGTGAACGGAACCTTTTGGGGGAAGGATCTTGGATGTAATGAAGGGTCTTGAAGAGACTTGTAGGAGTACGGCCCTCACTGGTGATGCTGATGATGGTCTGGGGGAAGTGAGGGGCTTCTGGAGGGTACATGTCGCTGGAAACAGGTGTGGAAGACACGGCTGGTGGGGACTCGGAATGAGGAGCATGGAGTGGAAACGGAGAATGGGCTGGCTGGTTCTTGCAGTGTGTGGGAAGCAGACCTTGGAAGTGACAGACTCAGATCATTAGCTGAGATGTCCAAGCAAAGTATTGAACGCGTGGCCTAGTTTCTCTACGTACGATAAAGTGCGAGAGGAGAGGCGCGCTCCGAAAAGGACGGCTGAGCACAAGCAGACCAGCGCGCTTGATGATCGTGTGTGTCCACAGCCTATCCAGACGCAAAACGATGGTTAATCCGGAAGCCACGTGAGGAAGGCATGCTCCGCGGAGAGGGCCGGGTGTGGCTGCACAGCCTTCTGCTGAGAGAGGAGCTGCCGGCGAGGAGGGAAGGGGGGAGGGGAGGGGAGAGGAGCGGAGAGGAGAGGAGAGGAGCAGAGCGGAGAGGAGCGGAGCTATCCCGGGAGGAGCACAGGGTTGGTGAGAGTGCTGTGTCGGCAGAAACACCGCCAGCCTGGACAGGAAGCGAGGAGTGGCCATCACTTCCACGCTCTTCATGCAGGGTCTGAGCGGATGGAGCCCCTCGGTGCCAGCGTAGCTGCCCTTCAGGAAAGGGAGAGGGGCTCCGGGCAGACCTTCGGGCAGAGGGCAGACCCTCAGCCCCTGTGGTGACTCTCCTGCAGCCTCTGGCCTTTCCCCGGCTGGGCTTCAAGCTTGTTGACACCAGTCACCCTATGTTCCTGTCTGCCTCCCTGTGGGACAGGCCTGTCTCCCTGTGATTTTGGAGTTGATGCTGGAATCGCTTGGAACTCTCAGGGATGCGAGATGGAGTGGATGGTGTGGGTTTGGGGCACCAAAGTTGCCTGTGTTAAGGTTGAATGGCAACCTCACCAACAGATAAGCCCATCTCCGAACCCCCACAACCTGTGCGTGTGACTTAGAATGACCTCGGATACGTGTTAAGAATGTAGACGTGAAGAAAACAAAGAATGTGGAGGTGAGGAGACCTCCTGAATTACCCAGGAGGCGCCCAAACCCAGTGAGTGATAGGTCTCATCAAAGAAGGGCAGACACAGACTGGGTCTCCTCCGACCACAAGGAATGGAGGTGGAAATGAGTGACACAAGGAAATCTTGAAAAGACACAAACCTGAGGAAATTAACCCACAATCTATCAATAAGTCAAAGAGAAATGAGAAGATCCTTAGATGATGAAGATGAGACCACGACCTACCGAAACGCGTGGGCAGCAGCAGAGCAGTGCTGGAAGCGCTACAGCGGTAAACAATTAAATTTAAAGCAAGGAAGATCTCAACGCAGTGCCTACACTTGCCACCTACGGAACTGGGAAAAACAAGCTAAACCCAGAGGCGCAGGAGGAATGAAGTAACAGATTATGGCAGATAAGCACGCCGAGAGTAGAAAAACCACCGAGAAAAGCAGTGGCTCTTCAAAAAGGTCTAGCTAGACTGGACTAAGGAAAAGAAGAACAAAAAGTACAAAAGTTGGAAATGAAAATGACATCACTACCGATTCTAGAGAAATAGGATTATAAGAGAACTAGAGGCCTGGTGCACGAGAATCCAGCACGGGGGGTGGGGGGGTGGGGGGGTGGAATGAGTGACACAGGAAATGTGGGAAACACACAAATCTGTGGAGATTAGATGCACCCTCTCCAGTCGGACCCCTCGAGGGATGTCTAACTGCCGGTTGGACATCCAGCAGTTGGACTTCCCTCTCACAGTCTGGGACTGCCGGCTCCTAACCACTCACCTGCCTGCCTGCCTGATTGCCCCTGACTGCCTCAGCCTGCTTGGTCACCTCCTAACTGCTTCCCTGCCAGCCTGATTGGCACCTAACTGCTCCCCTGACAGCCCAATCGCCCCCAACTGCCCTCCCTTGCCTGCCATCTTGTGACAATGTGGGGGCAGCCATCTCTGTGAGGGTGTGAGCGTCAATTAGCATATTACCGCTATATAGGGTACTATGAACAGCTGTACCCCAGCAAGTTGATAACCTAGATGAAATGGACAAATACTTAGAGACACAAAACTTAAGACCAAACCATAAACAAATAGGAAATCTGAATAGTCCTACAACCAAGGAGGAGATTGAGTGATCCGTCAAAAATCTCCCCACCAGGAAAACCCCTGGAAGTGAGGGGGCCACACTGCTCCCAGCTCTCACAGCCCCACCCCCCCACCCCCCGCAGGCCAGTCGCCTTCGGTGGAGGGTGCGGTGACGGTGCAGCCCAGGGAGAGGGACGTGGCCGCAGGGCTGATGTAGCCGCTGCAGGAGCTGCCCACCGCTGGACGCACGGCCTTCCCTCCAACCGCGAGCCGTCCTCAACCCGAGGAGCCTGCACGCTGCACTGGTGCCAGGCCGGCGCTGACCCCCCGTGTTAGCAGCTGTGGGGAGCGGATCGCCCTTTCTGACGGCTACTGTGAACCCTAGGGTCCCCCGTTTGGGAGGAGCCCAGCGTGGTCTATGCCTGGAAGTCTCCGCCTGCCGAGGAGCGGGGAGGAGCAGGGAGGAAAGGGTGGCAGCTCTCCAAGGGCCTGACCCCGGGGCTCAGAGCCAGGAACCCATGGAGCCTGGTACCCACCTGCTGAATTGCCTGCAGCGAGCTCGGCGTGGGTGATGGTCTGTCCGCAGGTGACGGTCTGTCTGTGGGTGATGGTCTGTCCGCGGGTGACAGTCTGTCTGTGGGTGATGGTCTGTCCGCGGGTGACGGTCTGTCTGTGGGTGATGGTCTGTCCGTGGGTAATGGTCTATCCGTGGGTGACGGTCTGTCTGTGGGTGATGGTCTGTCTGTGGGTGACGGTCTGCGGCAGTGGTCTGTCCGCGGTGATGTCTGTCCATGGGTGACGGTCTGTCGGCGATGATGTCTGTCCATGGGTGATGGTCTGCCCGAGGGTGACAGTCTGTCCATGGTGATGTCTGTCCGAGTGTGACGGTCTTTCTGCAGGTGATGTTCTGTCCGCAGTGACAGTCTGTCCGTGGGTGACAGTTTGTCCGCAGTGACAGTCTGTCCATGGTGGTGTCTGTCCATGGGTGACGGTCTGTCCATGGGTGATGGTGTGTCCGTGGTGGTGTCTGTCCTCGGGCGACAGTCTGTCCGCGGGTGACTGCCCTCTCAGACTCAGGACCTCAGACTCTTGCCTAAGGAGATGTCTATGACCGTCTGTCTGCCTGGCATTTGTCTCCCGGGGAAATGGAGGCGAGACACCCAATCAGGGCACGGACCCCACGTGTGGGGCTTGGTTGTTTTTCACAAAACCAAGTAGACGCACACAGCCCAGCAGTCGGGCCCCACAGTCAGCATGCCAGGGAGTTAAAGTCGCACGCACGCTGCAGAGACCTGCAGCTTTTCTCGTAACCAGCCCAAGCCATTTTAACGTAAGGCCCCTTAACCTGGAGGCAGCCACATACCCTCACTGGGTGCGGGTGACTACTCCCATCCATCCGGACCCGGTGCATCCTTCTGCCCGACAAGGAAATGAGCGATGGAGCAGGGAAGCCGGGAGGAACCGTAAACCCACAGGGCGTCAGTGACGGAGACTCCGCCCTGTGGCGGCCTGGTCGCCGGGGGCGACAGAGCACGGGGTCCCAGGTTCTCCGGAGACTGTGCTGGGCACTTTGTGCAGACCTACAGGGCGTTGGCACGGGACGACCCTCGTGTGCTCTGGGTGGTGGTGACGGCTGTCTCCCTTCTAGGGGTGCTGGTGAGGGCGACGGGGCACGTGGGAGAGTCTGGACCATCTGCTCAATTTTACTGTGAACCTAAAAGGCTCTAAACATTTTATTTTTTAAAAGAAAGTAACAACAGGGAGCCCATTGCCTTCCCATGCGGTGGGAGGGACAAGCTTGGCCAGGAGGGGGTGGAGGGTGGTTAGGGTGCCCCCAGGCTGCCAGGCTTCCTCCCCGCCCTCCGGCGCTGGCTGGGTACGAGGCCCCGGTGCTGAGGGCCCGGCCCGCTGACCCCCCTCTTTCCCGCCAGCTGGACATCTTATGCAACGAGGAGATCCTGGGCAAGGACCACACGCTCAAGTTCGTAGTCGTCACACGGTGGAGGTTCAAGGTGAGGCCCTGGTGCTGGTGTGTCTGGTCTTTAGAACCTGTGCGGCCGCCAGCCCGGCTCTGTGCCCATGCTTTCACCCCACCCGGGGAGGTGTTCGTCCGTGTTCTCAGAGAGGGAAAGCGGGTCAGTTGCCTCCCGCATGCTCCCGACGGGACTGACCCACAGCCTTTCCGCGTGTGGACGCCGCTCTGGCCAGGGAGCCACTGGCGGGCTGCCCTCTTCTCTGAGAGCTCAGACATAAAGGTCCCGTCCCAGGAGCTGTGAAGCAACCCTCCTGGTGGCATGGGGGGGCCGCTGCCGGGGCGCCCCCAGCCTTCCCGGGCTCTTGGTGAAGGTGGGAGCAGGTGGGCGCGCCCTGTCCTGGGGAGGGGCCCTCCGAGGTCTGAGACGGGGCAGGAGCCCGCCCCCTCCGCTCGCCTTCCCTCCCCGGGCCCACACCGCTCCTGTCCGGCTGAGCCGTGCGTGGCCCCGCGGCCTGTCTTACAGAAGGCGCCCCTCCTGCTGCACTACAGACCCAAGATGGACCTGCTGTGACGTGCAGACGGCCCGGGCACGGAGCACGGGCGCGGACCCGCGGCCCGGGACCAGACTTCTGAACAGAGAATATTTATCACTTTTGTATGAGCGTTCACACTCGACGAGACACTACCAGCAGCACGGTGACAGGTGGTGACACTTCACGGCTCCCGCGGCCCCGGCCCACGACCCTCCGCCCCGGACCTCGGCCTCCCCGGTCTCCACTGTCTCCGTCGCTTCCGTTTAGTTGATGGACTAGGGTTCACGGTAAAAACACGCGTGTTGACGGGGTCCTCACGAGGCACTGAACAGCATGTCATGGTGGGTGATGACGCTAGGTGGCCGTTAGCCCGGAAGGTCTAGCAGGATTGGCTTCAAGAGCAAAACAACAGAGGTTGCCACTCAGTGCGATTCCCGCGGGGTTTGGCCGCCCTGTCGGCACCTGGGCCTGACCCTGCGTGCACAGCCGTCTCGGTAAAGTCACTTTGATCACCGGACGGCGCCATCGACAGAGCACGCTCCCTCCTGCTGCCCCTGCCGCGGAGAGGGAGCGGGAGCTGGTGGCCGCTGGGAGTCCCAGACCTCTGGTCCCCTCGCCCCGCTGCCGGGGTGCCCGTCCTCCCTGCCGGTCCCGGTGGCCCTCCCCGAGCACGGGGCCAGCACAGACGGGGACAGTGCTCAGCGACCCAGTCCCAGGCCAGGGGCATTGGCTTTCTCGCCCACCTGCTCCCCACCAGCTTCACGCTTTGTGGAATCAGGAAACACACTCGACAGCACACAAACGTGTTCCTTTAAAACAGCCCCTTGGGTGCTGAAGGCGAGGTCGGGAGAAAGGCCGTCCCCATGGTCACGTTCCTGCAGTCAGTGTGGCCCTGGGCTCATGTCACTCCGAGGTCCCCGGCCCCTCCTGCCGACCCACCCCACCCTGCCTCCGTGCCGGCTTTCCCACGAAGTTCTCACTTTAGGGACTAGAATTTTCCCCAATTGGCTCCAGACCTGCGGGCTCAGGGCTGTTTCCCGCTCTGTGTACACATGGCTCGGAAGCAGCTCCTGATGAGCCGTAAGCGCAGAGGAAAACCTCCAAATTAATTCAGTCCCGGCAGTTGTGAGGCCTTTAAACCATCGAACCCCGTTGTCGGGGATAGGTCGCTGTTTCAGCTGTGACCCTGTCCTGTTCATCCACGCGGTTCTCTGTTGCTCTCCGAGGCCTGGCAAGGGGGGGGGTGTGTGAGCAACCATGACCTGTCTACCTCAAAACGCACATTGCCGCTGGCCCATCCGTCGAAACCAGGACCCCAGTGCAGTCTCCGGGCGTCAGGGGCGGGGGCTCCCTTGGGGGGAGGAGGGGTGAGCAGCGTGAGTGTCCGCCTTCGAGAGCTTGGTTCCCGCCCAGACTGGGCCGATGGTGTCCGCAGCCGCCTGATGCCGTGGTGACCTGCAGTCTCCGTGCGACCACTTGAATTTGCTATGGTGCTAAGCTGATACCTGAGACACCGGGAGGTGCGGGGGGCCGGGCTCCACGCCCGCGGGACCCGGGAGCCCCAGCAGCAGCAGAGCCTATTTTTCTACGATTTCCTCGTGAGACTGTTCACGCAGATGCGGGACCTGCTGGTCGGACTGCAGCCGTGGACTCGGCTCCGGAGGCGAATCCGCTTTCTCCGGCGTGAGAGTCGGCCGGAGCTCGCGCGACGGCTCCCTCCCGGGTGCGCGGCAGGGACGGCCGCCCGGCGCCCGCACCCTCGGCAGCCGTGGGACTCACCGTGCGGTTTTCACGAAAACAGAAAGTTCAGATAGAATATATAATATGGAATTTAAGATTTGGGGGGTTGGAAAGAAAACTTAACTTTATAAAATTATTTATTCTATTTTAAGCGTTCTATCCTATTTTCCCATCAGCCATCTGTTCGTGCCCCGCTTTGTTTACAGGCATATAAGGTGAAAGGGATGTGTTGCAAGCTTCTTCCTTTGCTTTCGGGGGTCGCCCTTGGTTTCCGTTTGTGCGGTGAGGAGCGTTGTTTATGCTTTTATGCTTTTGTGCAATAGGCTCCACGCGTGTTGCCGACGCCGACGCGGACGGGAATGTACGTGGGATTCCAAACCTGCACACTGCGCTACTTGGGTTTCCTTTTTCATTGTCACGATAAGAATGCTGTTCTCGGGATTGCGCATCGCCTGTCAGCAACAGCACACGCAGGTGGCCCGGCCTGTGGCGCCAGCACACCGGCTGCACGCGTGTGGGCCCCGCAGTGACCCCAACCCCCAGCCCCCAGCAGCCCAGGTGTGAGGTGCAGTCCCAGCCCCGAGCCTTACGACCGTCCGGTGCCTCGGCACACGGCTGTGCCGCTGGTCGAGTGTCATGGGGTTGAGGGTTCCAAGAGCAGACCAGCCGATCTCTGTGACGTTTGTCAGCGCTGGCTGTGCTCTCGCCACGGGCAGTCACACCGGTGCAGACAGCAGCCAGTGTCTCTCTCTCCTCAGGAACCCATGTGCACCCCATCACCTGTGCCCTTCGCCCCCCAGGGTGTGTCTACAGCGCACGGACGGCGCTGGCACGGGCAGGCGAGAAAAGGCAGGGGCCGCACCTTCCCGTGGGGCGCCTGCCGGGCAGGGAGGGCCACGCCCCCACATCAGGGCGTCCCTGGAGGGGCAGGTGTCTGTCCCCCAGCTTGTCGGGTGCAAGAAAACCACGCTTCCCCGTCGGTGCGGGTTGGGGCGGAGCCTGCCGCCCGTGGCGATGCGGCTGCATATTTTTGTTTAATTTCAAAGTTTACATTTTTACGCTTTGTGTTGGTGTGTAACTTTTGTACTATTGGTGGCTAGTTTTGTCTAAGATCTTTTTTGGAATATTGCTTAAATGTTTTGATTTTATGACAGTGAAGCTTGTATTCAGTGTTTTGCCAATTAATATTATATGCTTGTAATAAAAGCAAAGGAGACAGCTCCGTCTCTCAGGCTGGGAGCGTATCCTCCACAACATGGGTAAGAGCCTACGGTTCCGGGAAAATCCG
Organism: Lasiurus cinereus; assembly: GCA_011751065.1. Taxonomy (NCBI): domain Eukaryota; kingdom Metazoa; phylum Chordata; class Mammalia; order Chiroptera; family Vespertilionidae; genus Lasiurus; species Lasiurus cinereus. The sequence goes on along the minus strand of JAAGEH010000659.1, from coordinate 4,890 downwards.
GCTGTGCGCCCTGGTCAGGGTCCCGGGGCTCCGGCCTTCGCCGTGAGCAGAGTGCTGTAAGGGGCCCAGGACGGTGCGGGTGGCGGGAAGTGGTGAGCACTGGCTGGCGGGAGGCCGGCGGCAGGCAGGGGTGAGCTGGGAGGACCAGACCCCCAGGAGACCAGACACAGACTCGCTCTGTGGACGTGGGTTTCCCCGGGAGTTTGCTCACAGGATGAGGAGGCCCAGAATCCCGGGACGCGTGGGCCGCGCACCCAGGGGCGAGAAGCCCGTACGCAACGCGGCCCCCCAGTGGGCAGCGGCCCTCCCATCAGCCCTTCGTTCCGTTCGGACGGCGGGGGTTGCGTGGTGCCCACACGTTGGGGAGGCCTCGTCCGCTCATCCAAAGCAGCCCCACACCCGGACGAGGTTTGATCTGGCTCCAGGCCCATCATGCTCACAGGAAGTTCCCGCCTCTCGAGCTCGCGGAATGGAGAGGCCTGGGCTCAAACACCGTAGCTTCTTTTTTCAGACGTCGTGAGACGTACTGACTGCCTCCCACGTGCACCCACCCCGCCGGAGTCAGGGATCGAGCCTGCAATGAGCCTGCAACTGAGGCAACATGCCCTTGACTGGAACTGAACCGGGACCCTCAGTCTGCAGCTGAGGCTCTAGCCACTGAGCCAGACCAGCTAGGGCAAAAAACACACACACACACACACAAACCCTTAGCTTTTAAAATAACTTTCCTATTACAGTTGATGTACAATGTATTAGTTTCAAGTATACAACTCAGTGGTTAGGTGTGTATATAACTTATGAAGCGATTTCCCCGAGTCAGTGCCCAGCTGGCACCAACACAATGCCAAGGGGGAGAACGAGGTCGGAGGTCAGACTGGCACGGCCCGGCTCCAGGCTGAAGGTGCGGTGATGGAACCGGCGGTGCTGGTAAAAGAACCACAGACCAAAGGAACAGAACAGAGGCCAGAGAAAGACCCCCACAAAGACGCACCGGGGAGCAAAGGCAGTCTTCCTACAAATGGTGCTGCAGCAACGGTTCCAAAAAATCACAAAAAAAACAGGCCTGACACCTTCCTCAATCATCAACTCAAAATGGATTTCAGAACTGCCTGGCCATGTGGCTCAGTAGATAGAATGTCGGCCTGCAGACAGAAGGGTCTCCGGTTCATTTCCAGTCAAGGGCACATGCCTGGGTTGTGGGCTTGACCCCCAGTGTGGGACCTTCTGGAGGCAGTGGATCATTGATTCTCTTCCATCATTGATGTTTCTCTTTCTCCCTCTCCCTTCTCTGAAATCCATAAAAATATATTTTAAAATAATTTAAAAAATGGATTACAGACCTGAAATAAAATACAAAATTATAAAATTCCTAAAAGGTAACAGGAATTCTACATGACCTTGGGTTTGGCAATGAAGTCTGATACAACACCACATGTGCAAAAGAAAAAAGCGGTAAGTTGGGCTTCATTAAAAGGAGAAGGTTTGCCGAGACCAGTTTGGCTCAGTGGATAGAGCATCGGCCTGCAGACTGAAAGGTCCCAGGTTCGATTCCGGTTGGGGGCATGTACCTTGCTTGCGAGCACATCTCCAGTGTGGGGCGTGCAGGAGGCGGCTGATCGATGTCTCCCTCTCATCGATGTTTCTGACTTTCTATCCTTCTCCCTTCCTCTCTGTGAAAAATCAATAAAATATATTTAAAAAAAAAAAAAAAAGGTTCTGCTTTGGGAAAGACAGTTAAGAGAATGAAGACCAGCCTCAGACAGGCAGAAAGTATTTGCACATCACTGATCCTGTATAATAAAAGCCTAACATGCTAAGTGTCCAGTCATCTGTTCAACCAATCAAAGCGTAATCTACACTAACAAAACAGAAAGATGCAAATTGACTGTACCTTTGCGATAACCCACCAGCTAATCAAGATTGAGTATGCAAATTAACCTCACTGCCTCTGACAGCAGGCAGGAGGCAGCACCCAGCATGCCCTGCGTGGCAGTCGCGGCAGTGTGGAGCAGGCAGGCCCCGCAGAGAGCAGAGAACCATGGGGAGGGGCCTAAGCCGTCAGAAGGAAATCCTCTGAGGGCTCCCGGATTGGAGAGGGTGCAAGTCAGGCTGAGGACACTCCTCCCCTCATGCACGAGTCTTGGGCACCGGGCCTCTAGTATGCTAATAGTACGCTAAGGCCGCTCAACCGCTCACTATGACATGCACTGACCACCAGGGGACAGGTCCTCTGATTGGTAGGTTAGCTTGCTGCTGGGGTCTGGCCTATCGGGACAGAGGACACACCCTGGACCCCTCCTACAGTCCCTCCCTGGCTGGCCAATCTCCCAGGTCCCACCCTGGGCCCGACTATGCACCCCTCCCTCAGCCTGGCCTGCGCCCTCTTGCAATCTGGGACCCCTTGGAAGATGTTGGAGAGCCAGTTTCAGCCCCATCTTGCAGGCCAGGCAGAGGGACCTCACTAGTATCTGATAAAAGACTGTCACCCAAAGTATACAAAGAACTCTTAAAACTCAAAAATAAATCAATTAAATACGTGCAAAAGACCTGAACAGATACACCTAACCCAAGATACACAGATGGCGAATGGCACATGAATAAATGCTCAAAATCATGTGATTAGAATACAGTGGTACCTCGAGATACGAGTTTAATTCGTTCCGTAACCTTGAGGCGTGGGAAACTATGAGATGCTCAAGTCGCGGTAAACTGGTGAGTCATGTGTAGCCGGCCGATCTGAGAGATGACTCCTATCTCAAATGTTGCTCATATTACAAAGCAAAAATCGCTCGTATCTCAAAAATATCGTATGTTAGGGCACTCGTATCTCGAGGTACCACTGTACTGCAAATGATGACAACAAGACACCTGTCAGAATGGCCAGGCTCCAGGACACAGACACCACCACGTGCTGGCGGGCATGGAGCACAGGACCTCGCCCCCCTATGCTGGTGGGTGTGGCAGGCGGCCACGTGGGCTGCTTGGCCATTTCATGACAAAGCTGACCCTATCTGACCAGATGGCCGAGCCGCCACCCAAATAACCTCTAGCCACACAAACCTTCCACAGATGTTTAGAGCAGCCTTATTCCTCGTCTCGGGAAACTTGGAAACAACCAAGCCGTCTCCAACAGGGCCGCCTCCGACCAGGAAACAGGATTCAGCAGTAAGGCAGGCAGGCAGGCAGGGGCTGGCAGGCCACGCAATCACGTGGAGGAACCTTACCGGCCGCTCCCTCGGCGACAGGTCATGTGTGTGACATCCCATGTGTGCGACATCCGGCAAAAGCGATGCCCTCAGTGGAGCGCAGCGGGAGGGGCGGGAGGAGGGAGGGGCAGGAGGGCTCCATGGGTCCCGGGGCAGTGAAGCTGGTGGGGGTGACCCCGACTCCTGGATCCAGGGCACACCTCTGTCCAACCCCGGAATGTGCAGGAAAAAGGAGGAAGTGTGGTTAGTAACCATCAGTGTTGGAGGGTCGGGGGTCCGTGGGAATGCTGGGCACTTTCCACTCGATTTTCCTGTGAACCTGAAATTAATCTTCTCACAAGGACAACAGCCCAGCTGTTAAAAATGACGCAAGATCCTAACAAGAGGTCTCGGAGGGCCGAGACCGGT
>JAAGEH010000657.1:906-16502 GCA_011751065.1 Lasiurus cinereus | reverse complement strand
AGACGGGGCCTCAGTCTCTGCAGGAGGAGACGGGGCCTCAGTCTCTGTGAGAGGAGACGAAGCCACAGACGGGGCCTCAGTCTCTGCGGGAGGAGACGAAGCCACAGACGGGGCCTCAGTCTGTGCGGGAGGAGACGAAGCCACAGACGGGGCCTCAGTCTCTGCGGGAGGAGGAGACGGAGCCACACGTGGACCGGGCACCATGAGGGTCCGTGGTCTCTCCAGACGCCGACGAGCATCCGTTTACCTCCCCCTCACCCCTGCTCCCCATCAGCAACGCCCACGACGGGAAGCCAGCACGCTTTCCCCGTGTCCACCCCCTGCACGCGCGCAGGCACAGACACACACACACACGCGTGCCGTCACGGAGACATGCTTTATTTTAGCCGCCTCCACGCCAGGCCGGGAGAGCAGACAGAGCCCCGGGGCCGAGGGAGGAGCCGAGGAGCGGCTGAGCACGGAGAGACGGGCGTCCCTCCATCTCCCAGGCCGTCGTCAGCAGCAGAGAAGGTTCCGGAGGCCGTGGTGGGTCCAGCCCAGGCCCCGGCCGGACCCCCGGGGGGGGGCGCTGCTCAGGCTGGGTCCCGGCTGTCAGTACGTCTGTCCGTACGTCTGTCCATAGCAGCTGCCCGAGCCGCAGGCCGGCTGGAAGGAGGGGCCCTGGTAGGTCCTGGACGAGAAGTAGGAGGGCCGGCAGTAGCCGAACCCGCAGCCCTGGGACTGGGCCCGGGAGCCTCCGTAGCCGTAGCCGAAGGGCCCGAAGCCGGAGCCGGAGCCGCCGCTGCAGCCAGAGGAGGAGCCGGGGCAGGGGCCCTGGGGCGGCCGGCACAGCGAGGAGGAGGGCCGGCGGCCGTAGCCGGGAGCCGGGCCACCCGCCGGCTCCCAGCAGCTCTCCTGGCAGCCGTAGGCCGGGCCGCCCTGCTGGCAGGTGCCCACGCCGGGGGCGAAGGTCACGGTGCCCCCCGGGTAGTTGTAGGCGTGGCCGGGGTAGAAGCCGCCGCAGGAGGAGGAGGAGGCCGGGTACCGCAGGCAGCCGCCCAGGGAGCGGGAGGAGAGGGTCCCGGAGTTGAGGCTGTAGGACATGCTGTCGTCGGGGTTCCGGTTCTGGTGCTGGTTCTGGTTCTGGTTCTGGGCTGAGTGGCAGTGGAGGAGGAGCAGAGAGGATCTGTGGAGGTGGCTCTGGTGTGGGCGCTTTTATACTCGCCCGTCCGGCCGGCCCGGCCCCAGCGAGGCCCATCGGCCGCGGGCAAGCCTCACCTTCAAAGCCGCCTTGATGGGCGACTCGCGGGGAGCCCCCTCCTCCTGCCTCCGGCGTGGGTGGGAGGCGGTGGGGTAATTGCCCGGTAATTGCCCCCTCGGCCGCCCGGCTTTGTTCCTCCCTCCGTCCCCAGAGAGACATCGGCATCGGGGTGTGTCCGAGGCTGTGAAATACCGGGGAGTCCCAGGGGCGGGGAGCCCGCATCCTGAGCAGAAAGCGTCCACCTTCCCTGACCCTGATGATCCCCGACCCGTGTCCCTCCCGGGAGAAATGACCCAGCACAGTCCAGGGGGCGGGGGGTGGCCAATGGGTGTCTAACACGTTCGGGTTTGACTTTTCTTTCTTTTTAAAAAAATATAATTTATTGATTTTTTACGGAGAGGAAGGGAGAAGGACAGAAAGCCAGAAACATCGATGAGAGAGAGACATCGATCAGCCGCCTCCTGCAAGCCCCCCACTGCGAATGTGCCCGCCACCCAGGTACATGCCCTTGACCAGAATCGAACCCGGGACCTTTCAGTCCGCAGGCCGACGCTCTATCCACTGAGCCACACCGGTTTCGGCTGGGTTTGACTTTTCTTAAAGCCCAAGTGCCCCAGACACTCCTGTGCATGTGGGTTTATTTTTAAAATATATTTTATTGATTTTTCACAGAGAGGAAGGGAGAGGGACAGAGAGTTAGAAACATCGATGAGAGAGAGACATCGATCAGCCGCCTCCTGAACGCCCCCCACTGGGGATGTGCCCGCCACCAGGATACATGCCCCTGACCGGAATCAAACCTGGGACCCTTCAGTCTGCAGGCCGACGCTCTATCCACTGAGCCACACAGGTTCAGCTGTGGATTTATTTTTTAATATTACCGTATTTTCCGGCGTAGAAGACAATGTTTCAACCCGGGAAAATCTTCTCAAATGTCGGGGGTCGTCTGCTACACCGGGGGTCGTCTTAGAGGGCGGGTCTATCCTAAACTCTATATTTTAACGGGAAAAGCTGGGGGGTCGTCTCATACACCCAGTCGTCTTCTACGCCGGAAAATACAGTATTATTATTGTTGTTGTTGTTGTTGTTGTTGGCAATTACAGTCCACATTCCCTCCATTCTGTGTTCGTGTCAGGCGCACAGCCTGGTGAACAGACATCGTGGACTTTACAGAGTGACCCCCCAACCCCAATCTAGCCCGTATCCCCCCGCACTGTATGGTTCTCACAGTATTATTTTTATTATTATTATTTTTTTAAATATATTTTATTGATTTTTCACAGAGAGGAAGGGAGAGGGATAGAGAGTCAGAAACATCGATGAGAGAGAGACATCGGTGAGCTGTCTTCCGCACGCCCCTTACTGGGGATGTGCCCGCCACCAAGATACATGCTCTTGACCGGAATCGAACCTGGGACCCCTCAGTCCGCAGACTGATGCTCTATCCACTGAGCCACACCGGTTTCGGCATCACAGTCTTATTGACTAAAGGCCGGTGCAGGGAATTCGTGTGGGGGTGGGGCCCCTAGGCCTGGCTGGCGGTCAGGACCGATCCGATCCGTGGGGCGACCGGTGGGGTGACTGACCCCCCACTGACACCCGCCTCGGCTGTCCTGGGACCTGCAGGCGGGGGCAGCACCCGTGTTGAGCATCTGTCCTCTGGTGGCCAGTGCGGTCACAGCGGCCGGCCGGTCCACCGGTTGTTGGGCTGTAGGATTGGCGTGTTAGGCTTTTACTCTACAAGATACGGGTCCCCCGTGCGTCCTCACACCCGGGGCTCCTGTGGCCACCGGTCTGTGCCCCTCCGTCCCTCCCCCCACCTCGCCCCCTCCCCCGTGGGCACCGGCCGGCTGTGCCCTGTCTCCGCGTTGGCCGTTCTGCTGTTTCGTGGACTTTGCTCTGCAGACGCCAGGCGTCCTCCGTGGGGTCGTAGGGCCCGTGTCTTTCCCTGGCGGCCGGTCCCACTCCACAGAGCCCCCCGCCGGCCGACCGGGCAGCCCCCAACGAGCGCTCAGCCCGGGACCCGGTCGGCAGGGGCTGGGGAACCCAGAGTCGGGGGACCATCGGTCGCTGAGGCACGTCACCGCCGTGTGAGCTGCTGGAGGAGCCCCCTGCCCGCCCCCGAACCCCCAAAGGCTCCCGACCGACCCTCAGGCAGCAGCTGCGCCCGCTCCTGCCGAAAAGCCACGGCTGCGCACAGACCAGCCGGGCTCTGCCGTCATCAGGTGGGACGATGAAGCCAGCCCGCCCGCGGGAGGCGCCTCCATTTTTCTCATTTTGCCCCCCCCGCCCCCCTCCAGCTCGGGCCCAGTTCCGAGTGACCTTCCGGTGACCTTCAGGGGGGGAGAGGGAGCGCTTTGAAGGTGCCGCACCAGGACCGGCATCCTGGCACACGCCTCCCCGCGTGCCCAGCGGTAGAGCCGCACGCGTGGCAGGGGCGTGACGGGGTGACTTCACAGCCATGAAAGGGGAAGGCACCTGCTTTATGCGACCGCAGCCCCAGCGAGGAGGGTGCGCACGCCAGGCCGAGGCGCGGCTCTCAAACCAGCAGCTTCTTCTCTTAAACATTTTATGGATCCCAGAGAGGAGGGAGGGAGCGGGAGAGGGAGGAGCCATCGGCGACGAGAGAGAATCAGGGACCGGCTGCCTCCCGCACGCCCCCCACGGCGGACCGAGCCCGCCACCCGGGCCTGTGCCCCGCCGACCGGGAACCGAACCCTGGCCTCCTGGCTCCTAGGTGGACGCTCACCACTGAGCCACGCCGGCTGGCCTCGGCGCTCAGTCACGTCTGCACCTGCCCCCAGGGGCGGCTTCGGGACCTCGGCTGAGCTCCCTCGGGGGCCACTGCACCCCCACCTCCAGGCTTTTTGGGGCTTTTCCCACCCCACACCCTGGTCTGCAGCCTGGCCCTCTGCACCCCTAGACCTTGCTCGCCGGGCCCCTCTCTCCACAGGGGGCGCCAGGAGCCCCCCAGCTGCCGGACCCCTCACTGCAGCCTGAGGGTCCCCTCACCCTGAGGTTGGTCCCTGAGGGTCCCCCTGCCCCGGGGCTCTGGGTTGGGGGTCGGGGCCAAGGTGCACGCGCCTCTCCTCTCTCCGGGGTGGACACAGCGGCTCCTGCCCAGCCTGCTTCCGGGCCAGGCACCGCCGTCCGCTTCCTGCCAGGGGGCCTGCGGGGGCGGCCGGCTGACCGTGGGTTTGCACCGGGCACACACCTGCTCCAGGCGGTCCCTGCTCCCGCCGTCTCCCGTCCGACGCTCCGTGGCGCCTGGGTGAGGAGCCGGGAGCAGGAGAAGATCTGGACGGCTGTAAGCTATTGTCACCCCTCTGCCCCCACCCAAAATCGGCGCTAGGAACCGAGCCACTGGGAAACGGGAACGAGTTGGGGCTCCGTTCACCGTACAGAACGACGTGTGGGGGTGCTGGGCCCTCCTGCTGGTAGATCCCGGGTGCGTGGCTACGTCACAGGGCGCTCGGTGCTGACCCGGCAGGAGCGGGTGTCACCGGGCCCCTCGCCGAATCTCACCACCCACCCTCCCTTCACCTCTCACGGGTGTTAGGGGTGTTTTATGAGCACGTTGCCTTCCGAAATGACGTAATGTTGTCAGGCTAATACTTCCTGAGGCAGGCGATTATTTTATATAAATATAGTTGTAATGACATTTCTTTTTTTTTTTTAATATATTTTATTGATTTTTTTTACAGAGAGGAAGGAGAGGAATAGACAGAAACATCGATGAGAGAGAGACATCGATCAGCTGCCTCCTGCACGCCCCCCACTGGGGATGTGCCCGCAACCAAGGTCCATGCCCTTGACCAGAATCGAACCCGGGACCTTTCAATCCGCAGGCCGACGCTCTATCCACTGAGCCAAACCGGTTTTGGCTGTAATGACATTTCTAATTCCCCGCAGGACAAAGGCCACAGTCGCTAGCCGGTTTGTAGCATTGGAGACGGGATTCTAGGTTTTGTCCTACGACGTTATGAGCGGATGCACATAAAAAATAAAATAATATTTTCTGAACCGAAAAGACAGTGGACAGTTTCACTTCGTCAAACACAATGTTTACATGGTAAGTAAAAGGCACACAGATACCCGGCCAGATAATTTACAAGTTGTTTTGTTTGTTTTTTTAATACATTTTATTGGTTTTTTTTTTTTACAGAGAGGAAGGGAGAGGGATAGAGAGTCAGAAACATCGATGAGAAACATCGATCAGCCGCCTCCTGCACGCCCCCCACTGGGGATGTGCCCGCAACCAAGGTCCATGCCCTTGACCGGAATCGAACCTGAGACCTTTCAGTCCGCAGGCCGACGCTCTATCCACTGAGCCACACCGGTTTTGGCTCAACCTTCTTTGAACTTTTAATTATTTCTATTGATGTCAGAGAGGTAGGGAGAGGGAGAGAGAGAGAAACATCAGGGATGATAGAGAACCATGAATCAACTGCCTCCTGCACACCCCCCACTGGGGATGTGCCCGCCACCAAGGTCCATGCCCTTGACCGGAATCGAACCCGGGACCCCTCAGTCTGTAGGCCAACGCTCTATCCACTGAGCCACACACTGGTTTCGACGACAGGAAGACTTTTTAAAAATGTTGTTTTTATTGATGTCAGAGAGGAAGGGAGAGGGAGAGAGATGCGTCCACGATGAGAGAGAACCATGGACCGGCCGCCTCCTGCATGCCCCCCACTGGGGATCAACCCCCGCACCCCAGGCCTGGGTCCTGACCGGGAATCGAACCCTGACTTCCTGGCCATAGGTCGACGCTCCATCCCTGAGCCACGCCGGCCGGGCGACATGAATGTTGGGGACTGAAAGGCCAATTACCTGTACCCCACTTCGTGCATGGCTGTGTCTTAGGAACTTCTGTATGTTAATGTCACGTGTACTGAGGCATGTGGCTGGGTGTTTGTCCCCAGGTTCTCAGGGGCAGTCTTTTTTTTTTTTTTAATATATTTTTAATTGATTTTTCACAGAGAGGAAGGGAAAGGGATAGAAAGCCAGAAACATCGATGAGAGAGAGACATCGATCAGCTGCCTCCTGCACGGCCCCCACTGGGGATGTGCCTGCAACCAATGTACATGCCCTTGACCGTAATCAAACCCGGGACCCTTCAGTCGGCAGGCCGACGCTCCATCCACTGAGCCAAACCGGTTTCGGCTCATGGGCAGTCTTTTCTAAACTTTACCTAATGCCTCACGTGTATTTACGATTCCTTCCTTCCTACGTCCTTTTATGGATTCCGGGGTCATTTTGCTTTGGGCACCCCCTGTGTATTTTAGTGCAGGAAGGCGAGTGACAAATTCAGCTCTGGCTGTCTAAACAACGTCTGCATTTCCCCTTCATTTCCAAAAAAACATAAAACACTCACTAGCCAGGTCGTCCGAAACTCTCTTTCCTCAGAAACTGAGGATGTCCGTTGTCCACCTGCCTTTCTTCCGGTTTAAAATTCGGTTCTCAACCGGATGTGACTGTTTAAAGATAATTGTGGCCAAAACCGGTTTGACTCTGTAGATGGAGCGTCGGCCTGGGGACTGAAAGGTCCCGGGTTCGATTTTGGTCAAGGGCATGGACCTGGGATGGGGGCACCTCCCCAGTGGGGGGCGTGCAGGAGGCGGCTGATTGATGTCTCTCTCTCATGGATGTTTCTGACTCTCCCTCCTCTCCCTTCCTCTCTGTGGAAAATCAGTGGAATATATATATATATATATACACACACACACACACACACACACAGTGGTACCTCGAGATACGAGTGCCCTAACCTACGAGATTTTTGAGATACAAGCCGTCGAGCGAGCGATTTTCGCTTTGAAATACGAGCAACAGTGGAGATAGGAGTCATCGCGCGGATCGGCCGGCTGCCCACGACTCACCCGTTTACCACGACTCGAGCGTCTGTCTCATCGTTTCCCACGCCTCAAGGTGACGGAACTAATTAAACTCGTATCTCGAGGTACCGCTGTACATATATATATATATATATTTAAAAAGTAACTTGTTTTCTCCCCTCTGGCTGCATTTCTTGCTCTCGTCCCGCGCCCACTCACCGGCTGACGTGGCGTGCTGGGCCTGGGCCTCCCTCCCACGTCTCCGGCCCGGGGGTGGACGGCTCTGAGACTGTGGACAGACAGCCGTCAGTGTGTCTGACGCTTCCGTTACCGGCTCTCTGGCCGACGTGCTCCCCCCGCCGGACGTGTCTGCGGACGCCGCGATTCCTCTGCCCCTCGCAGTGCTCCTGCCGGCCGGCCCGCCTGCCCCTGTGTCTGTCTGTCTCCCCTCCTTTCCGTCCGCCCCTCAGCCAGAGGCTCAGCCCACGTGGGTGCCTGCACCTGCCCGGCCGCCTGTCTGCTCACCCACCTCTCTCTGGCCCACGTCATGTTGATTGGCGGGAGCTGTGCTGGGAGGCCCCGCCCCCTGTTCACGTTTTCTTCCACGCGTGACCCTCCCCCTACCCTCTCCCCATCGGAGAGACGTCTTCTTTCCCGTACCCCACGGAACCCGCTGCCTGACGCCCGAGGGTCCCGGCTTCTGAGGAAACCAACCTCACCCCCGGTTTGGAGATTTCACTCCGGGAACAGCTCCATGTTCAATGTGGAGTCCAACGCCCCACGATCTGAGGTCCCCCCAAAACGTGTCCAACCTCCTCCTCTTCACCCCAAAATGTGTCTGACCTTTTCCCTCCTCGCACTGCTCAGCCCGAGTCCGGGGCCCAGGCCTCCGTCCGTAAAACCGGGTCCGCAGGCCGCCGCCTCTGACCCCCCAGCGCACCAACCCCCAGCAACCACACACACGCACACGCATGCGGCTCGTTCATGACTGTATTCGTGCAGGGACTGGGCACCTCCCGCGGCTCCGAGCCGGTCCAGGGTCCTGCGCTCCGTCCCCAGGGAGAGGGAGCGAGCCCACCGTCCTGCAGTTTGGAGATAAAGTCTCTCCGTCGGCGACGTGCAGGGGCCGGAGACGCGGCGAGCAGCTGATGGAGAACCGGGTGAGCCAGGCCGTGGCTGGTGAGACTGAGCCGGTCTGGGCCAGGCCGGGCACTGCAGCTGCAGGGACGGCGGCCAGGAGGTCGGAGTGCGATGGTCAGCGGCGATGAGGACCCCAGGCGGGTCGGTAGCAGGAAGCCTGGGTGACCCTGGACGGCCAGCAGGTGGGCCGGCCGCATCCGGGCCCTGAGCTTGGGGTCGGGGGCCCACAGACCTGGAGACCCCGAAGCCTGAGGTCGGGGGAGCCCCAGCTCCGGGACCCGGGACCGGGGGGCCCGCCGGGGCCGCAGAGCGAGGAGGAGGCGCGGGGGCCGCAGCTGGGGGGCGTCGTCTGGCAGCCGGGGGGCTCCTGGCGGCCGCCGAGGAGAGCGGGTCCCCGCGGGCAGGGGCTGGGGGCGCAGGGGGTCGGGGCTCGGGGTGTCGGGCGGAAGACCAGGTTGCTGCTGGGTTGGGAGCCGCCGGAGGGGGGGTCCCCGGGGGAGCGGGGGGAGGAGGAGGAGGAGGGGTTCCCTGGAGGACAGTCGCGGTGGGACATGGTGACGGAGCGGGGACAGGTCGCGGGGATAGCTGGCGTGCCCAGGCCCGGGCGGCGTTTATATGCTCCAGCCTCGGGCGGGGCCTTCTCCTCCCTCTCCCGCTCCCTCTCCCCTCCCTCCGGCGTCCTCATCACCGGCTCCCCATTGAAGTCCCCGTGGGAAGGCGTGTGGCAGGCCATTCCCTCGCCACGGCTGCCGGGAGCCAGCCCTTCATCTGGCGTTTACGGGCCTCGGTTTATGGCTCTCGTCAGGGACCTGCCCCCGCAGAACGCCGCGCCCTGTGCCCCGGCACTCCGTCACCCAGAGGCCGCCGGCCCCACCCGGGGGGCCAGGGACATGGGGTCCAGGGTGGGGCCGGGGCACAGCCGCCTCCCTGGGTGTCCACGGCCCGGAGGCAGGGCCGGCTCTGGGAGAGGGGCCGTCTGAAGACCAGTCCCCCACCCCCCACTGGGTGCAGCCCCTGCCCGTTCGTGGGTGCACGGGTGGAAAGCCGGGGGCGTCTCCCCGGGCACAGGGCCCGGCCGTAAAAAGGAGGCCGTCTCGCCTCTGAGACGCGGGGAGGGGCCGAGCGTCTGTACGTGGAGCGAGCCCTGAGCTCTCACCGCGCGTGGAATCTAAGGAACATGAACTGGTGAACCCAGAAACAGGGCGCACGGAACGGAGGGTGAAACCTCAGAGCAGAGGTTCTCAACCTGTGGGTCGCGGCCCCTTTGGGGGTCGCACGACCTTTTCACAGGGGTCGCCTAAGACCATGGGAAAATGCAGATATTGACATCACGATGCATCACAGGAGCAACATGTCATGGTTGGGGGTCACCACCCCATGAGGAACTGTATGCCAGGGTCGCGGCCTGAGGAAGGTTGAGAACCACGGCCTCAGAGGAAAAGGAGGCGGTGGGTGGGTGGGTGGGGGTGAGGGATGGGGGTGGTGATCCACCAAAGACCTGTGTGCACCTGTGCTCACCCACAGGCACAGACATGGGGTGCTGGAGGCTGGGGCAGGAGCAGGGCGGGGGCTGGAGGGGTCAGTGGGGGAAGGAGATGCATGTGGCACTTCCAACAACAAAGGTAAAGCCCTGGCCGGTGTGGCTCAGTGGATAGAGCGTCGGCCTGCGGACTGAAAGGTCCCGGGTTCCATTCCGGTCCAGGGCATGGACCTGGGTGGCGGGCACATCCCCAGTGCGGGGCGTGCAGGAGGCAGCTGATCGATGTCTCTCTCTCTCATCGATGTTTCTAGCTCTCTCCCTCTCCCTTCCTCTCTGTAAAAAAATCAATAAAATATATTTTTATAAAAAAGATAAAAATACAGTAAAATACGGACTGTCCCTCCCAGAAACCAGGCCTCGCGCAGTGCCCGCCCGCAGCCTGCATGGCCCACACAGAGGGGGGCAGAGGGGTCAGGAACGAGGCCCCGAGGGATCCCCTGAGCCCCCCGCTCTCCACGCTGGGGTTCACGGAGGGAGATCATGTTGCGCGTCAGAGGCCGAGGTGGCCAGGGGGAGCGGGGGGCGGAGCACAGGGCGGACACCGGGGTCAGGTGAGGGGCAGGGACGGGGCTGGGGGAGCCGGGCAGCTGATGGACACTGGGCTTCAGTCAATCCGGTCACTTTCACCAGCCGCCCCCTGTAACTCCCCTCCCCCTGCCCCCCGTGTTATAGGGAATTGAAGACCCACCCCTTCCCCGTGTTGGAAGGAGTTGAGGTCTCCCTCATTAGGGGACTGAGAGGGGGACTGTGAGCCTGTGGTTTGGGACGGTTTGGGGAAATACGTTCCCTCTGCCCTCGGAGGACTCCCCGCCTTTATCAGAGGAGCAGGGTCTGGGGGCGACGGATCCGCCCAGTCACAGGCCACCAGCCCCTGTCCGGGTGCCGGACGCTGGGTGAGTGCTCGGACCCCGCTGTGTGGGTGGGTGGGTGCTGGCGGCCGTGGCCACGGCCGTGGGGCCTCGTTCCCCAGGCGCAGGGACAGGCACCCCGACCAGAGCTCAGACCGACGCGAGGACACAGGGACGGAGCGGCTGAGGGCCGCCCGCGAGGGAGCCGGGGCGGGTCAGACACAAAGGGCCCCGTCGCGGGGAGAGGGCCCGGTTCCTGTGGGGCGTCCTCTTCTTCGGGGAGGGGCAGCCTCCCTGACCGGCCGCCCTGGGAGGTGCCGCCTGCAGACCCGTCGTCCCAGAGGCAGCGCCCGGGGTGACGGGCTGGGGGCAGCCTCCCCGCCGAGGCCCCTCCGCGGAGGGGGTGACAGCGTCTCCCTCACCGGGTGCCGTGGGGGTCGGGCCGGCGTGCACGTGGGGTCCCAGCGTCTGCCCGGCCGCTCGGCTGCAATGGGAGGGTTCCGGAGACTCACTGTGCGTGCGACAAGCTGACAACGGGCGGGGACTGTAGACTCACTGTGCGTGCGACAAGCTATCAATGGGCGGGGACTGTAGACTCACTGTGAGAGTGGGACAAGCTGACAAAGGACGGGGACTGTAGACTCATTGTGTGTTGGATCGTAGACTCACTGTGCGTAGGACAAGCTATCAACGGGCGGGCACTGTAGACTCACTGTGGGTGCAACAAGCTGACAATATCGGACTGTAGACTCACTGTGCGTGGGATAAGCTAACAACGGGCGGGGACTGTAGACTCACTGTGTGTTGGATTGTAGACTCACTGTGCGTGGGACAAGCTGACAACAGGCGGGGACTGTAGACTCACTGTGCGTGGGACAAGCTGACAATATCGGGCGGGGACTGTCGACTCACTGTGCGTGGGATAAGATAACGCGAGTCCTGATGGTACACTTAGCAGATGCCCGGCGCGTGGGAACCTCACAGACATTGCCGCGGCTGCCGTGGTAACGGAGGACATGGAGACTCCGCCTCGTGTTTGACATGGACCCCTAGGCCCGCCAACGCCCTGTACCCACTCTCTTCTCAACAGCTGGGACCCTGTGAGCGTGTTTCTCCTCGCAGAGAGCTCTCCCCGGCTCCCACGCTTGTTCTGTGAGGGAACAGGGACTGGCACCATGATGTCACAGTGAGGTAATGAGGACTGACGCCGTGATGTCACAGTGAGGTAATGAGGACTGATGCCGTGATGTCATGGTGAAGATACCAACCATCACACGTGTAGTGGGGAAATTGACCTCCCACAGCCAAAGGCAAACATAGTTTATAACTTTAAGGTATTTTTTTTAAAAAATGCTATTGGTTTTTAGAGAGAGGAAGGGAGAGGAGAGAGAGAGAGAAACATCAATCTGTTTCCTCCTGGATGTACGTACTCTGACCCGGGTTCGATCCTGAAACCTGGGCACGTGCCTGGACTGGGACTCGAACCCACGTGTCTTTCTCAGATTGATCTTCCTCCCTCCCTCCCTCCCTCTCTCTCTCTCTCTCTGTCTCTCTCTTTCTCTGTTTCTCCCTCCCTTCCTCCCTCCCTCTCTCTCTAAAAAAATCCATAAAGAATATCCTTAGGTGAGGATTAACAAAAAGCAACAACAAAAACATAAACCTACGTATCCGCATGGTTATATTTTTTTAAAAATTTTATTATGAAAATTGGAGCCCAGCGCACGATTCGAAATCGCGAGGTGCCGCCCACCCTCAAGCCCCCGGTCGGGCCTTGCCTCCCCGCCCCCCGCGCGCCGCGCCCCCCGCGCCCCCGGCGGGTGGGGGGCCCTCCCCCCCAGCACAGCCCGTGGGGACGGACAGGAGAGGCCTGCAGGCTCCAGGCAGAGCTGGGCCCGAGGAGCGTGCGTAGGAGGGAAACGTGGAGGGGAGCACGGGGTCCCCCTGTTTCTCCCGCGGGCTCACCGCTGGGAGCAGACCCCCCCCCCCCACCGGCCTGAGAGCAGAGTGCGGGCAGAGGCTGCGGGTCCTGGGTGCCTGGGGCTGGCGGCGCCCTCCCGTCTGTGAATTCCCTGTCCTTGGCATCCTCCTTTTCTAAAGAAACAGAGATTCCCTCCCACGTCCCCCGGAGAGGGCTCCCCGCACTCAGTCTGAGCCCTTGAGGCTCCGGGACCTGCCAGCCATGCTCGAACCCGGACGGCCCGGAGCGAGCAGCAGGAGCGACTGCATTCCTCCCGTTCCCGGGGACAAGGGATGTTTATGAGCATCGCAGGCTGTTCATGAGCTTCCCGGGCGCCCGGCCCTCCCCGGGGAAGTGCCGCCGAGCTCGGAGGGCGGGGCGGGCTGTCAAGCACCCACTCACTCCCCGGGGGCGCCCTGCCTGGGTGGGCGAGGCCGGCGGGCAGGAGCGTCTGGGCATTGAAGTCGTTTTAAAAAGCAGAGCCAGCTCTTGGAGAGGAGAGAGGCATCGCCTGCCAAACCGAGCGGGGAGCCGGCCCCAGGGCCCCCTGCGTGCTAGTTCGGGAGGTTAATGGGTGTCCCCGAGGTTAATGGGTGTCCGGGCGTCCCTGCCTGAGTCAGGGACGGATGAGTCCTGTCTGGGCGGCCTGTGCCCCGCCCGCCGCCGGTCCCGCCCGGGGAGAGCACACGGAACGGAATGCAGGTGCTCAGGGGCTTTGGGACCAAGCAGGTGAACCCCAGGTCCTTAAAGGGACAGCCCCCGATTCCATTCCCCTGAGGTCACCCAGATAAAGCACCAGCCTCAGCAGGCAGAGGAGCTCCAGCAAGATCGCCTCTTCCCCCTCCTCCTCTCCTCCTTCCCCTCCCTCTCCTCCTCCCCTTCTTCCTCTTCCTCTTCCTCTTCCTCTCCCTCCTCCTCCTCCCCTTCCTTCTCCCCCTCTTCCTCCTCCCCCTTTTTCTCCTTCATTTGCTGTTCCTTTCCCTCCTCCTCCCCCTTCTTCCTCTTCCTCTTCCTCCTTTTCTTCTCCCCCCCACCCATCTCTCTTACTCTAAGTCAGCGGTTCTCCACCTGTGGGTCTCGACCCCTTTGGGGGTCGAACGACCCTTTCACAGGGGTCGCCTAAGACCCTCGGAAAATGCAGATATTGACATCACGATGCATCACAGGAGCAACATGTCATGGTCGGGGGTCACCACCCCATGAGGAGCTGTCTTAAAGGGTCGCGGCCTGAGGAAGGTGGAGAACCCCTGCTCTAAGCATTTGTCTCTCTTCCTCGGGCTCCGGAGTAAAGCCACCTCTCCTGTAGACAGATCAGCGAGCGCGGCGTCTGGCTGCTCCACGCCGAGCTCCCCGGAGCGGGGGACCAGCCTCCTCGGCGGCTCTCGGTGTGAATAACCTGAGGCCGTCCAGGCCCTGCCCGTGGCTCCGTCCACCGCGGCCTCGGCGGGTGCTGGTGGCCGGCTCTGCCTGCGGAGGAGGCTGGGGTCCGGGTTACCTTCGCTCCGACCCCCTGAGCCTCAGGGAGACCCGTGAGCCGCTCTGGACTCCGTTTCTCCGCGTGGCTGATGGGGACCCCCCACGGCCCCCCGTTCCGGGGAGCACAGCCGCTGCTGAAGGGGCCTCGGCTCTAACGCGGGGGGTGCGGCTGCGAGTGCCCCCGTCCCCCCACCCAGAAACCCAACAAAAACCGTGACGGGCACCGAGACAGAGCGGGAATGGCGTCCACACAGCCCGGCCCCTCGGCAGACACGGGGACGGACGGTCCTCGCAAACACGTCCCGCCGAAGCCGAAGCCGCGGGCCAGGGCTGAGGGAACCTTCCGGCTCCATCGCCCGGAGGAGGCGTGGGCTGAGCACAGGGGCACCCCCCACCCGCTGCCACCCCAGCGCTGATGGACGGGAGAGCCAGGCCCGTCCCCGTCCCGTCCCTGTCCCCGCGAGGGAAGCTGAGCGCTCGGCCCGGAACCTGAGTGTCTGGGCTCCGTCCGTGACGGGCAGGAGCCAGGGGGCGGGTCCAGGCCCCATGGAAAAAGGGGGATGGCACCCTGATAGAGGGACCCCCTCCCACAGCTGCAGAGGCAGAGACACTGTTTGGAGAGGACGCTCACCACCAGGGCGCCCAGGAGCCGGCCCAGGCTGAAGGGGTGAAGGACGGGGGAGGGTCAGGGCACCTGCAAACCAATGGCTGCCCCACGGGCACCAGGCCCCAGATGAATGGGACAGAGAGGGGAGCGGCCGGAGGGCTGGGGGCTTCTCCAGGGGCCAGGGGCCGGGCAGGCCTGGGCCGGGGGGGTTACTGGTCTGACATCGGGGAGGTCAAGGCCAAGAGCGTCCCGGTGACGTGGCCGAGGTCAGCGCCCGGGCGGGCACAGACCGATGATCTGATTCAACCTAACCTGACCCGTCAGCACGGGGGGTGGGGAGGGGGCGAGGGAAGAAGAGGGGGTGTCCATGGGAGTCCCTGGGCCGGATGGGCTCCCGGCCCTCGAGACGCCGGGAGGGAGGGGTTGGGGCTGAGGGTGGGACTCGGCCCAGAAGGAAGGAGGCTGCGTCCTCAGCCGCCCAGGGATCAGGAGCCATCGGACCGTGACGCGTGTCCCAGCCTCACGCCGGCCAGTCCCTCTCCATGGACGGGCGGAGGCCGCGGCGTCACACGGGCCGCCGGCATATAACGCGGGCACCGGCCCCAGTTCCGCACTCTGCCCTCCGCTTCCCTCGCCGACCGACCGACCCACCGGCTCCACTCGTCGCCATGTCCCTCAGCGGCTGCCTCCAGCACCTCTCCGCCCGCTCCCTCGGGGGCCCCTCCTGCGGCTCCCACCCCAGCAACCTGGTCTTCAGCTCGTCCCCCTGCGCCCCCGGCCCCTGCCCGCCGGCCCCCTCTCTCCACAGGGGCCGCCAGGAGGCCCGCAGAGAGCCCCCCAGCTGTGGCCTGAGGACCCCCTCTCCCTGCCATGGACTGAGGGTCCCCTCTCCCTGCCGTGGACTGAGGACCCCCTCGCCCAGCTGTGGCCCAAGGAACCCCTCTCCCTGC
>JAAGEH010000656.1:0-12327 GCA_011751065.1 Lasiurus cinereus | reverse complement strand
TATATATATATATATAAAGTTCATGCAGGAACTTCCTACCAGGGCCTCAGCAAGATGGTGGGAATCTGCAGGGAGATGGCAGCGGAGCCAGGGGGTCAGAGAAGGCCTCGTTGGGGAAGTTCAGGACAGCCTGCCAGCCATGTGACGGGCACTTTGGAGGATGGTAAGCAGATACACTCGCTCGAGCAAAGGGAAATTGCATTCGTGGAGGGAGGAGGGGAAGTGGCAAGTGCGCCCTACACCCCTGGGTCACCCAGTACACTGGGCCCACCCCCGTCCTCAGACTCTGGGTCCCCTTCCACAGCATCGCTCTGCCTTCTGCACGGAAGTCACTGCACATTGTGCCTGTAAGAGGCAAATGGCATCCTTTTAGACAGAAATGCTGGCAAAAGAGCCATCGTTTTTCATCTCTGATGTAAATGTCTAAGGAAGAAATTGGAAATAATTCAGCAAAGGAGGCTCCTGCTCTTGGAGTTGCGGGATACAAAGCAGGCTGGGAGGTGGTGGTAGACGGCAGCCCTGGCCCCACTCGCTACACAGCAGGGTAGCCAGGCCCCTCCTGACAGCAGACAGGGTCCACTGGGCAGAGGGGGTCACCGGACAGGGGGTTCACTGGACATGGGGGGTCAAGGGGCAGGAGGAGTCACTGGGCATGGGGGGTCACATGGTAGGGGGTCACTGGCAGGAGGGTCACTGGGAAGGTGAGTCACTAGGCAGGGGGGTCACTGAATGGGGGGATCATGGGGTGGGGGATCACGGGCAAGGTGGTCACAGAGCAGGGGTGTCATAGGGCAGGGGAGTCACGGGGAAGGGGGTTCACCAGGCAGGGTGATTGCCAGGCAGGGGGGTCACCGGGAAGGAGGGGTCACTAGGCAGTGGGGTCATGGAGCAGGGGGTCACTGGACAGGGGGTGTCATGGGGCAAGGAGTCATGGGCCAGGGGTCACAGGACAGGGAGGTCATGGGACAAGGTTGTCACTAGGCAGGCGGTCACTGGGCAGGGGGGTCACAGGGCAGAGGTGTCACTGGGCAAGGGGTCATGGGGGAGGGTGGTCATGGGTCAGGGGTTGTCACTGGGCAGGGGTCACTGGGAAAGAGGATCATGGGGCAGGGGTATCACTGGGAAAGGGGGTCACCAGGCAAGGGGTCACGAGGCAGGGGGAATCACTGGGCAGGGGAGTCATGGGCAGAGGGGTCACGGTGTCCCTGGAATGTGTGCAGGCTACCAGAATATACTGGCATGTGCTTTGGACCGAGACTGAGTCAGCGACGGGACCAGAAAACCAGCCCCTTCCCACCAGGGTCTCTGGTGGGTCTTATGAGCTGGCAAGGAGGTGGCGATTCTCACATTAAATCTCCCGAGGAGACTGGGAATCAACAGCCACCGGCTCCTGTTCCACCTGCACAGAATCACTTACTAGTATTCTGACGAAAAGTGCTGCTGAAAGTGACCATAGATATCAGGAAGCTGATGGCAAACAGGCTCCATCTCAAGATCCTTGTGAACGCTGGTTTAAAGGCTTTAAAAGTAATAATTTTAGCCCTGACCGGTGTGGCTCAGTGGATACAGCGTCGGCCTGCAGACTGGAGGGTCCTGGATTCGATTCCAGTCAAGGGCATGTGCCTGGATTGTGGGCACATCCCCAATGGGAGGTGTGCAGGAGGCAGCTGATCTGTTTCTCTCTCATTGATGTTTCTAACTCTCTCTCTCTCCCTTCCTCTCTGTAAAAAATCAATAATATATATTTTAAAAAGTGATGTTTTCGATGTGAAAGACAAAGAATGTCCAGGTCAGTCTGAACCATGCTTTGATCATAAAATGACCAAATGGGCCAGAAGACACATCACAGTCACGTTGCTTCATGATGACGCACCATCACACACTACAAAAACAGTAAAGACGCATTAAAAGATGTTGCCTGGGAAGTATGAACCCACCTGCTGTATTCATCAGACCTTGCTCCTTCAGATGACCACTTTTTCCAATCAATGACACATGCACTTTCTGAGCAGCGCTTCTAACACATACGAAGATGAGGAAAATGGGATCTCTGAATGGTCTGCTTCAAGAAAAGTTTTATTGGGATGGTATCCACAAATTACCTGAAAAATGAGGGAAATGTGTAGCTCGCAATGGACATTACTTTGAATAAAGCACTTTCGATGTTTCTCTTGAAATTATCGTGTTTTCTTTGATTACAAAATCCGCGTTTTTAACTGGTATGCCTAGCACACAGGGCAATTCTTCGATTGGAAACAAGTAGAATGAATGAACAAGACTGTCTTTTCTTAAAGTTCTGTCTAGGGCCCTGACCGGTGTGGCTCAGTGGATAGAGCATCGGCCTGAAGGCTCAAGGGTCTCAGGCTTGATTCCCGGTCAAGGGCATGAACCTTGGCTGCGGGTACATCCCCAGTAGGGGAAGTGCAGGAGGCAGCTGATCAATGTTTCTCGCCCATCAATGTTTCTAACTCTCTCTCTCCCTGCCTCTCTGTAAAAAGTCAATAAAATATATTTTAAAAAATAAAGTTTTGCTTAGGGAACATCAGAGAGCTATCCTATGTGGGGAAGCCTCAGGGATCACAGAGAGAGGAAACCACAGAGGCAGGCCTGCTGTTGGGCACGTCTGTGCCTTCAAACACTTGCTGACTCTTAAGAGAAAACTAAGAGCCGAAAACAAGTGAAGAATCCGAGAAGGAGAAGACACAGGCGAAGCCAGCAGCCCTCTCCCCAGCTTCCCAGTCTCAAAACTGCCTCATGCCCCAAGGAGGTTGTGGGCTCGGGCCAGGAGGGAACTTGAGCAGCCAGGCTTCAACTGAGCTGGTGGCCCCGGGACCCTGAAGAGCTCTCAGGAGGCTCTGGAAGAGAGCCAGGGGTACTCCCTCCCAAAGGATCATGGGAATGTAGGACAGTGGAAGAGCAGCTGCTGGGAAATCTTGGTATAAACCCTGAGCCGCTGCTCTTCCACTGGTATAAACCCTTGGACTTTGGCCTGCTTCCCCTGTAAGAGGGCACAGTGATCCTCACAGAGGTGAGAAATACACATACGCTAATCAATGCTAATAAAAGGGAAATATGCTAATTAGACCAGACATCTTTCGGATGACCTTCTGGACAAGGCCATGGTGGTGAGGGCCAAGGCAGAGGCACTTAGGTGTGATTAGGCCGGGAGAGGAGAGCAGTTAGGGGACAATCAGGCTGGCAGGCAGAAGTGGTTAGGGGCAATCAGGTTGGCTGGCAGGGGAGCAGTTAGGGGGTGACCAGGCTGGCTGGGGAGCAGTTAGGAGTATCAGGCTGGCAAGGGAGCAGTTAGAGGCATCAGGCCAGCAGGCAGAGGTGGTTAGGAACCAGCATTCCCGGATTGCAAGAGGGATGTCCTGGATTGGAGAGGGTGCAGGCCAGGATGAGGGACCTCCCTCCACCATGCATGAATTTCATGCACTGGGCCTATAGTGTATGTAATAAATGCGCTTCTGTTTTCCTGGCTTCCTGTGGTCCAGGAAGGGCTCCGGACTGAGCGGGACCCTGTCCCCTCCCAGCACCCCACTGACTGGCGGGTTCTGCAGTGTGCCGGCTCTACCTCTGCCAGGCTCTGGACTCCTGCCCCAGTTGGAAGGCCCATTGTCATGTCTGACCAGCTGTGCTCATGGCTGCGTGGGAAACAAGAACCGGTCAGCAAACCAGACTGCCATTTAGGGGATGTACCCTGATGGACGCTGGGGAAACGTCTGGAGTTCCTGCCACTGGCCTCGGCCCCTGAGGCTCGATGCCACCTTGTCCTTTGGCGATGGGGGAGCCGGGCACCCTCTGCTGAGCGCGCCAGCCTCAACCGGTACATTTGGCGTCTCCCTCCGAGGAAGCTTCCAATGCCACAGCGACACGCATCTGGGCTCATCCTTCAGCAGGAAGTCTCTGGCTGTGCTGTGGGTGGGGACTGGGGAAAACCATACAATAGCAGAGTATTTGCCCACGAGGTGCTTGTGGGCTGGTGGAGAGTGGCATGTAAACATGCGATCTCAGTGCGATGAGATAAATGGGTGTCCCTGTGATCTCGGAGAGAAAAGAAAAACTGGACCCAGGAAGTGAGCCGCCATGGAGCCACCCCGCCTGCCCGATGGCCCACCCTTCTGCAGGGCTCTATGATCAAATTGTGCTGCTCTGACTGGTACGTTAGGTGAACCAGCATTTGACTGCAGTTTCTCATGAAATCAGGCACAGACCACAGACCAGCAGCTGCTGTGGACACACAGGGCCCAGCACTCACCGATGTTCTGTGTGGGTCTCATTTTTGGCCTCCCCCCACCCTGCATGGCCACCTAACCGGACATACTCACCATGGCTCTGGGCCCTTTCCAGGCTCCAGGCCCTGTCGGGCCTCTGCTTATGCCCCGATCAGTATCTTGCTCTCTCTCTTCTTCTGGCACCCCCAGATGTTGGTACGCTTGAAGCTGTCCCAGAGGCTCCTTACCTTATCTTCACATTTTTGGATTCTTTTCTCTTTTTGCTTTTCCAGTTGAGTGTTTTCTGATTTTTTATATTTCAAATTTTTGACATGATTCTTGCCTTCCTCTAGTCTGCTGTTAGGTCTCTGTATAATATTTTTTTATTTCAGTCAGTGTATGTTTAATTTTTAGTTGGTCCTTTTTCATCTCCTCTTGGGTCTCGCTAAATTTATCCATCTTTTCTAGGATATTCTTTTTTTTTTTCATTGATTTTTTAAATTGATTTTTTTACAGAGAGGAAGAGAGACAGAGAGTAGGATATTCTTGAAAAACCTTATAACCATTGTTTTGAACTCTATATCCAGTGGTTTGTTTTCCTCCATTTCTTTTGTTTGTGATCTCTTCCTTTGTCTCCGAATTTTCACTATGTCAGGAGAACTTCTATGTTGGAGTCAGCCTTATGATACAAGACTTGCAAAACTGCAAAAGCCTCTCTGTCTGCATGGCACAGGTTGGGGAGGAGTGTGTGACACCCCCTTTGGCAGGAGGAGAACAGCTCCCCAGAGCTAAAGCTTCCAGACCTGCAGTGGCTCAGAGCTTTGACTGCTCACCCAGGTTGGACAATGGCCAGTCAGCACTGTGAGCACTGCACCTGACCTCACCGTTGAAGTCATCCCTCCGATGTGGAAGCAGCGCAGTCACATGCCCTTGCACCACACAGAAACAGTTCCCTCCTGCCTTCCACTGTGCACACTCGCTGGGAAAGTTCCATGGGAGGTCAGTGGATATTTTTAAAGTGCTTTTTTTTTTTTACTTTTGTACATAAAACATCAAATCATAAGCTATCATCCAAAGAATATGGATGAAAATATTCTGAATGTATTCCATTAACTCATCCAAAAAATATATACACTGAGTGACCAGATTATGATGATCTCTGAACACATAATAATCTGGCCACTCAGAGTGTGTGTGTGTGTGTGTGTGTGTGTGTGTGTGTGTATTAGAGGCCCAGTGCATGAATTCGTGCATGGGTGGAATCTGGCCAGCCTAGCCAGGGGGAGGGAACATGGATGGTTGGCCCACCTGCCTGCTGGTCGAACTCCTGGTCGAGGGAACAATGTGCATATTAACCTTTTATTATATAGGATACACATGGAGTGGCCAGATTATTATGCGTTTGGAGATCATTATAATCTGGCCACTCAGTATGTACATATCTGAAACATTCCATGGTAAGTCCAGTTAGCTACAAAAGTGTGAACAGTAATATTCTTGAGGATCCCTGTGCCTAAAGCCAGCACCAACACATCACTCGTCATAGTGAACGTGCACATACCCGCCAGAGGATGCCAGGCTATGGCAGGACCCTGGACAGCGCCCACCCTCTGGAGCTCACCTTCCTTCCTCCTTGAATCAGAGCACACTTCCTCACAAATATTTACTTACACTGAACAACAGAGAGACGGACTAGTCACATTTGCATTGGGAAATTATGCTCAAAATCCTAGGGCCTCCATTTTAATTCATGTTCTACTGAACTTAAGGCTATTCATTTAATTTCATTCTGGAATTAATCAATTTTATTGAGGGCCTTCAGGGGAGGGTTGAATCGCTGGGAGGACAATTAGATCCGACGTCCTTAGCCTGCCTGGACCTCCCAAGGATCACAGCCACTGAAAGCTCTATTAATTTTTAAATATAGTTTTATTGATTTCAGAGAGGAAGGGAGAGGGAGAGAGAGACACATATCAATGATGAGAATCATGGATTGGCTGCCTCCTACCTGCCCCACACTGGGGATAGAGCCTGTAACCCAGGCATGTGCCCTGACCAGGAATCGAACTTGGGACCCTTCAGTCTGCAGGCTCATGCTCTATCCACTGAGTGACACTGGCCAGGGCTGCTCTATTCATTTTTAAAGGTGGTTTAAGGTTATGTATCTTATAATTATTACCACAATGCAGCTGGTGGTCCCAGAGGGGTACAATTCTGACTGACCCCTGATGGGACATGCATGTCTTCTGTGTGCTCCTCTCTCAGGTCTGGACCCCAAGCGTAGGGCTGCAGAGGAGGGATTCAGGGGGTGTCTTCGTAGAGGACTTCATCTACCTTCATGTCATGTTCGTCCACGGGGACCTGGATGCAAATCTGCTCCTTGAACGCCAAGGCCATGGTGTATGGCTTCACCCGCTGATGCTGCTCGCAGCGCCTCAGGTAAGTGTCGTAGTAGCCCCGGCCCCGACCTAGTCGGTGGCCTTGCTTGTCGAACCCAAGACCCGGCATGAAAATGAGGTCCAGGCCACCTGTGGGGAAAAGGAACGCACAGATAGGGTGAACGGCTTCAGAAAGACAGACCCCTGTGAAGCCTGCATTTTGTTTTTAGCGACAACTTTCTCTGATGTCTAAGGAAACACATGATCACTCTAAAACCCACAAGGCCCAGGTGGAACAAAAGAGGAAATAAACATGACCGGCTCCTCAGCAGGCCCATTCCCCGCCCACCAGGGCTCCATGTCCTGATCACAGGCACAGGGTCATCGCATAAACGTCAGACCCAGCCCAGCCACAACCGAGCTCAGCAATCCCAGGGACAGGGCCAATGATCTTGTTTCTTCCTTCCTTTTTTTGTTTAAGCATCTGGGTGATCCTACACACCAGCCCGGCAGGAGGGTGGAGGTGTGACCCTTGGAGGAAGGTATAAGAAAGCCGGACAAGCCCTAATCGGTTTAGCTCAGAGGGTAGAGCATCGGCCTGCGGATTGATGGTCCCAGGTTTGATTCCAGTCAAGGGCATATTCCTTGGTTGTGGGCACATCCCTAGTAGGAGATATGCAGGAGGTAGCTGATTGATGTTTCTCTCTCATCGATGTTTCTAACTCTCTGTCCCTCTCCCTTCTCTGTAAAAAAAAAATCAATAAAATATATTTTTTAAAAAAAGAAAGAAAGCCGGAACAGGTGTCAGCCATCCCCAGTCCACGTGAGGGCAGGCCTTGATTTCCTCAGGGCCATTCCAAAAGGGCAAAATCGAGGCCACAGAACCGGCCCACGGCTGGATCCCTCCAGGGCACACAGGGACCAGAAATGGCCACAGCATCATCTGAACAGAGTAGACAGCTGGGCTCAGGATGGCAGGCTGGGACTCCCATTGCTGTGAGAGGCATGAGGCATCCATGTAGAAGGATGGAGGTCCCGGGAGGGGAAAGGGGGGAAGCATGGATCTGGGAGCTCAGGAAAGGGCCCTGCAGCCCCTGGCAGGTAGCAGATGGAGATCAAGAGCCATGTCACATGCTCGACCCGGTGTCCTCAGACTCCAGGGACACTCTGTCCCATCAGCCTAGCCTTCCTTGTCTGGGGCCTTGGCCCCCTGAAGGCTGCCCCAGGGCTCCTGGCTGACCTCCAGCACAGAGTGGACAGGCCACTCCTGCAGCCCCGCTGGCCAGGACACACAGGTGGGAGACGAGAACTCTCTGGAACGGGGTGTTCTGAGGAGAGGGGGCCCACTCTCCGCAGCTGTGCTGATGACCTGCAGAACTGTGAGGTGAGTACAGCTTCTCTCTGGCTCCCAGCACACATCTGCCACCCTGCCTGCCATTTGACCGTCACGACCTTGCCATGCACACCTGCTGTCTAGGCCCATTCTGGCCCCGACCAGCTCATCTTTCTCTCTTGGGATGACCAGAGGCTTGCACACTCAGACCCCGCCCCCTCCACGTGCTCCCCATGACAGAGCCCATGCAGACCCACCGGGCAGCTCTGCCCCCAAACGTGTGGCAAGTGGCTTGGAAAGTCCTGGGGAGGGAGGTAGTGAAAGTCAGTTAACCTAAAATACGCCCATGTCATCTCCACCCCAAGGCCAGGCACAATCTATGCCTCTTACTCAAAAGTGAGTCAGGAAGTACAGAGAGGCCCCAGTCGGTGTGGTTTAGTGGATAGAGTGTCGGCCTATGGACTCAAGATTCATGGGATCAATTCTGGTCAAGGGCATGTACCTTGGTTGTGGACATGTACCCAGTAAGGAGTGTGCAGGGATATTTTTTTGGGAAGGAGAATCCAAGATGGCGGCATAGGTAAACACCTACACTGCTGCTTGGCACAACAATTTCAAAACTACAACTAAAAGACAGAACGGACATTGTCCAGAACCACAGGAAAGCTGGCGGAGTGGAAGTTCTACAGCTAGAGGGAAGGAGAGGGGCTTATGGAGACCCAGAGGAGCTGCAAAAAGCTGAGGTACAGAGACACGCGCATGGAGAGAGCGGGTGCCGGAGTACCTGGCTGGCTTTCTCTGGCAGGAGGGAAATGGAGACTCTCAAAGGCATTGAACCCCTTATCTTACGACACTAAACCCCAGATACAGCCGAAACTCATACCGGGGGAGTTTGGACTGTGAAAAGGGAGAGGTGCACGGAAATTTAGGGGAGCCGCAAAAGTTCAGAGGTCTGCGCAGAGGACAGACTGCTGATTGTGGCGCTAGCTTTCGTGAGTGGGCGGGAGACAGACCCTCCCAACTGTGCCACTTCTGACTCCACTAAGCCCCTGTTTCGGGTGAAACCCTGGGGACCTAGACTCGTATGGTCCTAGAGCACAGGGGAGCCGGAAAGGCAAAGGTCTAGAGGCACTGCGGGCGCATGCACACAAGGACCACTCCAGCAATTACCCAGTCACGTGAGACTCGGGGAGCCGTGGAGGGCGGGGCCGACTGGAAGGCAAGGTGGTCCCTTAAGCCCTGAGACTCCACCCATCCCAAGCTCAACAGAGAGGCTCTGTGGTGTTGCAAGTCTGGTATCATAAGGCTGAATCCAACACAGAAGTTCTCCTGGCATAGTGAAAATGTCAAGACAAGGGAAGGGATCACAAACAAAAGAAATGGAGGAAAACAAACGACTGGATATAGAGTTCAAAACCACGCTTATAAGGTTTTTCAAGAATATGCTAGAAAAGTTGGATAAAATTAGCGAGACCCAAGAGGAGATGAAAAAGAACTAACTAGAGATGGAACTAGAAATTAAACATACACTGACTGAAATAAAAAATATTATACAGAGACCTAACAGCAGATTAGAGGAAGGCAAGAATCAAGTCAAAAATTTGAAATATAAAGAAGCAGAAAACATTCAACTGGAAAATCAAGAAGAGAAAAGAATCCAAAAATGTGAAAATAATGTAAGGAGCCTCTGGGACAGCTTCAAGCGTACCAACATCAGAATTGTGGGGGTGCCAGAAGGAGAGAGAGAGCAAGATACTGAAAACCGATTTCAAGAAATAATGACTGAAAACTTCCCACATCTGGTAAAAGAAATAGACTTACAAGTCCAGGAAGCACACAGAACCATATATAAAAGGAATCCAAAGAGGACCACACCAAGACACATCATAATTAAAATACCAAGAGCAAAAGACAAAGAGAGAATCTTAAAAGCAGCAAGAGAAAAACAGTTCATTACCTACAAGGGAGCACCCATACGACTGTCAGCTGATTGCTCAACAGAAACGATGCAGGCCAGACAGGAGTGGCAAGAAATACTGAACGTGATGAATAGCAAGAACCTACAACCAAGAATAATCTATACAGCAAAGCTATCATTCAGAATTGAAGGGCAGATAAAGAGCTTCACAGATAAGAAAAAGCTAAAGGAGTTCATCAACTCCAAACCAGTATTATATGAAATGCTGAAAGGTACTCTTTTAGACGAGGAAGAAGAAAAAGGTAAAAGATAAAAAATTATGAACAATACATATCTATCGACAAGTGAATCTAAAAATTAAGTGAATTAAAAATTTGATCAACAGAATAAACTGGTGAATATAATAGAATCAGGAGCACAGAGAGGGAGTGGACTGATAATTCTCAGGGAGAAAGGGGTGAGGGGTGTACAAGGAAGAGACTGTACAAAAATCACACATCTATGGATGAGGTCAATGGGAGGGAGGTAAGGGTAGAGGGGAGGGTGGGAGCTGGGTGGAGGGGAGCTATGGAGGGAAAAAAAGAGAAACAAATGTAATAATCTGAATAATAAAGATTTAATTTTTAAAAAAAAGAATGCATATAACCTCCTTTGTCTTGGGCTTTAGGGAAACTTTCTGGGTTCTGCTGTATTAAATAAACGCACCGTATTGGCTCTGAGTTCGTCTCTCCATCAGTGGACAGTGGTCCCACCTGGCCCCAGCTTTCCCTACTTATTTGTGTCTGTCTCTTTCATTTTCTCAATCCCCTATCGTCCCTGCTCAGGAACCAGACCGTTCTCTAGCGGCACTGGACACGGAAAAGAGAGAAATATTTATAGTCTCCCCCAAGGATGGGCCATTTCCTGGGGGCCAGTCTTTCAGGCCACCACTCAGGCCAGGATGGAAGCAGCATGCTAGTTGGAGAAGCCCAGGAGGTGAGGGTTTTCCTCTGAGTGGGTCAGGTCTAGTGTGACATCCCACGTTGTTAACTCCTCTGTCTATGGCCCACATTACAGGACAAGAACGTGACAAAGGAAATGGCCTTGCATGGCTGCTTGTTCTAAGTGAGCCCCACACTGTCAGCCAAGAAAGAGAATGGCTGTGAGGCTCCCAGATAACAACAGGGGTCCTGGAACCCTATTTGGGGTGCTGCTGTGGGACCCCCACCTGCAGGACTGCGAAGGTGCTCCTTCAACGCGGTGTGAGCTGAGCCGGCTCTGCTCCTGACACTTGGTGAACCTCCAGAAACACTGCATGTGCGCCTTGCTGGCTCCGTCCATCTGTCATCACCCTTGAAGTTCTCCCTGTGCAACCATCACCACATGCATGTCCCCTTCCTAGCACACTTCCATCTCTCACTCCACAGGAGATGGCTGACAGCATGTGAAACTCACATGCAGGCCTAACCTGCTCCCCTTGTACTTGCTGGTCCCACACTGGGCATCCCCACTGACCCAAGATCCAAGGAAACACATTGCATAGTCAAAACTCAATTAGGGCAGGAGAAAACCCTGAGCCATGCACATCTATAATAATAAAAGCATAATATGCTAATTAGACTAGACAGGCGAACAGCAGAACAACCTTCCAGACAACCTTCAGACGAAGCCATGGCTGCAAGGGCTGAGCCCTGGCACTGATTTCATGCACCAGGCCCCTAGCATGCTCTGTCAGCCCCTAGCACGGCTCCCTTCCAGGCACCAGAGGCCCGTTAGAGAGGACTATGGCACCAGCACCGCGTGTGAGAGCCGCCTGGTGCCAGTCCTGCACCTGCTTACAGCTCTGGAGCCCAGCAGCTCCGCAGCATTAGGACTACAACCCCCAGCTCTGAAGTGCTCGCCCCAGGCCGCCTGTCTTAAAGTCACCGTGTGATGTTCTGGCAGCTCTCTCCATGCCCTGCTGGCTCCCACCAGGTCTCTGCATCCAAACTGCCAACTCACCTTCCGGAAACTCAGCCCCAACGCTGCTAACAACACTGGCCTGTGCATGTGGTGCTGGCTCTGGAGCGCCAGCGCCCTCTGGTGGCCGCCCAGAGCGGTGGGCAGGGCCTGGGGCCATCCCTGAGGTACAGCTGGGTACAGCTACCCTTCCGGGATCCCACCTTCTCATCCACAGGAGGCAGCTACTCACAGTGCCCACCCCACCGGCTGGTCACAAACACTGAACTCTGCAGCCCTGGGCTCTGATGTCACCTTCTATGCTCATCCTATTGATTAGGAAATCCTTTCTTAATTTAGAAATTCTGGCCTGGCTGGTGTGGCTCAGTGGATAGAGCATCGGCCTGGAGATTGAAGGGTTCTGGGTTCGATTTTGGTCAAGGGCGCATGCAGGAGGCAGCCAATCCATGATTCTCTCTCATCCTGATGTTTCTATTTCTCTCTTTCCTCTCCTTTCCTCTCTGAAATCAATTAAAATATATTTATAAAAAAAGAAAAGAAATA
>JAAGEH010000655.1:0-15625 GCA_011751065.1 Lasiurus cinereus | reverse complement strand
GTGGGAATGCAGACTGGTGCAGCCACTGTGGAGAACAGTATGGAGTTTCCTCAAAAAACTAAAAATGGATCTCCCATTTGACCCTGTAATCCCACTCTTAGGAATTTATCCTAAGAAATTACAAACACCAATCAGAAAGGATTTACGCACCCCTATGTTCATAGCCGCACAATTTACAATAGCCACAATTTGGAAACAGCCTAGGTGCCCGTCAGCAGATGAGTGGATCAGAAAACTGTGGTACATCTACACAATGGAATTCTATGCTGCCATTAAAAAGAAGGAATTCTTACCATTTGCAGCAACCTGGTTGGAACTGGAGAGCCTTATGCTTAGTGAAATAAGCCAGTCAATGAAGGAGAAGCATCACATGATCGCACTCATTGGAGGATAATAAAGAACATTATAAACTGATGAACAAAAGGATAGATACAGAGACAGTAAAGCTTCAAACAGACTGTGAAATTACAGCAGGAAGATTAAAGTTAGGTGAGGTAAATAAGAGATCAATCAAAGGACTTGTATCTATGCATATAATCATAACAAATGAACATAGACACTGGGGGGTTGGGGTATGCCTGGGAGGGAGGGGGGGCAATGGGAAGATATGTATAAAAAATTAATTTAAAAAAAAAGACCTTTCGGTGTCATGACACACCATTACATGTGTTTCTTGCAATGTGGGATATGCTTGAAATTGTGTAACATGCACATTTAAGGCGATTATGAAAGCAGTGTCAGGAACTGCAAAGTAACAGTGAACTTTAAATGTAATTGGAGTCAATTGTGTGTCAGTTCTCAACTTCCCAACAAATGTGAACGATTTTTGTATCATGTAGAGAATTCCCTTTGAGGATGAGGAGAACCAATTATAGGACACTGCAGGACACAAGAAATGAGGGGGAAATAAGGGGAAATTGCAAGGAATATATAGAGAACAAGTGTGAATTACTTCTAAACATCTTGATGTAATATAGAGAGGTTTTCCTATAATGAAGAATATCCTGGAAATACAGCAATTAACACATTGAGATTGTTCTTGAAAGAATCACCCCTGGCAGAAACAACCAGGAAATGCTTGGTATAAGCATGATGTTAGGAAGGAGGACTATTGTAAAAGATCCTTCAGTGTCCAGAAACAGCAAAACAAGTGTTTCGTCCAATGCGGGAAAGGCTTGACATAGAGTAATAAGCACATTTAAACCACTTTACAAGGCAGTAGATGTAACTGCAAGGTAACAGTGAACTTTAAATGTATTTGAGAGACAATTGTCTATCAGTTCTGAACTTTCCTGAGAGTGTAGAATGATATTTGTATCATGTAGATAAACTTTTCTTAGAAGTAGAGCAGAGCCTCTTATAGGACGGAGGAAGAAAGAAGAAATGGGTGGAAAATAAGACTAAATTGGACAGAAGAGTTACAAAACTAGTGTGAGTTTCTTCTAAACATCACGATATAGAGCAGATTGGGTTTCCTACAATGCAGAATATACTGGAAAGAGAGCACTAAGCATCATAAAACAGGTTGGGGAACAATGGCATGTACAGAAAACTAGATCTAAAGTATAGTTTGTAATAGGCAGATAGTGTATAGGGGTTTTCTACTTTAAAGAATTGCGTAGGATGCTCTATAAATACAGCTAAGTGGTCCCTTACATGAACAACATAGGTAGAGAAGAAGTGGGAATTACTACTCAGTTTCAGGATAGAGGACTGAATCATTTTCGTACAATGCAGGAAATCCTTGAACTAGAGTAAAGAACTCGTTAATTCTTGTCTCTAAATCACTCAAGACCCTGTGAGACACCACCATAAATGAGTGGAATAAGCAGGATATTAGGATAGAGAACAACTAGAAAAGATCTTTCAGTGACATGACACAGCATTGCATGTGTTTCTTGCAATGTGGGATATGCTTGAAATAGTGTAACAAGCACATTTAAGGCGACTATGAAAGTAGTAGCATTAACTGCAAAGTAACAGTGATCTTTAAATGTAATTGGAGTCAATTGTGTGTCAGTTTTCAACTTCCCAACGAATGTGAAAGATTTTTGTAACATGTAGAGAATTCCCTTAGAAGATGAGGAGAACCAATTATAGGACACTGCAAGACCTCAGAAATCAGGGGGAAATAAAAGCAAATTACAAGGAAAATATAGAGAATAAGTGTGAATTCCTTCCTAACATCTTAAGGTAATATAGAAAGGTTTCCCTATAATGCGGAATATCCTAGAAATACAGCAATTAGCACATTGAGACTGTTCTTGAAAGACTCACCCCTGGCAGAAACAACCAGGAAATGCTTGGTATAGGCATGGTATTAGGAAAGTAGACTAGAGGAAAAAACCTTTCAGTGTCCAGAAACAGCAAAACAAGTGTTTCGTACAATGCGGGAAATGCTTGAAATAGAGTAATAAGCACATTTAAACCACTTTACAAGGAAGTAGATGTAACTGCAAGGTAACAGTGAACTTTAAATATATTTGAGAGACAATTGTGTATCAGTTCTCAACTTCCCTGAGAGTGTAGAATGATATTTTTATCATGTGGAGAAACTTTCCTTATAAATAGAGCAGAGCCTCTTATAGGACGGAGGAAGAAAAAGAAATGGGTGGAAAATAAGACTAAATTGGACAGAAGAGTTACAGAACTAGTGTGAGTTTCTTCTAAACATCACAATATACTGCAGATTGGGTTTCCTACAATGCAGAATATACTGGAAAGAGAGCACTAAGCATCATAAAACAGGTTGGGGAACAATGCCATGTACAGAAAACTATATCTAAAGTATAGTTTGTAATAGGGAGATAGTGTATAGGGGTTTTCTACTTCAAAGAATTGCGTAGGATGCTCTCTAAATACAGCTAAGTGGTCCCTTACATGAACATCATAGGTAGAGAAGAACTGAGAATTACTTCTCAGTTTCGGGATAGAGGACTGAATCATTTTCGTACAATACAGGAAATCCTTGAAATAGAGTAATAAACATATTAAGACTGCTCTCTAAACCTCTCAAGACCCTGTGAAACACCACCATAAAGGAGTGGAATAAGCAGGATATTACTATAGGGAACAACTACAAAAGACCTCTCGGTGTCAAGAGACAGTATTACATGTGTTTCTTGCAATGCGGGAAAAGCTAGAATTATTGTAATAAGCAGATTTCAGGCCACTTTGAAAGCAGTAGCATTACCTGCAAAGTAACACTGAACCTTAAATGTAATTGGAGTCAATTGTGTGTCAGTTCTCAACTTCTCAACAAATGTGAACGATTTTTGTATCATGTAGAGAATTTCTTTAGAAGATGAGGAGAACCAATTATAGGACACTGCAGGACACAAGAAATGAGGGGGAAATAAGAGCAAATTGCAAGGAATATATAGAGAACAAGTGTGAATTACTTCTAAACATCTTGATGTAATATAGAGAGGTTTTCCTATAATGAAGAATATCCTAGAAATACAGCAATTAGCACATTGAGACTGTTCTTGAAAGACTCACCCCTGGGAGAAACAACCAGGAAATGCTTGGTATAAGCATGATATTAGGAAAGAGGACTAGTGTAAAAGATCTTTCAGTGTCCAGAAACAGCAAAACAAGTGTTTCGTACAATGCGGGAAATGCTTGAAATAGAGTAATAAGCACATTTAAACCACTTTACAAGGCAGTAGATGTAACTGCAAGGTAACAGTCAACTTTAAATGTATTTGTGAGACAATTGTGTATCACTTCTCAACTTCCCTGAGAGTGTAGAAAGATATTTGTATCATGTAGAGAAATCCCTTAGAAGTGGAGCAGAGCATCTTATAGGACAGTGCAAGAAACAAGAATGTGTGGAAAATAAGACTAAATTGGACAGAAGAGTTACAGAAATAGTGTTTCTTCTAAACATCACGCTATATTGTAGCATGGGTTTCCTACAATGCAGAATATACTGGAAAGAGAGCAATAAGCATCAAAAAACAGTTTGTGGACAATGCCATGTACTGAAAACTAGATCTAAAGTATAATTTATACTAGGGAGATAGTGTATAAGGGTTTTCAACGACAAAGAAGTGTGTAGGATGCTGTCTAAATAAAGCTAAGTGGTCCCATACATGAACAGCGTAGTTGGAGAAGAAGTGAAAATTTCTTCTGAGTTTCAGAATAGAGGATTGAATGGGTTTCATACTAGGTAGGAAATCCTTGAAATAGAGTATTAAACACATTAAGACTCGTCTCTATACCACTCAAGACCTTGTGCGTTGCCACCATAAATGAGTGAAATTAGCAGGATATTAGGATAGAGAATAACTAGAAAGTATCTGTCAGTGTCAAGAGACACCATTACATGTGTTTCTTGCAATGCGGGCTATGCTTGAAGTAGTGTAATAAGCACATTTACGGCCACTTTTAAAGCAGTAGCATTAACTGGAAAGAAATATTGAACTTTAAATGTAATTGGATTCAATTGTTTGTCATTTCTCAACATCCCAAAGAATGTGAAAGTTTCTTGTATCATGTAGAGAATTCTCCAAGAAGAGTTAGAGAACCAAGTATAGTACACTGGAAGAATAAAAAAATTAGGGGAAAATAAGAGCACGTTGCAAGGAATAAATAGAGAAGAAGTGTGAATTACTTCTAAACTTCTTGAGTATAGGTAGATTTTCCTACAATGCGGAATATCCTGGAAATACAGCAATTCGTGCATTGAGACTGTTCTGTAAAAGACTCCACCCTGGGAGAAACAACCAGGAAATCCGTGGTATAAGCATGAAATTAGGATAGAGATCTAGTGGAATAGATCTGTCAGTGACAAAAAAAAAAGCATAAGTGCTTCGTCCAATTCGGGATGTGCTTAAAATCAAGTAATAAGTACATTTAAACCATTTTTGAAGGCATTAGAAGTTACTGCAAGTTAACAGTGAACTTTAAATGTGTTGGGAGACAATTGTGTATCAGTTCTCAACTTCCAACAGAATGTAGTAAGATATTTGTGTCATGTAGAGAAGTCCCTTTGTAGAGGAGCAGAGCCAATTATAGGTCACAGCAAGAAACAAGAAATGAGGGGAAAATAATAGTTAATTGGACAGAATAGTTATAGAACAAGTGTGAATTTCTTCTACACATCACAATATACTTCAGAATGGGTTTCCTGCATACAGAATATACTGGAATGAGAGCAATACCCATCATAACACTGTTTTGGGAACAATGCCATGTACTGAAAACTAGACCTAAAATGTAATTTGTAATAGGGAGGTATTGTTTAAGGGTTTTCAACTATAAATAAGTGTGTAGGCTGCTCTCTAAATAAAGCTAATTGTCCCTTTAAATGAACAGCATTGGTAGAGAAGAAGTGAAAATTACTTCTCAGTTTCAGGATAGAG
Source organism: Lasiurus cinereus (assembly GCA_011751065.1). Taxonomy (NCBI): domain Eukaryota; kingdom Metazoa; phylum Chordata; class Mammalia; order Chiroptera; family Vespertilionidae; genus Lasiurus; species Lasiurus cinereus. Next base: position 10,256 of record JAAGEH010000655.1, on the reverse strand, counting down.
GACCGAATGAGTTTCATACAATGGAGGAAATCCTTGAAATAGAGTAGTAATCACATTAAGACTGGTCGCCAAAGCAGTGAAAACCCTGTGAGACACCACCATAAATGTTTGGAATAGAAGAATATTAGAATAAAGAACCACTAGAAAAGATCTGTCAGTTTCAAGAGACACCATTACATGTGTTTCTTGCAATGCGGGATATGCTTGAAATAGTGTAATAAGCACATTATGCCCACTTTGAAATCATTAGAATTAACTGCAAAGTATCAGTGAACTTTAAATGTATTTGGAGACATTGTGTGTCAGTTCTCAACTTCGCAAAGAATGTAGAAAGGTACTTGAATCATGTAGAGAAGTCCCTTAGAAGATGAGGAGAGCCAATTATAGGACACTGCAAGAAACAAGATATGAGTGGAGAATTACAGTATATTGGGCAGAATAGTTAGAGAAGAGGTGTAAATTACTGCCCAACATCAGGATATATTATAGAAGGGATTTATACAATGTGGGATATCCCAGAAATAGAACATAGGCACCTTAGAACAGTTTTGGCAATAATGGCATTTACAGAAAAGTAGAATTAAAGTATAAATTGTAATAGGGAGATAAGTTTATAAAGTTTTGGGACTACAATGGAGTGTGTAGGATGCTGTTTGAAAAAAGCTGTGAGGTACCTTACTTGAACAGAATAGAGAACAAGTGTGAATTATTTCTCAGTTTCAGGATATATGTCAAAATGTTTCGTACAATGCGGGAAATCCTGGAAATAGAACAATTAGCACATTAAGAAGTTTCTTGAAACCACTCAACCCTATGAGAAACATCCAGGTAATGAGTGGAATAAGCAGGGTATTAGGATAGATAACTTGTGTAAAAGATCTCATTGTCAAGAAACAGCATAACAAATATTTCCTGCATTGCGGGACATGTTTGAAATAGAGTAATAAGCACATTTACGCCCTCTTTGAAAACACTAGAATTAACTGAAAAGTAACAGTAAACTTTAAATATAGTTGGGAGTTGAAAATAACAGTCAATTGCACAGAATAGATAGAGAACAAGTATAAATTTCTTGTAAACATCCTGATATACTGTAGAAAGTGTTTCCTACCACGCGGAATATCCTGGAAATACAACAATAAGCACCTTAGAACAATTTTGGGAACAATGGCATTTACTGAAAATCAAAGCTAATTTATAAATTGTATTAGGGAGATAAGTCATAAGGGTTGTCGACTACAAACAAGTGTGTAGGATGGTCTTTTAATAAAGCTCACAATTCCTTTACATGCACAAAATAGAGAACAAGTGAAAATTACTTTTCAGTTTCTGGATTTATGTCAGAAAATGTTTGGTACAATGCAGGAAATCCTAAAAATAAAGCAATAAGCACAATAAAGACTGTTCTCTAAACCACTTAAGATCCTGAGTTAAATCACCAGGAAATGAGTGGAATAAGCAAGATATTAGGATAGAAAACTAGTGAAAAAGTCTTGTCAGTGTCAGTATACTACAGAACAAGTGTTTTGATCAATGGGAGAAATGCTTGTAATAGAGTAATAAGCACACTTAAGCCCTCTTTGAAAGCATTAGTATTAACTGAAAAATAACTGTAAACTTTAAATATAGTTGGGAGAAAATTGTATATCAGTTGTCAATTTCCAAAGGAGTGTAGCAACGTATTTTTATCATGCGGGGAAGTCCATTAGGAGATGAGGTGAGCCAAATATAGGACACTGAAAGAACCAGGAAATGAGTGGAATATAACAGTAATTTGGACAGAATAGTTAGAGAACATTGTAAATTACTTCTCAACATCTGGATGTAGTTTAGAAGGGTTTTGTACAATGCGGAATATCCCGAAAATAGAGCAATAAGCACCTTAGAACAGTTTTGGTAAAAATGGCATTTATAGAAAAGTAGAACTAAAGTATACATTTTGATATGGACATAAGTCTATAAGCATTCTCCACTACAAAGAAGTGTGTAGGATGCTCTTTGAAGAAATCTAAGAGGTCCCTTACATGAACAGAATTGTTTGAGAAAAAGTGAAAATTCCTTCTCTGTTTCAGGATATACGTCAGAAAGTATTTCATACAATGCGGGAAATCCTGGAAATTGAGCAATAAGCACATTGAGACTGTTCTTGAAACAACTCAACCTTGTGAGAAACCACCCGGAAATGAGTGCAATAAGCAGAATATTAGGATAGAGAAATAATTGAAAAGATATATCAGTGTCAAGATACTGCATAACAAGTGTTTTGTGCAATGTGGGAAATGCTGGAAATAGAGTCATAAGCACATTTATGCCCTGTTTGAAAGTACTGGAAGTAATTAAAAAGTAACAGTGACCTTTAAATGTAGTTGGGAGACTATTGTATATCAGTTGTCAACTTCAAAAAGAGTGTAAAATGGTATTTGTATTATTCAGGGAAGTCCCCTTAGAAGATCAGGAGAACCAATTATGGAACACTGCAAGAGGGAAAAAAATGGTGGCAGAATAAACAGACATGTCTGGAGCCTTATTGTTGGGCAGACAAAGAGAGCAGCTAAGAGTTGCACTGGGAGTGTTTGTTGGCAAGTTTAGAGTCAGTTATCCTTGAGGTAAAGGTGAGGGACTGCTGGAAGGAATTCCCCTGTCCATGCAGCCCCACTGCCACGAAGTTTTGTCTGCCAGAGCCACCAGCACGAATGCCAAGACCGCGCCATCCTGCAGGGGGAAGTGGATGTCTCAGGTGGTCTGAAAAGCTACAGCTGCAGCACCCACCAAACAGTCGGGGGACCCAGAACACTGTTCTCCAATCAGGGCAGACATTGGGACTGAAAGGAGCTCCACATGCCACAGGGAAAGGTCAGATTTTGCCTGGGATGAGGTGAGGTTTCCTGTCCCATAGACTAGAGATGCGCACACTGTGGGAACTGGTCTGAGGGAAAGCTGCTCTAAAGAGAAATCTGCATATGTAGGGCAGGGTGTGATCCCTAAATGTGGAAGAGGGCTCTCAGAGCTACTAACAGTGGGGAACTCTTCAAAGCAACCTATTTTTATCCGAGGCAGAAGGACAGCCTGGGAGTTATTACAGTGTCCCCACTTCTCAAACAGGAGTGGGGAAGGGAGAGAGCTCAGACAACACTGTCCTCTTCAGACCTTGGCTTCTGATTTCTAAGACCAATACATAGGATCACAAAATTGGAAACATTTTGAGAGACTGCAGGGGAAGGATGTTTTCCTGGAACCTGGGGATTGGAGTGCAGAGTAACTATCAAAGAATCAGCTCTGGGGTAACCCATCCTCACAAACCGGTATTGAGAACCACAGTGTAGTAGGACCTAAGCACAGCCTAGAGAGATCCTGTGCTTACTCTCAGAGGTCAATTTTGAAACACTGCCCCCCAGTGGATGACTAACAAATTGACTCGCATAATCACAAAAGAATAAAGAGACTAAGACACACCTCAGCAGTGGTACACAGGGAACTGCAATACACTCCAGACTGGGAAACAGGAGTGCCAAATAGTAGAAGTGAATGACCTCCACTACTGCCCATTCTATTTTTATATTTATTCTTTATTTTTTTGTATATTTTAATTAAAAAACTATTTTTTCTTTTCTCTCCAATTGATTTTACCTTTTTAATTATTATATATTTATATTCAACTAGTATTATCACTACTACTATTTTACATTTTCCAAAAAAAGTTTCATTTTATTTGCTCTTAATTTTACTTTGGGGTTAGAGTCCTACATTCTATTTTCATCTTCCCTTTAGCATGATTCTCAAACTCAATCTGAACTCTACCTTTATGTCAACACTCTCTTCCTAACTTTCCCCATTTGGTTGTCTTGTTTCTCTTTCCCTTTTCAAACTTTATGTTCTCCCTATTCTTCCTCTATACCTGGTTAAAATTTCACCCCACTTATTATTTGTTTATTTATTTTTTATTTTTTGCATTTCTGGTTATTTTATTATTATTATTATTTCTTTTTTTATTTTTCTATTTTTTATTGTGTTACATGTATACATATCTCCCATTGCCTCCCCTTCCTCCCAGTCATACCCCCACCCCCCAGTGTCTATGTTCATTGGTTATGCTTATATGCATAGATACAAATCCTTTGATTGATCTCTTATCTACCCCACCTCTCTTTAATCTTCTTGCTATAATATCACAGTCTGTTTGATGCTTTACTGCTTCCGTATCTACCCTTTTGTTCATCAGTTTACAATGTTCTTTATTATCCACAAATGAGGGAGAGCATGTGGTGCTTCTCCTTCATTGACTGGCTTATTTCACTAAGCATAAGGCTCTCCAGTTCCATCCAGGTTGCTGCAAATGGTAAGAGTTCCTTCTTTTTAATGGCAGCATAGAATTCCATTGTGTAGATGTACCACAGTTTTGTGTTCCACTCATCTACTGATGGGCACCTAGGCTGTTTCCAAATTGTAGCTATTGTAAATTGTGCTGCTATGAACATAGGGGTGCATAAATCCTTTCTGATTGGTGTTTGTAATTTCTTAGGATAAATTCCTAAGAATGGGATTGTTGGGTCAAATGGGATATCCATTTTTAGTTTTTTTAAGAAAACTCCATACTGTTCTCCACAGTGGCTGCACCAGTCTGCATTCCCACCAACAGTGAACAAGGGTTCCTTTTTCTCCACATCCTCAACAACACTTGTCGATTGTTGATTTGTTGATGATTGTCATTCTGACAGGTGTAAGATGGTATCGCATTGTTGTTTTGATTTGCATCTCTTGGATAATTAGTGATTTTGAACATGTTTTCATGTGCCTCTTGGCCTTTCTTCTGTCATCTTTTGAAAAGGTTCTATTTAGGTCCGTTGCCCATTTTTTTATTGGGTCGTTTATCTTCCTTTTATTAAGTTGTATAAGTTGGCTGTAGATGTTGGAGATTAAACCTTTATCAGTGATAACATTTGCAAATATGTTCTCCCATACAGTGGTTTTTCTTGTTGTTTTGTTGATGGTTTCTTTTGCTGTTCAAAAGGCTTTTTATTTTGATGTAGTCCCATTTGTTTATTCTGTATTTAGCTTCCATTGCCTTTGGAGCAGTATCAGTGAAGAAGTTCTTTTGGCATATGGCTGAGATTGTGCTGCCTGTGGATTCCTCTAATGTTTTTATGGTTTCCCTTCTAATGTTTAAGTCCTGTATCCATTTTGAGTTTATTTTTGTATTTGGTGTAAATTGGTGGTCCAGTTTCCTTTTTTGCATGTATCTGTCCAATTTTCCCAACACCATTTGTTGAAGACGCTATCATGACTCCATTGTATGGTCATTCCACCCTTGTCAAATATTATTTGAGCATAGTGGTTTGGGTGGATATCTGGATTCTCTATTCTATTCCATTGGTCTATATGTCTGTTCTTGTGCCAGTACCAGGCTGTTTTGAGAACAGTGGCTTTGTAATATTGCTTGAAATCTGGTATTGAGATCCCACTTACTTTATTCTTCTTTCTCAGAATTGCTGTGGCTATTAGTGGTCATTTTTGTTTCAGATCAATGTATGAAGAATTCTTTCTAGGTCTGTGAAGTATGTTGTTGGTATTTTAATGGGTAGTGCATTGAATCTACAGATTGCTTTGGGTAGTATGGATATTTTAATGCTGTTGATTCTCCCAATCCATGAGCATTGTATGCTCTTCCATCTGTTAACATCTTCCTCAATCTCTTTTTTCAGTGTCCTGTAGTTTTCTACATATAGGTCTTTTACCTCTTTAGTTAGGTTTATTCCTAGGTATCTTAATTTTTTTGGTGCGATGGTAAATGGGATTGCTTGTTGAGTCTCTCTTTCTGTAATTTCACTATTAGTGTACAGAAATGCCACAGAATTCTTGGTATTAACTTTGTATCTTGCTACATTGCCAAATTCATTTATTAAGTCAATTAGTTTTGGGATGGAGTCCTTTGGGTTTTTTATATACAGTATCATGTCATCTGCAAATAAGGACAGCTTTACTTCTTCTTTTCCAATTTGGATGCCTTTTATTTCTTCTTCTTGTCTAATTGCAATGGCTAATACTTCCAGTACTATGTTGAACAGGAGAGGTGAGAGTGGGCATCCCTGTCTTGTTCCTGTTCTTAGGGGAAATGGTTTAGGTTTTTGAACATTGAGTATGATGTTAGCTGTGGGTTTATCATATATGGCTTTTATGATGTTGAGGTATGATTCTTCTATTCACACTTTGCTGAGAGTTTTTATCAAGAAGGAGTGTTGGATTTTGTCAAATGCTTTATCTGCATCAATTGATATGACTATGTGATTTTTATTTCTCAATTTGTTTCTGTGATGTATCACGTTTATTGATTTGCAGATATTGTACCATCCCTGCATTCCTGGGATGAATCCTACTTGGTCATGGTGCATGAACTTTCTGATGTACTGCTGGATACGGTTTGCAAGAATTTTGTTGAGGATTTTGGCATCTATGTTCTGGATTGATATTAGCCTATAATTCTCTTTCATTGTGCTGTCTTTATCTGGTATTGGTATTAGGGTGATGATGGCTTCATAGAAGGTGTTTGAAAGTGTTCCTTCTTCTTGAATGCTTTTGAACAGTCTGCAGAGATAGGTTGTAATTCTTCCTTGAATGTTTTGGTAAAACTCTCCTGTGTAGCCATCTGGTCACGGACTTTTATTTGCTGGAAGCTTTTTGATTACTGCTTCAATTTCTTCCATAGTTATTGGCCTATTGGGATGTTTAGATTCTTCCTGATTGAGTTTTGGAAGGTTATATTTTTCAAGGAATATGTCTATTTCTTGCAGGTTTTGCAATTTGTTGGAATAGAGTTGTTCATAGTATTTTTTAACAATCCTTTGTATTTTGGCAGGGTCTGTTGTTATATCTCCTCTTTCCTTTCTGATGTTGTTTATTTGGGTCTTCTCTCTTTGCTTCTTGGTGAGCCTGGCTAGATGTCTATCTATGTTGTTTACCCTTTCAAAGAATCAGCTCTTGGTTTTGTTGAACTTTTGAATTGTTTCTTTGGTCTCCAAGTTGTTTATCTCCGCTCTGATCTTCACTATATCCTTCCTTCTGAGTACACTGGACTTTTCTTGTTGCTCACGTTCTAGCTCTTTGAGTTGTAGGGTTAAGTAACTTATTACCATTGTTTTCTGTTTTTTGCAGTAGGCTTGTAGGACTTTGAACTTCCCTCTCAAGACTGCTTTCACTGTGTCCCATAAATTTTGTTTTGTTGTGTTGTCATTTTCATTTGTTGTCATGATGTTTTTTTATTTCTTCCTTGATCTCTTTGGTTACCCAGTCATTGTTTAATAGCATGCTGTTTAGTCTACATGTGTTTGATTTCTTTCTATTGTTTTTATTATAGTTGATTTCCAGTTCTATGCCACTACGATCTGAGAAAATGTTCTCCTACTATGATTGTATTGCTGTCAATTTCTCCCTTAATATCCTCCAGGAGTTTTTAATGTATTTAGGTGCTCCTATATTGGGTGCATATATGTTTACCAGGGTTATTTTTTCTTGTTGGATTGTTCCTTTTAGTATTATGAAGTGGCCTTCTTTATCTCTTGTTATGTCCTTCACTTTGAGATCTAATTTGGCAGATATATGTATTGTAACCCCATTTTTTTTTTCATTTCCGTTTGCCTGATATACCATCTTCCATCCCTTCACCCTCAATCTGTGTGCATCTCTTTTCCTGAGGTGGGTTTCTTTCAGACAGCAGATAGATGGATCATGTTTTCTTGTCCAGTCGGTTGCCCTATGTCTTTTGATTGGAGCATTTAATCCGTTTACATTTGAAGTTATTATTCATATGTACTTATCTGTTGCCATTTTTAGTCTTTACCCATGAGTTCTTTCTTCGCTTACTAGTTTTTTTTTTTTATTACAGCAGACCCTTTAACATTTCTTGTATTTCTGGTTTGGTGGTAATATATTCCCTTAGTCCTTTTTTGTCTGTGAAGCTTCTGATTTCACCTTCCATTTTGATTGAAAGCCTTGCAGGGTACAGTATTCTTAGATTCAGACTCTTCCTTTGCATGACTTTGAATATTTCATTCCATTCCCTTCTGGCTTGATGAGTTTATATTGATAAATCAGTATGTAGTCTTATGGGGGTTCCTTTGTAGGTAACATTCTGTTTCTCTCTGAGTGCTTTTAAGATTCTTACTTTCCCGTTGGTGTTTGCCAATTTAATTATAATGTGCATTGGTGTCGTTTTTTTGGGTTTCATTTTGCTTGGGACTCTGTGAGCTTCTTGGATTTGTGTGGGTTTTTCTTTCCTATTTTGGGGAAATTGTCTGTCATTATTTTTCAAATAGATTCGCTAATCCTTGCTCAGTTTCCACTCTTTCTGGAACCCCAATTTTGCGGATATTGTTTTGATTTGTGTTATCCCAAAGTTTCCTTAGGCTCTCCTCTTGCTTTTTTTTCCCCTAGAAGCTGCTGTACTTGGGTATTTTTTCCTACATTGTCTTCTAGCTCACTTATGTGGTCCTCTGCTTCTTCTAGTCTACTATTGGTGCTTTCTATTGAGTTCTTTATAGCAGTGATGTTATTTTTCATTTCTTCTTGATTATTCTGCATTTCTTCTTCCTTCTTCTTTATTTCCTCTTGGGTGTTCTTCATTTCCTCTTGCCTCTTACTCACGTTGTTGATTTTGTCTTCCATTCTTTTCATCCTTCTTATGATTATTTCTCTGAACTCTTTCTCTGGCAGGCTTATTTCCCCTTCTATTTCGTTTACTTCCTTTTCTGGTTGTACCTGCCTTTCTGTCTTATGCAGGCTGTTTCTCTTTCTGCCCATGGTCTTAGTTCTCCAAATGTCTGGTTATGTAGTTCTCTCTGCTATGTTGATTCAAAGTCACAAACTACAACACGACCAGGTACAACATACAAGGCACTGAATAGAAATGTATATAGGATGTTAATAATCACAAATAAGGTGACCACCAATGAAAGACAAATTAGGGGTAAGTAGAGAAGAAGAAAGGGAAAATGAAGAAAAAAGAAAAGAAAGAAATGCCAGAATCAAATTGTGAGAGGTAGAAAAAAACAAATAAATGAATGAACAAAAAAATAAAATTAAAAAAGGAGAAGAAGAAGAAGAAGAAGAAGAAGAAGAAGAAGAGAGAAAGAGAAAAAAGTCAGAGAAAAAAGAAAGAGAATAAGAGAGAAAGGGGGAACAAAATATAGATATCAGGAGAAATCACCAATAGAACAGTCACTAATCCCAACAAATGCCAGCAACCAGTACTTAGAGATTAATACAAACTACAAATAACAACTGGTATGGAGGGAGGCAAGGGGAAAGAGAAGAAAAAAAACCAAACCAAAACAAAGCAAACAAAAATAAATATAAAACCAGTTGAATAAACTAAAATAATCTCAGGAAAAAAGCATAAAAATCGATATAATCACTGTTCAGGCAAACAGCAACAAAACAACATAGAGAAAAACAACTTTTTGGATAGTGAAGACAAGAAGAGAGAGTTTTGGAGAGGAGAAAATGGCGGCGGAGTAGACGGACGCGTCTGGAGCTTTGTCGCTGGGCAGAGGGAGAGAGAGCGGCTGAGAGTTGCATTGGGAGTGTTTGTTGGCAAGCTAGGAGTCAGTTGTCCTCCAGGAGAAGGCGGGGAACTGCTGTAAGTGGCTCTCCCGGCCAGGCAGCCCCACTGCCACGGGGTTTTTGTCCGCCGGAGCCACCAGGGCGAACTCGGAGCCCGAGCCATCTTGCAGTGGGAGGTGGAGTCTGCGGCGGTCTGAAGCCTTCGGCTGGGCATCCATCGAGCAGCCAGGGACCCGGGGACCCAGAATTCCACTCTCCAATCGGCGCAGACATGCGGTGGAATCAGAGATCCACAGAGCACATGGAAAGGTCAGATTGTGCCTGACTTAAGGGGGAGGTGGGTATCTGCCGAGGTCTGAAAGCTGCGGCTGATGGAGGCACCCACAGAGCAGCCAGGACCCAGAGCAAGGCTTCCCAGGCGGCACAGATGCGCAGGCGGAGGATTCAGAGATCCACAGGGCGCGCGCAGAAGGGTCAGACTTAGCCTGGGCCAGGTTGCGGTCTCCTACCCCCGCAGGGCAGAGACGCACACACTGCGGGAGCCGGACTGCGGGAAAGCTGCCTCTGGAGACGTCCGCAGAGGTGGTCAGGGCGTGATCCCTGAGTGTGAAGGCAGACCCTCTGAGCTGTTGACAGAGGAGAGCTCTGGAAAACGACTCTTTTTTTTTTTCTTTTTCTCTGGGGCAGAGGGACAACCTGGGAGT
>JAAGEH010000653.1:3489-22180 GCA_011751065.1 Lasiurus cinereus | reverse complement strand
GAATAACACCTTCGTGCCTTTCAGCAGGAAAGGTTGGTGCAGTGGGTCCTCGAACGTGGAATGCAGTTTGCTGCTCAGGTTGTTGAGGTTTCTACATCCTCACTGAGGTCGCTGTGGGAGGCTCTTGGGTCTGAAAGAGGCGGCTCTGTCTCTGAGTGAGAGAGGTGTGTTAGGTGCATTATTATGAATTTGTGATGATTTTACATTTGTCTCATTTCCCTTGTAGCTCTGGTCTGTGTACTTTGACTTCATGTGATGAAGTGCTTCTGAAGGTGGGTCTTCCTGGTAAAATGAAGTCATTGATCTGAAGTGCTCTTCTTTATTTATTGTCGTGCTTTTTGCCTTTAAGCCTCCTGTGTTATGTGATTTTTATTTGGTTTATGTTTGTTTAATAAATCTTTTTTCCATTCTTCCGCTTTTGATCTCTTTGTACCCTTCTGTTTTAGTCAGCTTTCAGTGTTTATACTAGTTATGAGTGAAATGAGTTGATTTTGTTTCAATATTTTTTTTTCTTATTCAGTTGTCCCAACAACATTTTCCACTGGTCTAAGGAGATATTTTTATTACACCAAACTTCCATGTATATTTTAGTCTCTTCTTGGACTTTGCATTCTGCTCCATCAACTTTTTTATTCACAGGGCATTACTCAAATTTTTAAATTACTGTAGTTTAATAACACAATACATTTTTCTATCTGGTCATGGCAGCTTTTATTCATTCATTTGCTTTCTCAGAAGTTTCCTTTATTATTTTTAAATATATATTTATTGATTTCAGATATGAAAGGAGAGAGAGAGAGAGAGAGAAATATAATGATGAGAGTGAATGACTGATTGGCTGCCTCCTTCACACGTCTCACTGGGGATCGAGCCTACAACCTGAGCATGTGCCCTGACTGGGACTCAAACATGATTTCCTGGTTCAATCACTGAGTCACACTGGGCAGGCGACCAGGAGTTTCTTTTTTAAAAAATATAGTTTATTGATTTGTTACAGAGAGGAAGGGGGAGGGATAGAGAGTCAGAAACATCCATCAGCTGCCTCCTGTACACCCCCACAACCAAGGCACATGCCCCGATTGTAATCTGACCCGGGACCCTTCAGTCTGCAGGCAGATGCTATATCCACTGAGCCAGACCGGTTAGTGCTACCAGTAGTTTCTTGATACTCATCTCTTACCCCTTCTCTCCATCCTAAATTTTTGAGATGGCCTAATGAAAATTAACATAACACATATCCTGTACTTTTCCTAAATATTACCCATTTCCCCTCCATAACCTAAGACCCTGGCTCCCTATTTTCCAACATTTCCTGTCCCTGATATGACCTTACTGAGGCCCAGTGCATGGGTAGAGTCTCTAGTGGCTCCTGGCTGCCAGCCGAGGTGCCTCCCTCCCCAGCCGCCTGCTGCCACCACCAGCCCTGCCCCTTGGTTGAACTCCTGGTCGAACTCCCAGTGGCGGGAACAATTGGCATATTAGACTTCTATTATATAGGACAAATATCACACCATCTCACTTATAAATGGAATCTAATGCACAAAATAAACTGACAAACAAATAGATCCAGAGACTTGGAAGCATGGAACAGGCAAATTTCAGAGGGAGGAGGAAGCAGAAAGAGATTAACCAAAGAATGTATATGCACATGTGTATAACTCATGGACTCAGGCAACAGTGCAGTGAAGGCCTGGGGGCAGGGCAGGAGCAGGGTGGAGGGGGTTAATGGGAGGAAAAAAGGAGGACATCTGTAATACTTCCAAAAATAAGTATAAATTGAAATATATATATGTACACACACACACACACACACACACACACACACACACACACACTAGAGGCCCAGTGCACAGAATTTGTGCATGGGGTGGGGGTATCCTTCAGCCCAGCCTGCTCCCTCTTCAGTCTCGGATCTCTTGAGGTATGTCTGACTGCCCGTTTAAGCCTGATTCCACTGAGATCGGGCCTAAATGGGTAATCAGACATTCTTCTCACAATCCAGGACTGCTGGCTTCTAACTGCTCTCCTGCCTGCCATCCTGATTGCCCCTAAAACCTTCTGCCTGCCAGCCTGATCACCCCCTAACCACTCCCATGCCAGCCTGATTGATACCTAACTGCTCCCCTGCCAGCATTTTTGCCCCTAACTGCCCTCTCCTGTAGGCCTGGTCACCCTTAACTGCCCTTCCCTGCAGGCCTGGTCACCCCCAACTTCCCTCTTCTGCAGGCCTGGTCACCCCCAACTTCCCTCTTCTGCAGGCTTGATCACCCCCAACTTCCTTCCCTTGCAGACCTGGTCCCTCCCACTGCTCTCCCCTGCTGACCATCTTGTGGTGGTCATCTTGTGTCCACATGGGGGGCAGAATCTTTGACCACATGGGGGCAGTCATCTTGTGTGTTGGAGTGATGGTCAATCTACATATTACTCTTTTATTAGATAGGATAGAGTCCTGGTGTATGGGTGGGGGCCAACTGGTTGGGTGTCCAGGATCAGGGTGGGGGTTCCCTTGGGGCATGGGGCAGCCTGGGCGAGGGGCCTGCGGTGGTTTGCAGGTCGGCCACGCGCCCTCTCCCTCCCCGGCCACCCAAGCGGAGGCCCTGGTATCTGGTATTTATTTATCTTCTACAATTGAAACTTCGTAGCCTTAAGCAGAGGCGTGGGCCGGCCAGGGTGTGTGGAAAGCTTGGCTTCCTCCATCGCCGGGGCAACCCAAGCCTCCCTCCTGCTCTTTCTGTGGCCATAGCCATCTTGGTTGGGTTCATTTGCATACTCGCTCCTGATTGGCTGGTGGGCTTGGCTTGTGGGTGTAGCAGAGGTATGGTCAATTTGCATATTACTCTTTTTATTATGATTGTCTTTGGCATTCATTTGTATGTGAGTTTTCCTTGTGCATGTATTCAATGTAGTACATCTCTTGTTAATTTGGTTATTAGCTCAGTTGTTAGAATTTACAAGGTACGAGGTAAATGATTACGTTTTAAATAGCCCACAGTTTTGAAGAGCTGGCCTTATGAAATTATTGGCTGGGACATTGCTAACTTCTCACGCTGATACCACCGAGAGATCATGACTCCTGCCAGGAAAGGTAAGCATTGTCATTACTTTTTCATTCGGTTATTAGCCATATTGATGTGACCCTGCAGGCTTTGGTAGAATTGTGAAGTTCTGGAATTATTTTTTTCTCTCGTACATTGACATTGGCATGCAATAAAAGTATTTGTGAAACTAGCTGCTTGAACTTAGAGTGACATGTTTATTGAATAAAGGGTTTTCATACAACATGAGGATCTGGTTTAATTCATGCACCTGGCAACTGAGGTCTGGTGTCTGACTCCAACTCCGGATTGTGGCTAATGTGTCTTAGTCATAGATCCCTGCTCTCTGTCCAGGGCCTGTGGTTCCAGTTCAAATACATATATTCGGGTGTGTGTCTGGGGTTTTGGGTCTCTTTGGGTGTGGTTTTGTGTCCTAGGCTCTGTGTGGGGTCTGAGTGCAGCTTTAGATTCAGATTCTGGCGTATGTAATCTGGTCTTTAAAATTAGCTGCCGGTCTCTGGCATCCTGTTTCTGGCTTTTGTGCTGCATAGTGTGCCTGAGTCAGGGGAATCGCTACGAGTTTGAGTCCCAGGTTCGATTCTGGTTGGGGGCATGTGCCTTGCTTGTGGGCACATCTCCACTGTGGGGCGGGCAGGAGGCGGCAGATCGATGTCTCTCTCTCATCGATGTTTCTGACTTTCTGTCTCTCTCCCTTCCTCTCTGTAAAATATCAATAAAATATATATTTTTAAAAATAATAATAATGTAAAAATATCCTCAGTTGAGTATTAACAATAAAAGCAAAGTAATTAAATGTTTAACATACTTGAAATAACAAAATTGATCATAATATTAATAATAAAAATACTAACATCTGTGTTCTATTTTTATACATTTATTTTTTATTAAAATAGATTACAAATGTCAACCTTCACTAAGAAAAAAAAAATGCGAAATTTGAAAGCCAAATCTAACCAGGGAACTCCCAGGCAGCCCGTGTCCTGTCAGCACACCAAGCAGCCAGAGCAATGGTTCCCTGTGACACTCCAGGTCTCTGTGGTCCACACCCCGGAAGGTTATTCATTGTTTCTAAAGCTCAGTGTGTGCTTTCGGTAGGCCATGGGCAATGTTTTAAAATTATAGATATTAATTGAAGTTACAGATTCAATCCGGAAAAAAAAATATGGAGTTTATATTATTCTCTATGTCATTCATTGTATCCTAATCATTAAAAAGCAAAGTCTTTCTCAAGTACTTTATTAACAAATCTATAACCATGCTACCATATGTGTTGTCATTTACAGAATCATTGTTTTACTCTAGTACAGTTTCAAGTAAATGACATCTTTTATAAAATTCATGAGAAGGAGTGGTTTGCTCTAAGTTACCGATTTCCATACAGGCCATATATTTAAATATTTATAAGACTGTAAGAAATGCCTGAATTCATAAAAATTCTGGCAAATCAAAATCAATAAGAATTGATTGTAGGTCATTCTTATTACTGTTTTAAATATTGTTAATTTTTATATCTTCCTGTTTTTCAAATGTAAGAAAAACCAAAGGAGACATTCTACATTATTCTCAAGGGCTCATTAGCCAGGTCATAGGGAATGATAAATGAACAGCATTAATGTCACAATATTTTTCCAGAGACTAAGAGGTCAGTGACCACTACTTAACACCAGGACATTTTTGGTCTATTTAAGGAAATATTAATTAAAAGACTCTCCAACATTGTTGCAATTAACCTTATCAGGTAGGAACCTGCCCTGTCTGTGACACCTCCATCTACGGTGGAAATCAAAAGCTTTTCAAGGAGAAAGAGGGCAGATATCAAAAACAGCCAGTTATCCTGAGGCGCTGACAAGTCCTGTATACCTACAAGTATTATTAAGAACTAGAGGCCCGCCGAGACCGGTGTGGCTCAGTGGATAGAGCGTCAGCCTGCGGACTGAAAGGTCCCGGGTTTGGTTCCGGTCAAGGGCATGTATCCTGGTTGCGGGCACATCCCCAGGAGGGGGCGTGCAAGAGGCGGCTGATCGATGTCTCTCTCTCATCGATGTTTCTAACTCTCTATCCCTCTCTCTTCCTCTCTGTAAAAAATCAATAAAATATATTTTTAAAAAAAGAAAAGAAAAGAATTAGAGGCCCAGTGCATGGATTCGTGCACGGTCAGGGTCCCTCAGCCTCTCGCAGTCTGGGACCGCTCGGGGGAGGTTGGACTGTGGGCCTTAGAGACAGGGATGAAGCCGGCAGTTCGACATCCCTGAGGGACGTAGCAGTGCATGAAGTGGCAGGAGGCTTGGGAAGAGTCTGAGCTGGGGCTGGATGCCACTCCCGCTCATCCCAGCCCTGCTGCGTGGTAGCGTGCTGCTGGGGAGGCGGGAGAGGCTTGCGCCAAAGCAGCTGCCCCCGCCAGCCGTGAGCCCAGCATCGGAGCCTGTTGGTCCCTGAGTGGTGCTCCTGCAGTGGGATCACACTGACCACCAGATGGCAGCACCTGCACTGAGCATCTTTCCCCTGGTGGTCAGTGTGCATCATAGTGACTGGGCGTTTGGTTGTTTGGTCACTGAGGCTTTTATAGAGAGAGATAATATTTATACCCCTGGCCCGTGTGGCTCAGTGGCTGAGTGTCAACCTATGAACCAGGGGGTCACGCATGGTTCGATTCCCGATCAGGGCACATGCCCGGGTTGCTGGGAAGGCTTGATCTCTGGTGGAGGATGTGCAGGGGCAGCTAATCAGTGATTTTGTGTCAAGGTCAATGTTTTACCTCAAATAATGCTGTCTCTTTTCTTAGACACCTATGATAACATACTTATATCTAAAGGGAGAGAGAGACAAACATTGATCGCGTACTTCCCATACAGGCTCCTATCAGTGATCAAACTTGCATCCTGGGTACGTGGAACCTGTGATCGAACCTGCCACCTTTTTGGGATGGCTTTAGTGTGCCCTTTCTGGAAAAGGGATTTCAGATGATTTAAAAATTAAGTTGTTTGTTGTTTTGTTCATGATTTTTACAAATTCCTGTTTTGGGATAACAAGTGATATTGGAGGTATTTGTAACTCTTTTCTTGCATTTCCTAGGCTCTATTTTTGCTCCTTGGATAGCTTCTTGTGGTGCATGGAAGATGCTAATGTTAAATAAAAAAATCACTGTGTGTTTGTCATTGTTTTGGCTTGGGAAGAGATTGTTCTGATTTGCCAACATGAGCCTCATGCATCTCTTGTGTAAAGGGGGGTCATCATTGCATAATTTTATTGTGTTTAATTTATTCTAATGATGTTTATCCCCCTGTAGGTTAGATTAGAATTTTAGAGGGAGAGGGTATATTGGTCAGGGTCCAGGTCAAAAGTCATGGGTCAGAATTTAAGGTTCAAAGGCAAAAGATTAAGGTTCAGAGGTCAGTGCTCATGGTTAAAAGGTCAAGGGTCAAGGTGCAAGGCTTGAGCATCAGGGTTCAGGTGTCATACCAACTGATAAGCACAGTCAGACTGACCCACCAGGAGTCAAAACATCATCTCATTCACATCATCTCATGGAAGGACAGTAACTGACCACTGTGACCCACAGGCCTGCATGTGGCTGTATCCATCCCCTGCCTCACCCCAGCCCGTTCCCTTTTATAGTTGGGATTTGAATGTCTGTGAGTGCCCTGTCTCCTTGTTTGGCTGATCTTCTCAGTAAATGCCTTATACCAGTGATCAGCAAACTGTTGGCTCACGAGCCACATGCGGGTCGTGAGCCATGGTTTGCCAGAGCGCTCTGTTGACTAATGAGTTTACTGACCACTGATCTAGACTCTCGATTCCAATAATTACAGGCGGTTGTTGTTCCTTGTGATTTAGCCCCTGTCCCAGTGGCCGGCCAACTCATTAGTCAACAGAGCGGCAAACCACAGCTCGGGAGCCTCATGTGGCTCACGTGCTGCAGTTTGTGGACCACTGCCTTATATCATTCAAGCATGCCTTATTGAACACAGGGACAGCAGCCCAAGTCCAAGCAGGGATTTACAAGTAACTCTAAGGCTAGGGCTAGGGCTAGGGTTTAGGGTAAGGGCTAGAGATAGGAGTAGGGCTAAGGTTTAGGGTTCAGGGCTAGAGGTTAGGGTTTAGTGTTATGATTTAGGGTTAGGGTTATGATTTAGAGTTAGGGTTACGGTTAGGGTTATATGGTTTAGGGTTTAAGGTTAGGGTTAGGGTTAGTATTAAGGTTATGGTTAGGTGTAGGTTTAGGGCTAGGGCTAGCACTAAACTTAGAGCTAGGGCTAGGGCTAGGGGTTATGGTTAGGGTTAGGGCTATGGCTAGGAAGCTGTCAGGCAAAAAACTATCCTATCCTCTGCTGCCCTCCTGTGTCCATGGAAGGAATAACATACTGTGGCTCTGTCCCTGGTGCTGAAATTCCAGGAAAAGCCCTGTGAACCCGGCCAAAAATTCTACCCAAGAAAAAATGGTCCCAAGATCAGCGAGGCTGGCCATGGCAACTATCATTCCATCCCTGGAAGGACCAAAGTCATGGCTCTGAGTTGTTCACCTCTTCCTGCTCCAGCCTGTTATTAGTTTACTGGTGACTAGTTACCAGTTTACCGTTAATAGTTACCAGGTTACTCTTATGGTCAGTCAAGGAATAACACCGTGTGCTTCTGTCTGTGGTGCTGAAATTCTAGCTAATGGCCTGTGAACACAATAAATAATTCTACCCCAAAACAAACAAACAAACAAAAACCCAAAAGAAAACCCTAAAAATCATCAAGTCTGTCCAGGGCGGGAATCATTCCTTCCCTGGATTGACTGAAGTCACGAGTCTCGATTTTTGCACCCCTTCCTGCCCCAGCCCTGCTAAAGGGACGGCTGCACTTACATTGTTAAGTTGCGTATTCACTACGTCAGCCTGTAACCTAGAGGCTGCCATTATTGAAGTCCACTGTTAACAAGGCAGCCAGTAGTGGACAGGTCTCCTTTACTGATGCAGCCAGTGCGTTGGAGGCCACCGTCATCGGGGCAGCCCGTTACACGGAGCCCCCTAGGATTGTGGCAGTGGGTATTCGCCCCTTTAAAACGACCTTCCGTATGGCAGAAGCCCCCTTCTAACAAGGCAGCCAGTATGGGGCATGGGGACTTTAGTCTGGCAGGCAGGTAGCTGCAGGCCACCTCTACTAAGGCTGCCAGGAGGTTGGAGGCTGCCATCCTCGAGGCAGGCAGTTATACGAAGCCCGCTCTGGTTGTGGCAGTGAAGCTATGACCGAACAACCACTGCAGCTCTCACAGGCTCTGACATACTTCATCGCTGACCATTCCGAGTGCAGAGACTTAATGCATGAATCACTCAGGAGAAAAATCAGAAAGGACAGTGGCTGCCCTCGACTTATTTTAAAAACAAGCCTCAAACGAACCAAGTTTGTCTGAAATTTAATACATTGTTGCTGAACAAAACTCACGCTATAATAAAAACATCTGGACACCCCATAATGAACAGGCATGGTGTTCAATACCCAAAAAGAATTGGAAAACCACCCCAAAGTTTTAAAAATAAATTCAAATATATTGCCCTGACTGGTTTGGGTCAATGGACAGAGCTTCGGCCTGGGGACTGAAGGGTTCCAGGTTCGATTCCAGTCAAGGTCATGTGTCTCAAAGCAGGCAGTTATGTGGGGCCCGCTCTTGTTGCATTAGTGGGTACCATGCAAGTCGCCATTATTGAGATCTTCCGTACTGTAGAGACCCCGCTAACGAGGCAGTCAGTACTGGGTACAGGGACTTCTCTACTCCTTTTTTTGTGTTTCAGATTCAGAATTCTTCTGCTGCCTTAGTCACAACCTGGAGATCCAACACAGATGCTTTGCTTCCTTCTAATTGCCACACCTGAGGATGATTTAATGAATCGCCCAGTCACAACGTAAGTTGCAAAAGGATCCCCTCCCATATCACCAGCTGCATTGATGTGATGAGACTTACAGTTGCCCTTCAGCCTATCACAGTCTCCGGTTTTCTCTATGTTCATTACCTTCACACTTTTGAAGTTTACAAACCGGTCATTCTGCAGAATGTCCCCAAAAGTGGCCATGAGGATTTCAGGATGTGAATTTTTGGGGAAAAAAATGCAGGGATATTGAGAGGATGTTTTTTTAAAAAAAGAAAGACTGCAAAATATCATGAAAATTCCTCTTGATTATTTGATTCAGCACCAAGCTATACGTATCCTGAGAGTTCTGGAAACAGCAGCCACTACAGCTCAAACTCCTCTGGAACAACCACTGCAGCTCTCACTGGCTCTTAAACATGCCATTGCTGACCGTTCAGAGTGCAGAGACTTAATACAGGAATCACTCAGTAGAAAAATCAGAAAGGATAGTGTCGGCCCTCGACTTATTTTAAAAACAAGCCTCAAACGAACTAAGTTTGTCTGAAGTTTAATAAATGGTTGCTGAACAAAACTCAAGCTATAATAAAAACATCTGTGCATCCCATAATGAACAGCCATGGAGTTCACTACCCAAACAGAATTGGAAAATCACCCACACCATCTTTTTTAAAATAAATTCAAGTATATTTCACAAGCATAGAAATGTACAAAAAATTAGAGAAACAGAGGAAAGATGTGTTTAAAACACACACATGGAAATTATATAAGAAAGAAATATGAGCGTATCCTGAGGCTGAACAGCAGCATTCTGGAGCACACTGCTGTGGCAGTTTACCTGAGCTGCGTGGTCCTATCTTACCGTCTCTCTGGAAGCCGACCCAAGGTGTCAAAGCTCGATCTGTCAGCAATCAATGTGCCAAGTATAAAGAGTGGGAGTTTGACCTGGCCCGTAAGAGCATGTGGCCCGTATCCCAAGGGTCCGGAATTAGAGTCCCAGTCAGCCAACTCCAGTGAAAAAGTGATCCTCTGCTGCTCTCCTGTGGCCATCTAAGGAAAAACATGCGGTATCTCCGGCCACGGTCCTGAAATTACAGCTAAAGCCCTGCAACAGGACCAAAAATTCTACCCAGAAAAAAAGGAAACACTTACAAAATTATCGAGTCTGTATGTGGTGGAAATCATTCTGTCCCTGGATCCACCAAAGTCACGGCTCTGGGTTCCTCAACTCTCCCCACCCCAGCCCTGTAAAGGAAGGTTCCAGAGGCTGCTGCACTGAGGTTCCTTTAAGGTGACCCACCACCCTGCCTAATGTTCCTTAGTGCCTCTTTTAACTAGAGAGTAGTGAGTGAGTGAGTGAGTGTATGTCTGGCAAGCCGATGCTTTAACCAGTGAGCAACACCACCTACGGATTCTATTCACTTTTAAATATATAAATCGGGCCAAAACCGGCTTGTCTCAGTGCAGAGAGCGTTGGCCTGCGGACTGAAAGGTCCCAGGTTCGATTCTGGTCAAGGGCATGTATCCTGGTTGCGGGCCCATTCCCTGTAGGGGGCATGCAGGAGGCGGCTGATCGATGTCTCTCTCTCATCGATGTTTCTAACTCTCTATCCCTTCCTTTCCTCTCTGTAAAAAATCAATAAAATATATTTTAAAAAATAAATCGTAGTGGCAGTCAAGGGTCAGAGGTCAAGGCTAGGGCTGAGGCTAGAGCTGTGGTTGCTGTTAGGGTTTTAGAGTGAGGGTGAGAGTAAAAGGTCAGGGTCTGGGTCATGGCCAGGGTTAGAGGTGGAACTGTAAATTTGCTTTGGAAATGCACAATATGAATGTATTTTAGCAGCATCAAAATGAGTCGCCCTTTCCAGTATCTTAGTATTTTCTAAAATTGTTTCATATATTTCAAGTTACTTCTGTGGCATTAGGTTATTAAGATTGAGTACTTTTGTGTTCCAGAATAAAATAGTTTTAAACACATTTTTTTTCTGAATAAAAGATTCCAGTTAATACTTTGGTTTCGAAGCCCATCGGTTTTGAAACCTGTTCTTGTATTGCACGGGGATTTGTTCAATACTTAGGCCTGTCTCTTTCAGAATGAAAGCTAAAATAATTCTGTAGAAACGTTCTAAGAGTAAACATCCTTTATTTTGTGATTTTGAGAATATGATCATAGAGCATACTTATACACTGGTTTTGGGAATACACACTTATATTTTTTCTTGAAATCACTTAATATTATACTCTATATATCTATGGATCTATGTATTTATTATATTAGTCCTTAAGGGACGCTGTTAGCCAATTCCTGCCCGAAAATAGTCCTCTGCTGCACTCCTGTGGCAATTCAAGGAATAACACACTGTGCCTCTGTCCATGATGCTGCAATTCCAGATAAAGCCCCTTAATCACGACTAAAATTTATACTCAGAAAAAACACCCCCATGGCTTATGCTGCAGGCTACTATTACCGAGACATTCTGTACTGCGGGGGGTCCCCGTTAACGAGGCCCCCAGTAACGGGCATGAGACCTTTACCCTGGCAGGCAGGCAGGTGCAGGCCGCCTCTACTGTGGCTGGCAGAAGACTGGAAGCCGCTGCCCTCGAGGCTGGCAGTTATATGGAGCCCTCTCCTGTTGCAACCCTGGGTACTGTGCAGGTGGCCATTATTGAGGCAGCCAGTCCGTACAGCGAGGTGCTTTTGTACTGTGAGACGCAGCGTGCTCGCGATAGGCCTGCTTAAGTGAAGCACGACGTAAGCTGCCGGCCGCCATTACCGAGACCTTCCGTACGGTGGGGGACCCAAGCTAATGAGGCACAGGTACGAGGCACCGGGCCTTTACCCTGATATGCAGGCAGCTGCAGGCCACCTCTACGTAGGCAGGTAGGGTGCTCGCGGCCGCAATCCTAAGGCAGGCAGTTATAGGAGCCCTCACGTGTTGTGGCCCTGGGTACTGTGCAGGTGGCCATTCTTGAGGCAGCCAGTCCGTACAGCGAAGTGCTGAGTCCTGCGAGACTTGGCTTGCTCACGAGAGGCCGGCTTAGTGACGCACGGCGTAAACTGATTGCCGCCATTTCTGAGAACTTCCATACTGCAGAGGTCCCGCTGACGAGGCAGCCAGTACCTGGCTCGTAGCCTTTACCCTGGAAGGCAGACTGGCAGCTGCAGGCGGCCTCTTCTGAGGAAACCAGGAGGTTGGAGGTCGCCATTCTCGAGGCAGGCAGTTATATGGAGCCCTCTCGGTTTGTGTCAGAGGGTACTATGCAGGCAGGCGGGCATTACTGAGGCAGCCGGTTCATATAGCGAAATGCTTTTTGTACCGTGAGAGTCCAGCTTAAGTGACGCAGTCGTACGCAGCAAACCGCCATTACCGAGATTTTCAGTACTTCGGGTCGCCCCCCGCTAATGAGGCAGCCAGTACGGGGCACGAGGCCTTAACCCTGACAGGCAGGTAGGTGCAGGTCGCTTCTACTGAGGCTGGCAGAGGGTTGGAGGCTGCCGTCCTGGAGGCAGGCAGTTATACGGAGCCCCCTCGGGTTGCAGCCTTCGGTACCATGCAGGTGGCCATTATTGAGGCGCAGGTGCCATTACTGAGGCATCCAATCTGTAAAGCTGGAATATTCCGAGAAGCACTGCTCTTTCGAGAGGCTGCAATAATCTACTCATGAAACAGGCAGGACGTGACAGGTCTCCTTTACTAAGGTTCCTTGTCATTAGTTTATCAGTTACTAGGATACTGGTTACTAGTTACCTGATTACCAGGTAACTGGTTACCTAGTTACTGGTTAACTGGTTGCCAGGTTCCTAGTTGTCTGGTTACAAGGTACTTGGTTAATAGTTACCAGTTTACTCTTGTGGGCATTCAAGAAATAGCACCATGTGCTTCTGTTCATGGTGCTGAAATTCCAGATAATGCCCTGTGAACATCACAAATAATTCTACCCCCCAACAAGTGAAAAAAACAAAAACTTAAAAGAAAGAAAAGTGTCGGAAACCAAATATTGTTCTCACTAAATGGATGTAAACAGGAAGCCAGAAGGCTGGCCAACCTTAATTGCTCTGAAAGGTCAGAGCTGATTACTCATTGTTTAGTTGAAACTATCTGTTTGTATCATGTTAATTTCTGTTACCTCCTTCCTAAAGGCTAGGGGTGTGTCCCAAAGCCTTAATAAAAGGGAGAAAAAGGCCAGAGCAAATGGCAGTCCTTTCCACTAGAGGAAGGCTCCCGCCTGGCCCCCCAATATCGCCAAATTAATGCTTTCTAGTCTCTCATTTCGTTTGCGTGCGGCCTCCTTCAGAACCCGAACCCTGACCCGGGGACCCTGAACCACGCGGGACGTGGAAAGAGGTTCCCACATCTGGCTCCTGACCGCGGGACGTCTGGAGGAGAAGGTATTCTTCGCCTAAGAGCGAAGGAAGGAAAATTCACCAAGGAAAATGGTGAGGGAAGATTCACCTAGGAAAAGGTGAGGGGAATTCAACGTACGCAAAGCCCACGGATTAACTGCAGAGTCGCGATCTGTAAGTAGGGTGGGAACGTCTTTTGCAGCCAGGCTAATGGGGAAGAATTAGGTTATAAATATAAAGTAAATTGTATTATAGACTTTTGGTTTGCAAGCTTAAATAATGTGGTTTCTTGTTCAAATTAAAATCTTAGTTTGCATTTGGAATCAGAAATCTGTAATAAGTGAAACTCCAGTGCTGAAACCGCCTCTGGTGTGGAGAAATTCAAAGATGGCAGGAGAGGGCAAGGCTCTCTGCTCTCCTGCAATGAGATTACTTAAGGTTTCACTTAAAAATTATAAGAGAAATCGCAGGGAAATGCTAATCTTGGCCAAATTAGGTGCTAGTTATTACTTCGGAGAGCGAAAAAGAAAGAAAAAAATTAAGATCTGTTTTTATCTTTTAAGCATGAAAAGAAATTAGGCCAGATCTGTTACTGATGCTTTCCCCCCTGAAGTAAGCAGGATGTGGAGGAAGAGAGACACTGTGGCAATCCAGTATGAAAGTCCACTCTCCCAGTATACTAATCTAAAGTCTCCTTTCTCTCCATGAAAAAGTTTTAAAAATTTAGAGATGTGTCTGGAATTTCTGTACTCGTGAGGAGAGAAGCCCGGCTTAAAAAGAAATGCGCGCAATTGTCCACCTTTTTGGACATATTAGACAGGGTTTTAAGCTGGAATCTCTCCGCAAAAGCTGCAGAAAAAGAAAAACCAGAACTGGTCTTTATTTTTTAAGAAAAATGGCGTAAAGGAACCAAAAGGAGATGATTTTGTGTTATTAATCAAGGTTTTCAGCTAAATGCAAATTAAATTGGGAGAAAATAAAATAAAATTTCTCTAATAATTAGGAATTCAAAATACATTGTTAATTGGTCTAATAAAAAAGGATTAATTCTGTGATTCCCAACTGACAGTTTAAAAATATAATTGATATCTTAAGATAATTATAAAAAATATTATAATCTTTAAATCATATATGAATATATATATTTGATGGTTTTTTTTCCATGTTAAAATTTCAAGGCTTTAACAGAGATGATTCTTGTAAATCTCCATGGGCCCAGAGTAATACAAGAAATTTGTTCTCTCTTTTTAAAGGACATCTTAAATTTAACCGATCTAATATACTTGAAATTTCATGGAAAGCGTTATCAAATAAGAATTAATAACTATATTTTAAATGTTGTGAAGGTTTTGGCCTCTAAGAAGGAAACAAGGTAGCACTCTAGGGAGAGACATAAACACTCAGCCTCTGAGAGATCCAGTCTCTCGGTGTCCTAGATGTCAGAGAGGTAACCATTGGGCTAGACAGTGTAACTCAAAATTTCTTAGAAATGGGCAGCCTCTAAATCAAGATACAGGGTATGGTCAAACAGCCAGAGGGATGCCCCCCAGTCTCGTTATTAATAAGGGAAACCTGCCCTGCAAGGCCCACAGTGGATTCCCTCATCCGAGCAACTCTAGAAAGCGCAGGCCTGGATCTTAACAGCACTACCATAACAGTCACTTTGACTCCTGATATTGCTCTGCAAGCTATTCCTACAGGAATTTGGGGTCCTATGTTGCCAGGAGCATGGTAAAGAGGACGGTACAGACACCTAAGAACGTATTTCTTGCAATACAGTTACCAGCTGTACGGTAATATTTCCTGGGGCACATGGGGAAGTATTTTTGACTTATATTCCTGACCCTTCATGGGTAAGAACCGTTAGATGTACTGATTCCCCTGTTTCTTGTAGTCTCTAAGAAGGGCAAAATTAAGTAAATATTTCTTAAAATTCCAACATTAGAATTTAAAATGACAAAGAGCCCAAAGCCACCTGTATTCTTAAGCTAGAGGCGGGGCAACATTTGTGGCTTGAGAATCAGACATAAACAATTACTGAATTTCTTTTGCTTTAAAATTGAGATACCTACTTTAATTAATAAATTAGCTTTTTAAATAAAAATCAAAGTTTTCAGCTAAATAAAGAGCCAATATTTTTGTAAGCAATTTGATTAAATGTTCTAATAAAGTAACTAAGACCTTCTCTATACAAAAAAGAAATTGATAGCCAGTTTAAATTGAATTGCTATGGCCTAGAACAAAAGAATTTCCTTACATAATATTATTCTACAATGTCATTATAATTTTTTTTTTACAAATATCCCAAACAAACTTACAATCTAATTCTCTGAATATTTGGTAGCAATTTAATAAATAAATAAATAAATAAATAAATAACATAAAAGGAATTAAGACAGTGAGAAGGCACTTGAGCATTCTATATTGGCTTTTCTTGCTCTTTTTGCCAAGAAGAACCCTCCCACAGCTGTCGCCTGAGCTTTCTGTTCATGCTGAGGTTGAAGCCTAGTGTTGGCTGATACCATGACTCTGTCTCTCATCTAATAGTGTGAGCTGGGCCCTTCCTGGAGAAGAAACCTGGGTTCCCCAAGATATGTGATCAGTGCTGGGACCCTGCCAGCAGGCAAGGGGATCCCAAGGCAGGTACTGGGCGTGGAGGCCACAAGGGCATCAGCGTCCAAGGAGACGGAACTGAACCTCACATCAACCTGCTTGGTCCCGGAGGATGGCTGGTTAGCCAGAGACGGGCAACTGGAACTTATACGTTACACCGACCACCACCTAAGCCAGGAACTGGGCCTTATGCCGCCCTGCTTTCCAATGACGGGTAAGGTGGGTTGGTACCGTATGGTAGTTCCTGACCTAAGACAGGCACAGTCGCAGAGGGGCCATCAGGAGAAAACTTGGGGATCAACAGAGGTTGATCCTCACCCCCCAACATTGCAGAGGCTTGAACCTTCGCCCCTTCTAAGGGAGGTCTCCTGCCCCATGGCTGCTTCACTTCCCACGCCCAGCTCCCATCGGGATCCAGGTGACAAGACAGAGACTTGGCCCAGCTCCGTTCGGAACACAAATGATAGACAAAGATTTGGTGCAGCTCAGATCGGGACCCAGCAACAGACAGACTTGGCTGACAGTTGCCCTATATTCTAAATCCAACCTAACACCAGGAATGCTCAGGGCCTACTCAAGAATGCAAATAAATCCTTTCCACTAATATTTACAGGATAAAACTAAGATTTTTGTTAGAATATTAAATTTAATAATAAAATAGTAGTTAAATTTTCCAATTAATTTAATTGGTTAATTGAAATAGGTGAATATTCAAGAAAATTTAATTGTACTGGAAAACAGTTGTTCCTAAAGTATTAACTTAAATTTCTATTGGTAGTTCATTGCATGGTAAAATTACTCAACATACAATAAACATAAAGCAGTCATATTTGCATTATAAAAAATTTTCCAAAAGCATAATTACATAAAAAAGGGGGGATAGTACAGTAATATTATGTAAGGAAAAAGTATCCTGTAAGCAAATTACATCTAAAAAATTTTTTTACTTAACAGCAAGACACCCATGAAAAACATACATAGTATTAAAATAAGTCAAAGGAAAATCATTTGGGCAAAAATAAAAAGGATCTAAAGTCAAATTTATAGAAAAAATTCCTTTACTAACTTTTGGTCGAGAATGTTTATATATTTTCAGAAAAACAGCTCCAAGACCATGTGAATTCCTACAACAGAGAATGCTCCAGCTATGAAGACTAGAGGAGAAGCAGTCCAGAGATGGAAGATGCTGATGACACCTTGCCATCCTAACAGTCAGCAGCTGTGCATCGATGCAGGTTGCCCAGGACCAAACGAGAGAGAGTGGGACCTGCATTGCCACCATTTGTCCACCCTCCAGAACTGAAATATCATTGCTAATACCTACATTCAAAAAACTGTTGGACATTGAAACTGGGACTCAAAGGACTGTTGGTCCAGAAAGAAAGATACTATAGACTTATTCATTTACCTCTTAGCATAGCCATTGTTGCTTGTCTTATTTTTTGTTCTTAATATTTATTTCTAGTCTGTAGGTGCAAGATTTTTTAGAGGGAAAGAAAACGGGGGAGATGTCGGAAACCAAATATTGTTCTCACTAAATGGATGTAAACAGGAAGCCAGAAGGCTGGCCAATTTTAATTGCTCTGAAAGGTCAGAGCTGATTACTCATTGTTTAGTTGAAACTATCTGTTTGTATCATGTTAATTTCTGTTACCTCCTGCCTAAAGGCTAGGGGTGTGTCCCAAAGCCTTAATAAAAGGGAGAAAAAGGCCAGAGCAAATGGCAGTCCTTTCCACTAGAGGAAGGCTCCCGCCTGGCCCCCCAATATCGCCAAATTAATGCTTTCTAGTCTCTCATTTCGTTTGCGTGCGGCCTCCTTCAGAACCCGAACCCTGACCCGGGAACCCTGAACCACGCGGGACGTGGAAAGAGGTTCCCACAGAAAAGCCCTCAAAATCATGGAGTCAGTCCAGGCTGGGAATCATTCCTTCCCTGAATGTAGTGATGTCACTGGTCTGGATTTTGGAATCCTTTCCGCACCAGCCCTGCTAAGAGGGGCCGTGGCTGCTGCAATGACATTGAGAACCTGTCCATTCACTATCTCAGTCAGTACCCTAGAGGCTGCCATTATTGAAGCCGTCAGTAACAGGAAGGCACAGTTAACAAGGCAGGCGGTGTAGACAGTTCTCCTTTAAACAGCCAGTATGTTGGAGGCCGCTGAAATTGTGGCCGTGGGAACCTTGCAGCCGCCATTATTGAGGCAGCCAGTCAGTACAGCCAGGTGTGGAGTACCTCGAGACTCAGTGTCCTCACCAGATGCCACCATTATTGAGACCTTTCATAAGGCAGAGGTCCCAGCTAAACAGGTAGCCAGTACGGGACTGTGTCCTTTAACCTGGTAGGCAGGAAGCTGCAGACTGCCTCTACAGAGCAAGCCAGCAGGTTGGAGGCCACCATCCTCGAGGCAAGCAGTTATGCGGAGCCAGTTTGGGTTGTGGTAGTGGGTATCACGCAAGCCGCCATTATTGAATCAGCCAGTCCTTAACAGCAAGGTGCTGAGTACTGCCAGAGGAATTGGGGTCAGGAGAGGCCACCTTAACTGATGCATGTCAAATCCTGCAAGGTGCCATCATTCAGACCTTCTGTACTGCAGAGACCCCACTAATGTGGCAGCCAGTACCAGCACGGGGACTTCCCTAGTAATTTTTTGTCTTTCAGAATCAGAAATCTATTACTGCATCAGTCACAACCCGGAGATCCAACACAGATGCTTTGCTTCCTTCTAATTGCCACAGCTGAGGATGATGTAATGAATCTCCCAGTTACACCGTAAGTTGCAAAAGAATTCCCTCCCATATCAGAAGCTGCACTGATGTGTTGAGACTTACAGTGGC
>JAAGEH010000652.1:15879-28860 GCA_011751065.1 Lasiurus cinereus | reverse complement strand
TCCTTATTTGCAGATGACATGATATTGTACATAAAAAACCCAAAGGACTCCATTCCAAAACTAATTGACTTAATTAATGAATTTGCCAATGTAGCAGGATACAAAATTAATGCTAAGAAGTCTGTGGCATTTCTATACACTAATAGTGAAATTATAGAAAGAGAAACTAAAAAAGCAATCCCATTTACCATCGTACCAAAAAAATTAAGATATCTAGGAATAAACCTAACTAAAGAGGTAAAAGACCTTTATGCAGAAAACAACAGGACACTGAAAAAAGAGATAGAGGAAGATGTTAACAGATGGAATGGCATACCATGCTCATGGATTGGGAGAATCAACATCAATAAAATGTACATACTACCCAAAGCAATCTACAGATTCAATGCACTACCCATTGAAATACCAAGACATATTTCACAGACCTAGAAAGAATTCTTCATAGATTCATCTGGAACAAAAAAAGACCATGGATAGCTACAGCAATTCTGAGAAGGAAGAATAAAGTAGGTGGGATCTCAATACAAGACTTCAAGCTATACTACAAAGCAACTGTTCTCAAAAGAGCCTGGTACTGGCACAAGAACAGACATATAGACCAATGGAATAGAATAGAGAACCCAGATATCCACCCAAACCACTCTGCTCAATTAATATTTGACAAAGGAGGCATGAACATTCAATGGAGCCAAGATAGCCTCTTCAATATATGGTGTTGGGAAAATTGTACAGATACATGCAAAAAATTGAAACTGAACCACCAACTTACACCAAATACAAAAATAAATTCAAAATGGTACAGGACTTAAACATTGGAAGGGAAACCATAAAAATACTAGAGGAATCCACAGGCAGCACAATCTCAGATATATGCCGAAAGAACTTCTTCACTGATACTGCTCCAAGAGCAATGGAAGCTAAAGAAAAAATCAACAAATGGGACTACTTCAAAATAAAAAGCTTTTACACAGCAAAAGAAACCATCAACAAAACAACAAGAAAGATCACTGTATGGGAGAACATATTTGCAAATGTTATCAGTGATAAAGGTTTAATCCCCCAAATCTACAGCCAACTTATACAACTTAATAAAGGGAAGATGAAGGATCCAATAAAAAAATGGGCAACGGACCTAAATAGAACCTTTTCAAAAGACGACAGAAGGAAGGCCAAGAGACACATGAAACATGTTCAAAGTCATTAATCATCCGAGAGATGCAAATCAAAACGACAATGTGATACCATCTTACACCTGTCAGAATGGCAATCATCAACAAATCAACAAACGACAAGTGTTGGAGAGGATGTGGAATAAAAGGAACCCTTGTGCACTGTTGGTGGGAATGCAGACTGGTGCTGCCACTGTGGAGAATAGTATGGAGTTTCCTCAAAAAACTAAAAATGGATCTCCCATTTGACCCTGTAATCCCACTCTTAGGAATTTATCCTAAGAAATCACAAACACCAATCAGAAAGGATTTATGCACCCCTATGTTCAAGCAGCACAATTTACAATAGCTACAATTTGGAAACAGCCTAGGTGCCCATCAGCAGATGAGTGGATCAGAAAACTGTGGTACATCTACACAATGGAATTCTATGCTGCCATTAAAAAGAAGGAATTCTTACCATTTGCAGCAACCTGGTTGGAACTGGAGAGCCTTATGCTTAGTGAAATAAGCCAGTCAATGAAGGAGAAGCATCACATGATTGCACTCATTGGGGGATAATAAAGAATATTATAAACTGATGAACAAAAGGATAGATACAGAGACAGTAAAGCTTCAAACAGACTGTGAAATTACAGCAGGAAGATTAAAGTTAGGTGAGGTAGATAAAAGATCAATCAAAGGACTTGTATGCATGCATATAAGCATAACCAATGAACATAGACACTGGGGGGTTGGGGTATGCCTGGGAGGGATGTGGGGGCAATGGGGATATATATATAAAAAATTAATAAAAAATTTAATATCTGTATATTTTGTTGTTGATAGTATTAGTGATGTCTCCCATTTGCCCACTTAGATATATTCTTTGGTGGATGTATTCCAAGACTCCCTTTTCGTTCCCCTCAGACATCTGTCAGTATATACCAGTTAAGCAGAACTCTAGTCTCATCTCTTCCTCCAGCACCACTTGTGAGGCATTAATAGCATCCTCACTGTCCCTCTGAACTGCTCAATCTGAAATATTCTCCTACATGGACTTACACATGTGTTATGAGGTGCACATACATACTGAAGTAATACTCCAACCCCTGCTACTGGTTTATTGAATTTTACCTGGAATAAGACATAGCCAACCTTCTGCACAGCTTTCCCCAGTCACCATCAGACTAGCCCTGAGAAGACCATATCTACACAAGGAAAGTCACAGGTCAGGGATTCTAAGACAGCCCAGCAACACAGGAGACCCATCTGTATAAACAGTGTTTCTTAGTGTTCAAAGATATTCTGCAACTGACTCAGTCACAAGCAGCAGACTTTGAGCAGAAAGGCTTCTTTAGTGATGCATATGTGAGAAACATCTGTTTCAGTGCAAAACCTCACCAGCAACAGAGTGAAGCCAGTGGAAAGAAGCTGTGGACAGGGCCTCATTTGTGACCAGGTTCAGCTTCTACTTATCAGTGCTGCATTCATGCAATAGGGAGGTTGGGGAAGACTTCCCAGACATCTCAAACCTTCTCCAGTACCGGGCCTCTTTCAACACTGAGGAGTCACACGTTGGCAGGGAGATTTCACAGGAATATCTTGGAAGAGAAACGCCTCAGTATACTTGTAAATGAAAAATTTGGCACTCACAACCATAAAGTTGTTCAGCATCAGGGTGCCTGCTCTGGAGCAGTGAAATATAAGTGTGATAAATGTGGGAAAATTTTTAGAGAAAGCTTTAACCTCCTTCTACCTGGAAGAATTCTTACTAGGGAAAAGCCCAATGAGGGTAGTGGTTTTGGGAAATTTTTTGGACAATGATCCGACCTCATTTCATACCACAGAGTTCACACTGGGGAAAAGACATATGAGTGTAGTGATTGTGGAAAGTCTCTCAGACAAAGCTCTCATCTCACTGAAGGGCACAGTTTTCACACTGGATAAAAACCCCGTATGTGTGCTGATTGTGGGAAATATTTTAAAAGAAATAATAAACTCCTTAACCACAAAAGTGTTCATACTGGAGAAAAACCGTAAGAATGTACTGATTGTGGGCAGTCCTTCAGGAGAAACTGTGACTTCTAACACAGGAGAATTCACTATGGTCTAAAACCTTTTTAATGTAGTGATTGTGGGAAATTATTTAGATGAAAATTTATCCTCATTTGACACCACAGAGTTCATACCACAGAACAGCCCTTTGAGTGTACTGATTGTGGACCTGGGCAATGCAAATCACAAAGAGGCTTGGGGGCAGGGTAGTGACTGCTGTTAATATAAAAGAACTTGGCAGCTGGAATGCCTGTGATCCAGTAACGTTCCCAGTCAACTCCCTTGACATGTGATCTTCACATCCACCACAGTGGGGAAGCCCAGGCAGCAGAAATTTACCCAGGATCACACTCAGAAGTTGGTTTTGAGTTTTCTGACAATGACATCTGACCTAAGTCCTTTTTCTAAAGTTCACTCCAATGAATCTTGGGTTTGGGGGCAGCTCCTAGACAAAATCTTAGTGGAGGAGGAGAAAGCAACCTATCCTGACTGGCTTCCACTGTCACTTCCTACCAATCCCCACTCCTCTCCTTTGTCCATGAGCAGCCCCAAAGGAGGCTGGCACCATGGGGTCATCTTCCTGGGGCCCATCCAGTAGGTCAGGTTCTGCTACTGACACCCTAATGTTGGCTGCAGCCAGTGGTATGCTTTGACCAATGAAATAAGGTGAGAGTCAAGCCTATCACCTCTAACAGAGAGTCTGGGACCCATGAGATGGGCAGTCTTCTCTGTCCATCTCTGATAACTCCCAGCAGGAACCACCATGTTGGCTGTTTCTTTATCCTGATTCCAGGAGAACCAGAGTGTTCATGTGGTATAAACAAGAAATATACCTTCTTTATTCTAAGCCACTAAAGCTTTGGTGCTGCTTATAAGCCACAATAACATCTAGTCCAGTGGTTCTCAACCTGTGGGTCGTGACCCCTTTGGGGGTCAAACGACCCTTTCACAGGGGTCACCTAAGAACTTCAGAAAATGCAGATATTTACATCACGATGCATTAGAGTAGCAAAATTTAACGGTTGGGGGTCACCACCACATGAGGAACTGTATACAGGGGTCTCAGCCTTAGGAAGGTTGAGAACCACTGATCTATTCCCTTCTAATGGGAATGCATCCCCTATTCTATGCTGTAAGAGACAGCATAGCCTAACATTAGAAGCCAGCGCTCTGTTGTTAGAGACACCTGGGTTTGACTTTCAGCCCTGCTTTTATTAACTCTACAATCAGGCAATTTATATCAAGTCTCTGAGTCTGGATTTCCTCCCCACTAAATAGATGGTTAAACTACCTCAGGTGGCAAAGATGATTAAATAAAATAATAATGCAGGTAAAGCATTGAATTCAAGGCCTGGCACTTGTAGTAAACATTCAGTAATTGTTAGCTTCTTAATGTCACAATGTATACTGACCCCAGATAAGGTAGGAACCGTCAATGTGTTGGCCTATGTATTCTTTCAAATTTTCTTTTTAAACAAATAGGATAGGATAGGATTATATATGTTTTCTCATAGCCTGATTTTTCTCTTAATAATGTCATATTTTGATGTTAAAAAAAATCCAGGCTGGAGTGTCTCAGTTTGGTGGGTGTAGTCCCAGACACAAAGAGATTGCTAGCTCCATTCTTATTTGAGTGCACCTGCTTTGATTATGGGCTGCATACCATTAGGGGTCATGTAGGAGGCAGCCATTCTCTTCTTCTCTCTGTAAAAGTCAATTAAAATGCGTTTACATATGTTTATGCATTTAGATTTGTAGTCTTCAGAAATAATTGAAATAATACTTTTCACCCGAGGGAGCATTCTAAGCATCACGAAATCTGAAATAATGTTTGCAAACAAGAGTTTAATTTTGGAGACAGCCCTCCCCAGAAACCTGTGCCCAGCCCTAAAACCTAAAGTTGTCAGTTCCCAGTGTCACTTGGACGCCCCAGAACAATATTCTCAATGGTCAATGAGTGACTGGGATCCTAGTGCCCCATGCCAGGCTAGATTGTTATATTACCCAAAGGGCCATGTGCTAAGGATGGTTTGGTTTAGCTAATGAAAGCCCAGAAGAGGCGCATTATCCCTGTGCTCATTGGATGGAGCTTGACTTCCAGGGTTTCTCTTAGTGGTGAATTTGACTTTTGCAGTTTGTTCACAGAATCAGAGGCTCCAGTGTTTGGTCCCAAGGCCTCAGAGGCAGTGCCCCCACAGTGCAGTGTGTGTCTGAGGCTGGTTGAGTCACAACAGGCTGAGATTGAGTCCTCCATGCCTCCCAAACTACTTTTTCCTTCCAGAGTCCAAATGGCCTCACTTCATTTATCCTGCAGCCTCAGGTGTAGGTGCCTGTCCTGTCCTGCAGCCCAGGTCTCAGGGCCAGAACAGTGAGTTGCTTGACGGTGCCACCTGGTGTGACGGGGTGGGAAAGAGTGACTGGCTGAAAAGCCATCTTGTAAGGCTGTGGTGTTGTGACTGAGGAGGAATGATTGGGGAAACATTGGCCTGTTTTATGCCTAGAGGCAATCAAGAAGATGAAGCAAACTTTTGTGTAAGGAGTTTTACTTCATTTTCAGGAAGCTGCTGCCATCAATAGCTGTGAACCAAAGTTGGACAAAGTGTGAGTTAGGCTTCTAACCTTTTCTAAAAACTGCTCAGAGGAGGAACAGATTAGAAGCGAGAGGAGAGCAGTGAGAGAAAGGAAGGAGAATTTCTGTAAAAGCCCCGAGATCATGCAGGCATCACCCAGCCCTGAAGCTGGCCCAGGCCCCTGAGTAGCCTGAGCCCATGGGTCCTGGCAATGGATGCCAGGCTCTCAAAAGACCTTTATTTTTTTTTTAGTTTTGTGCAGATATTGAATTGCTTAGCAGACTGGGTTGTAGAGATTATTTCAGTGCCTCACCTCTGAGATCGTGGTTACCTAGGACTGCATAACCACTCTTCTACAACTTGGATCTGGGGACATCAAATCCAGAATTCTACATCCAGGTCTAGTGTCATATGAATGGTTCCTGTTTTTGGCAAACAGTGGAATGGGATGTGAGAGGTTTCTGCAGGCACAGGGACCTATATGGCTAAAGGCTTGGAGTGTAGACTAAGCTTTTCAAGAACCACACAGAGTCTTTCTTTAAAAATTAACAACTGGTAACAATGGGGCAGGAATCAGGTCTAGAGAAGCTTTGTGACATCTTGGATGTGTGTTCTACAGGATATGGGAACAATGGGAGGTTTGGTGCAGTAGGGGCAAGTCATGTGTCCAAGGCCTCATTGGACCCT
Organism: Lasiurus cinereus; assembly: GCA_011751065.1. Lineage (NCBI taxonomy): Eukaryota > Metazoa > Chordata > Mammalia > Chiroptera > Vespertilionidae > Lasiurus > Lasiurus cinereus. The sequence continues at coordinate 22,397 of JAAGEH010000652.1, read as the reverse complement.
CCATGGATGCAGCATGATGAATAATATAGATTGGATAGGGACAGGAAAAAAACTAAGATGGAAGCCGCTGTGATAGTCTCGATGATGGTTGCTGTGGTGGCGATGTAAGCTTTGGATTCCGGACTGGTGTTTCATGTGTGGCCATTTAGGTTACCTAATGAGGAGGTTGAGAGAGAGGTAAGACACATGGAAGATGTGAAGGTTTGCATTTGGCAGATGGACACACAGAAGAACCATCAGCTGAGATGAAGATATTCACATTAGGAAGTATAATGTCATTTGGGGATACCACTATTTCTATATTTTACCTGTTAGGGTTTCTGATATTTCAGGAAGCAGTTCATGAGCATCTGGAACTCTGAGGAGCAGTTCAGAAAAAAAACTTCTCTAAAATATTGTTGGGGATGTAGGGACCAGGGTGGGGTTGTAGATCATTTTCCTTCTTTTTAATTGGAGAGAAAAGAGTGAGTCAAACAAGGTGAGACTTCAGCTGCTGCACATTTACCTGTTAAAGGCACACCTGGATTTTAATTGAGCCTTAGTCTGGGGGGTTCTCATCAGTCTGTTTGATTTGCTGAGAGGCATGAGTGGGCATCTCACTGGGCATGGATAGAGGGCCTTAGGTTATGGGACTTGAGTGCTGAAGGCTATGACTGGTGAATGGAGGTCAGGTGCAGCTCCAGTGGAGGTGGCTTCTGGATATCTGAGATCTGATGTGGTTCTCAGTAATTGAGGTTGAAGGAAAACACAATCAGGGAGGGAGGCCACCATAGCAGAACTCAAGGCTGGTTCCATGAGTGTGGACTCTCAGAGTTGGCATATATCTTAGTCTTATTTGAATTTTCCAAGCAGACACTAAACAACACATGCTGAGTAATGAGTAGAAAGTCAAGAAGATCACCTTGGGAGCTGTGACTGTGGGAGTGCAGGTGTGAGATGGGTATGTGAGAAAGAGTGATGTGCCATTGGAGTAGACATATGCCTTCATAGTTAAAGGGCCCTGACATTGACATAAGAGGAAATGGAGTTTGACTCCATTTCTTGTTATGTCTGGAAGTATGATATGGTGAATGTCAGATTCATTCCTGAAAAGAGGGTGTGTTCTGGTAGTACATTACTGGTCCAAAGCTTCAGTGAAGTTTCTGTGCACACCTGCCTTTTGTTGTTACAGTGATCAATAGGAATGAGATTGTATACATCAATGTCATCTGGGCTTGAAAATCTCTACTGAAGCGGTGAAGGGAAAAGCAAAAGAGAAAATAACATTACAGAGTTGGTGGGTTAGAATTTTGTAAAAGCAGATGATTAGAAAATAAACTGTGCTCATTATGGCATATATGTGTTATCTTTGATGGTGTCTCTCTGAGAATGCAGCTATGTGAGAAGTATGGTTCAAAGAATTATGTGTAGAATGTAGTACAACGTGATGGCTTCAGCACCCTGGGATTGGGGTCAAAAGGTTGAATAATGATACCATAATATAGTGATTCTCTGAATCAGAGGACAGCAAGGTGATTTCCAGGAGAGAATAGCATCAAAACACTCATAATCCCCTTAGGGAGAACATCTCTCCCTACCTTATATTCACGACACCCAGTGTATTAAAAAGGAGTGTGATATACATTGTGTTACAGAGCAGAGGTTTCATCTAAAAAATTATTTGCCCTTATTGTTGAGAGAACACACAGCATCAACTAAAACAGGAGAGAATGACTTTGATGGGACCAAGGTCTGGTATCTCTTCTGATGTGAGGAGTTGAGGAAGCAGATGGATGTGGATGTTGGAAAGTATGATGGACATAAAATTGTAGGAGAGAAACTCATCATAGCCTGAACTGTGCCCATTATAATAGAATATGAACTTTGAAGATGTAGCCATTTCCTTCTCAGAGAGGAGTGGGGGATCCTTGATGAGGCTCAGAGACTTATGTACTGCAAGATGGTGGTAGAAGTATTTGCACTGGTCTCATCTATAGGTAAGACATTCTCATCTCTCCTGGTGTCCTGAGGTGATGTCCTCTCTTTCTTCCCCAGATGTGGCTCTCACGGCAAGAACAGCGGCTTTAATTGCTTGTCCCATTGTCCTGGCTAATGTGCTGTGGCTCAGAGTGCTGAGTAATTTGGAGAGATCTGAGCGAAGGAATTCATTAATATCCCTCACGTACATAGCTTCAGATGGTTAAGAAAGTACCTTGGGTCAGGATTGTTACAAACAACCTAATATGCCCGGCTTGCACTTCTTCTTTCTGAGTCAGTGAGTATGTCCACATCCATCGTTTCCACTTCTGCACCATTCCTCCAGCTAAAGACTCTTTTTGATGGACTGTTCCAGGTTAGGGTCTCTATTTGCATGAACCATGGGTGGTTCTTGAAAGGCCTCCATCCATTGTGTGTAATATTCTGTTCCCTGAATACTATTGCATGCTGTATTGCTCTGGGTCAGTACTGCCTACTCACCTCTGCTCTCTTTCAGTAAAACTCAGAGTATTGGTGTTCTATGTTCTTATACAGTAGGAGATACAACAATAACCCTGTTTTTTTTCATAGGGTGAACATGCAGGATAATATAAAGTGTTGTCTGGCCCTCCTGAGTTGCAACTCGGGTGAGGTATGACATAAGGGTGGTGTTTGGATTATACCAGAATGTGCTCATGTTCAAAAAGTTTAGGTTGAGGTGCCATTGGTAGAAACTCAATTTTACCTTTTCATTCCCATGCTTGACTCTTCCCTGACTTATCTTTTAATCTGTGCCTTCCCGGTTTCTGACTATCTTCACATTCTTGCCCTTTTCCATCACCTGTTCCTCTTAATTATTCTATCTGCAGAATTTTCTTTTCTTTTATTAAAAATATATTTTATTGAATTTTTTACTGGGAGAAAGTGAGAGGGATGGAAAAGGTAGAAACATCAATCAGCTGCTGACTGCATACCCCCTACTGGGGATGTGCCCACAACCAAAATACATGTCCTTGACCAGCATCAAACCTGGAGCCCTTCAGTCCACAGGCCAATGCTGTATTCACTGAGATAAACCAGTTAGGGCTGCAGTATTTTCAAATATTGACATGCATTTGTGTTATGAGGCTCACAAAAGTGCTTCACTAGATACCAATACAAGCTTCTCATTTCTTGAATTTTATGTGGAATAAAATGTAGCCAACTTTCTGCACAGCTGGCCCATGTCACCAGCCGACAATCCCTGTTAAACACTGTTAGGAGATGCAGGAGCAGATGATCCAGGTTCTGTCCCATATGGTGCTCATCACGTTTGTTTCATATTTTGTTGAAAGTGTTCCCTGTATGGTGATCTTCAGAGGCCCAGATCTTCACAGCAGCATCTTATCAATATTTCCTTCAGATATTCTACTGTCAGACAGTTGCATGGAACTAACATTTTATGTGTAACACACTTTTGTAATGAGACTTCTCCCTGACATCACAGTCAACTATCATTTCATTACCATTTTTTTTGGTTTACAGGTTGTTGGCATTAAAAGTATGTTGCAGAGACCTGTTCTGAGCAGACTTTATCTGCAGAAGGAGAGTCACAGGTTAGTGCTTCTAAGACAACTTCAGCAAAACAGAAGACTCATCTCTCTGGGAGGTGTTTCTCTGTGTTGAAAGATATTCTGCACCCGACTGAGTCACAGGCAGCAGACTTTGAACAGAAAGGCTTCTTCACTAAGGCATGTGTGAGAGACTTCTGTATCAATGCAAACCCTCATCAGCAACAGAGGCACGCCAGTGGAGAGAAACTCTGGAAAGAAGCTGTGGATAGGGCCTCATTTTTGAGCACGTTAAACTTCTACTTATCAGAGCTGCCTTCAACCAGTAGGGAGTTTGGGAAAGACTTTCCAGCCATGTCAGAGCTTCTCCAGCACCAGTCTCCTCTCAGCATTGAGGAGCCACAGAGTGGCAGTGAGATTTCAGAGGAATTTCTCAATAGAAAAAGGCATCACCAATGGGATGATTGTGAAAAAGCTGTCATCCACACCCAGAACTTTGTTCAACATCAGGCCGTCTCCTCTGGAGAAGTGAAATATGAGTGTAATCTATGTGGGAAAGTTTTCAGATATATCTTTAACCTCAATAGACATAATAGAGTTCATATAGGAAAAAAGTCCTATCAGTGTACTGATTGTGAGAAGCCCTTCAAGCCAAGGACTTCTTTCACTAACCACCAAAAGTTCACACTGGAGGAAAACCTTACAAATGCAGGGAATGTGGAAAATAATTTAGGTGCAATTATGACCACTTTATCTACCAGAGAGTTCACATTGGAGAAAAATCTTATCAGTGTAGTGAATGCGGAACGTGCTTCAGCAGTAGCTCTACTCTCATTCGACACCACAGAGTTCACACTGGCGGAAAGCCATACAAATGTAGTGACTGTGGGAAGTGTTTTAGTCATGGTCTTGCCCCATTAAACACCACAGAGTTCATACTGGAGAAAAACATTATGAGTGTAGCGAATATGGGAAAACTTTTAGGCAGAAAAATCAACTTCTTAACCACCACAGAGTTCACACTAGAGAAAAACCATATCAATGTCATGAATGTGGGAAGTGTTTCCATGAGAACTCTAACCTCACTAAACAACACAGAGTTCACACTAGATAAGGGCCTCATAAAGTACTAAATGTGGGAAACCTTTTTGCTACAAATCTTTCCTCATTCAACACTTGAGAGCACACACTGCAGAAAAGTTTAAATGTGCAGGAATGTTTTACTTTATTACTGAGAACAACAACCCTGAAGAAGAAGCTTTTACCCCCATTTACCTGAATGCAAGCCCCTTTTTTAGTACATATACTCTGGTAGATTCCTTCTAAATTTAATGTATAAATGACACTTTCTGAAACTGGATCCCCCTTGCTAATCTACTGAGGACTATAACCTGATTGATGTCACTGGAAGAATTTGTCTGGAAGATATTTCACCTCTACCATCTGCCTCACCAGAATAGGCTGCATACATCACAACCCCTGGATACCCTGGGGTTGTGCTTGAGAAAATTATGAATATCCAGAGTCCAGGAGAATTGACCTGGCCCTGGTTTTTTCCAGAGCACACTTCCTCCACCAAGAAGTGCTACTTCTTTCAGGGACAAAGTGGGTCTCACATTATGCTGTGATGAAGTGTTTCATGTTCCAGTTCATCAACCCACAAAACTCTTGCTGTCCTCTGCTCTGGTTTATGATCCTTATTTAAGGGAAATTTTTCTTTTGTATCTTTAATTTTGTTGGTTCTGTTCTCTCCCTGGGATGATTGAAAGAAAAGTTGTGTTCTGTCAGTATGGATAGGTGAACAATATGGTTTAATCTCAAACTTTCTCTGCTTTGGAAGGCACAGCTTCATGGCAGAAAGTCACTCGTTGTTCAATATTGGCTGATTTTTTATTGCCGGTCAAGTCCTTGAGAGAAAGTGTGCATGAGTTTGTGGTTCTAATTTGCTGTCTGGTACCTTTTATATTGTAGAGATTAATGGTCTCCCTGAACTGGCAGAATTTATTGTCCTCCTGTAAACAATATGAATTACATTCTCTTCACTGTATGTATTATGTGTCAGCAATGTTTAGGGGAACTACTCTCCACATGCTCAAAAGAGGACATATGTCATGATGTATGAGATTTCATAGGCTGGTGTTGGTTTTTGTAACACATTGAATTAAAATTATTTTGAGACATAACATCTGTTTTCATTTTAATGCCTTCAACCAGTAGGCAGTGAAACTCGATAACAAGTGCCTCTTTTGGACATGAATCCAAAATATTCCATTGGCTATGGCTTGTATGAACTCTGAGTACTTTCTGAGGACCTCTATTACTATTTCCTGTAGCTGGCGTCACTAGCAGACAAAATAATCTCATGGTTTTGTGCATTTCCCTGGCCCCTTAGGGTGTTGATCTCCAGGTTGTTGCTCAACAGACACGAGCTCAAAGTTAGAGGAAGGATATGCTATAATCAGACTCAAGATGTGTCTTTTGTAATCAACAATCAGCATTCATGTTGATTCCAATGGCAATAGTCTTCCACACTTGACAACATTTGCTGCCACTGAGGCAAGGCTGTTCCCCTAGCAAATGAGAACTGACATGCAACAAAATGCACCTGTCTCATGTGTGCTACTTGGTGAGCCCTGACACAGAGATAAAGCTGAGAAACTGTCAGATGTGACATAAACCATCTGTAACTCCTACACAGGATGGGCAACAACAGGCTTACAGTTGTATGTTTGCAAAACACAGAGATTACTCTTTTTAAGAAATTTTTTAGAAAATAATTTTATTCTTTTTAGGGAGAGAGAGAGACTGGAAGAGAGAGGTAAACATAGATCTGCTGCCTCCTGCACATCACATTTGGAAATCCATTTGGGGATATTCACTGACTTGGAATCAAACCAGAGACGTGTCAGTGAATGGGATGGACCCAATCAACTGAGGACACTGGCAGGGGCAGAGATTATTGCTGTTTATTAGTTTTAATTATTGTATTATTTTCCATACCAACAACTCTAT
>JAAGEH010000652.1:0-15869 GCA_011751065.1 Lasiurus cinereus | reverse complement strand
TTTATTAGTTTTAATTATTGTATTATTTTCCATACCAACAACTCTATACCTTCTTTTGTACGCCCTTTATTTTCCTACCGCCCTGTTCTAATCTCTCTTTTTGCCTTTCTTAGACCTCCATACACTCAGGTATTTCCCCTTCTTTACAATAGAGTAGTTCATACTGTACATAATTTTATAAGCACTCTTTGTGTGTACTTTCAAGAAATACTGGTTTCTTCCGACACAGAATCATTTTGAGATTTAATACAAATGCTTGTGTAAAGTGTTTATTATTTATTGCTGAGTAGAACTGGATTCTGTGAATAACCACTTTATTAATTATTTTATATTTTTTGTTATTTTCAGGTTTGGGATATTATACATAACTCTTCTGGGAATATTTGCATTCAGCTTTGTATATAGACATGTGTTTTACTTATTTTCCTGTTTTATAGGTGAATGTTTTACATTTAAGATATGCAAAACTGTGACCCATAATGGACATTCCCTTTGGCTTACCACTAACCCACAGTCCATAAAAATTCCAAATTTTTTGCTACCTTGCAAGGGCATACAAAGGTTAATCTTTTCAACCGTAATCACAGAAATGCAGATAATATTAAATTGCTCTTGTTTTAATTCCATGTACTGAGGAATATTTTATGGTTAACAATTTTTATACATGTTTCTGCACTGTATTTATATTCTTTGTTAAAATGTTTGAAATTGTTTAAATAAACTTATTATTTTAACTGAAAGAGGAATGTGCAGTTTTTAAGGCAGAGTAGTGATATTTTTAATATAAGAGAACATGGTTGCTGGAATTCTTGCTGTCCAGTAACATTCCCAGGCAACTCTCCTAAAATGTGCTCTTCACTCCCCATACTGTGGGGAGCCTTCGCATCAGGGACTTACCCAGGGTCACACTCAGAAGTGGGTTCTGAGTTTTCTGCCATGGAATTCTGATCAAAGTCCTGTTTCTGAAGTTCACTCCAATGAATATTGGGTTTGGGCAGGTCGGGGACATGGTCTCAATGGAGGAAGAGAAAGCAAACCATCCTGACTGACTTCCACTGTCATTTCCTACTAATCCCCACCATTTCCTTCATCCCAGAGCAGCCTCAAAGGGTGGATGGATCTATGGGGTTACCTTTTGGGGGCACATCAAGTAGGGTAGGTGCTGCTACTGACACTCTGATGTTGGCTGCAGCCAGTCATATGCTTTGACCAATGAAATGAGGTGGGAGTAAAGACACTCACTTCTAACAGGAATGTCTGGGACAAGTGAGATGGGCAGTCCTCTATGTCCATCTCTGAGAACACCCAGCAGGAATCTACATGCTGGCTGCTCCTTCATCCTGATTCCAGGAGAACCAGGGTGTTCATGTGCTCTGAAGAAGAAAGATACCTTCTTTAAGCCACTAGAGCTTTGGGTCTGCTTATAACATACAATAACATCTACCCTGTCCTAATGGGAATGCATCCCTTATTCTACCCTCTAGGAGGCAGCAGAGCTTAACATTAGAAGCCAGTGCTCTGTTAGTGTCACCTGGGTTTGACTTCTAGCCTGCCTTTATTAACTCTACAATCAGTCAATTTACATTGAGTCTCTGAGTCTGGATTTCCTCCTCATTAACTAGTTGGTGAAAGCAACTAAAGTTGCACAGATGATTAAATGAAATAACAATGCAGATAACGCATTGAATCCAGAGCCTGGCACCTGTAGTAAACATTCAGTAACTGGTAGCTTTTTAATGTCACAATGTGTACTGACCACAGACAAGGTAGCAACTGTCAATGTGTTGGCCTATGTATTCTTTCAAATTTTCTTTTTAAACGAATAGGATAGGATTATGTATATTCCCTCATAGCCTGCTTTTTCTCTTAATAATGTCATATATTGATGTTAAAAATAAAAGCCAGTTGGGGTGGCTCAGATTGTTGAGAGTAGTCTCATGCACAGAAAGATTGCTGGCTCAGTTCTTACTAGAGGGCACCTGCTGTGGTAATGGGCTGCATCTCATTATGGGGTCATGTAGGAGGCAGCCATTTTCTCCCTTGTGCACTGTTGGTGGGAATGCAGACTGGTGCAGCCACTGTGGAGAACAGTATGGAGTTTCCTCAAAAAACTAAAAATGAATCTCCCATTTGACCCTGTAATTCCACTCTTAGGAATTTATCCTAAAAAATCACAAACACCAATCAGAGAGGATTTATGCACCCCTATGTTCATAGCAGCACAATTTACAATAGCTACAATTTGGAAACAGCCTAGGTGCCCATCAGCAGATGAGTGGATCAGAAAACTGTGGTACATCTACACAATGGAATTCTATGCTGCCATTAAAAAGAAGGAATTCTTACCATTTGCAGCAATCTGGTTGGAACTGGAGAGCCTTATGCTTAGTGAAATAAGCTCGTCAGTGAAGGAGAAGCATCACATGATCTCACTCATTTGTGGATAATAAAGAACATTATAAACCGATGAACAAAAGATAGATACAGAGACAGTAAAGCTTCAAACAGATTGTGAAATTACAACAGGAAGATTAAAGTTAGGTGAGGTACATAAGAGATCAATCAAAGGACTTGTATGCATGCATATAAGCATAACCAATGAACACAGACACTGGGGGGTTGGGTTATGCCTGGGAGGGAAGGGGACAATAGGAAGATATGTATAAAAATTAATTTTAAAAAATCATATAGTCATATCAATTGATACAGAAAAAGCATTTGAAAAAATCCAACACCCTTTCTTAATAAAAACTCTCAGCAAGGTGGGAATAGAAAGATCATACCTCAACATAATAAAATACATATATGACAAACCCACAGCTAACATCATACTCAATGGACAAAAACTAAAGCCATTTCCCCTAAAAACTGGAACAAGACAGGGATGCCCACTCTCACCACTACTATTTAATATAGTGCTGGAATTATTAGCCATTGCTATCAGACAAGGAAAAGAGATAAAAGGCATCCAAATAGGAAAAGAAGAAAGAAAACTATCATTATTTGCAGATGACATGATACTGTACATAGAAAACCCTAAAGACTCCATCAAAAAATCATTAGACGTGATAAATGAATTCAGCAATGTGGCAGGAACAAAATTAACACCATGAAATCTATGGCATTTCTATATACCAATAATGAACTTACAGAAAGAGAAACTAAAACAGCAATCCCATTTACCATCGCACCAAAAAAAATTAAGATACCTAGGAATAAACTTAACTAAGGAGGTAAAAGAACTATACACAGAAAACTACACAATGCTAAAAGAGAGAGAGAGAGCGAGAGTGAGAGAGAGAGAGAGAGAGAGAGAGAGAGAAAAGCATAAACAGATGGAAGAACATACCATGTTCATGAATTGGGAGAACCAATAGCATCAAAATGTCCATTCTACCCAAAGCAATTTATAAATTAAACCCAATCCCCATGAAAATACCAAAGGCATACTTGACAGACCTAGAACAAACTTTCCAAAAATTCATCTGGAATAAAAAAAGACCCCGAATAGCTGCAGCAATCCTTAGAAGAACAAAGTAGGTGGGATCTCAATGCCAGATTTCAAGCTGTATTACAAAGCCACTGTTCTCAAAACTGCCTGGTACTGGCGCAAGAACAGACACATAGATCAATGGAATAGGATAGAGAACCCAGAAATCGACTCAAATCACCATGCTCAATTAATATTTGACAAAAAAGGAACGGACATACAATGGAGTCAAGACAGCCTCTTCAACAAATGGTATTGGGAAAATTGGACAGAAACATGCAAAAAATGAAATTAGACCACCAACTTACACCAACACAAAAATAAACTCAAAATGGATAAAGGACTTAAACATAAGATGGGAAACCATAAAAACACTAGAGGAATCCACAGGCAGCAAAATCTCCAACATATGCAGAAGGAACTTCTTCACCAACACAACACCTCAGGCAATGGAAGCTAAAGAAAAAATAAACAAATGGGACTATTTCAAAAAAAAAAAAAAACTTTGTACAGCAAAGGAAACCATCAACAAAACAACAAGAAAGCCCACTGTATGGGAGAACATATTTGCCAATGATATCAATGATAAGGGTTTAATCTCCAACATTTACAGGGAACTCATGCAATTTCACAAAAAGAAGATAAACAACCCAATAAACAAAATGGGCAACTGATCTAAATAGGCACTTCTCAAAAGAAGACAGAATGAAGGCCAAGAGACATATGAAAACCTGCTCAAAGTCATTAATCATCAGAGAGATGCAAATCAAAACAACAATGTGGTACTATCTCACACCTGTCAGAATGGCAATCATCAACAAATCAACAAACTACAAGTGTTGGTGAGGATGCAGAGAAAAAGGAACCCTCATACACTGCTGGTGGGAATGTAGATTGGTGCAGCCACTGTGGATAACAGCATGGAGTCTCCTCAAAAAACTAAAAATGGAACTCCCATTTGACCCAGCAAACCCACTTCTAGGAATATACCCCAAGAAACTGGAAACTCCAATCAGAAAAGATATATATATCCATATGTTCATAGTAGCACAATTCACCATACCTAAGATTTGGAAACAGCCTAAGTGCCCATCAACAGATGATTGGATTAAAAAACAGTGGTACATCTACACAATGGAATACTACAGTGTGGTAAAAAAGAAGGAGCTCCTACCATTTGCAACAACATGGATGGAGATGAAAAGCATTATGCTTAGTGAAATAAACCAGGCAGAGAAAGACAAATATCACATGAACTCACTCATCTGTGGAATATAATGAATGACATAGACTGATAATCAAGATCAGATCCAGAGAATGAAAAATGTCGATCAAAACATCAAACCTCGGGGAAGGTGGGGGTTGGTGGGAATAAGGAGGAGAGATCAACAGAGGGACCTTCGTACATGGCATAATCATTGGGCACAGACAATGGGGAAGATGGGACAGGAGAGGGAATTCATACAGTGGTTACCATAACCTTAAGAGAAATTGCTTCATGATACAAAGATTTTTAAATGAAACTCTGTAACATGAAAATCATTAAATAATGAGAAGTTTCCTTTAAATGTCATAAGGATTGTAATTGAAAGTCAATATATTTGGCCTCCTGAACTAAGGAAAGTAATCTGTGTTTTTGCCTCCCTGAAAAAGTTTATATAAAGTTACAAAAAGAAATTGTCAGCCCGTTTGGAATTGAATTGCCATGGCCTAGACCAAAGAATATACTTACATGATATTATCCTACAATATCATTTAATTTTTGATATTTCACACTAGCATATTGTACAATTCTCCCAAACAAACATACAAACTAATTCTTTGAATGTTTAGCAGCAATTTAAAAAGAGGACATGAAAAGATTTAATTCCTTTCAGAAGGAATTAAGGCGCTGGGAAGGCCCCTCTTTCCTCCTTTGCCAAGGGGAACCCTCTTCTCACAACCCAATGGCCCTCCACTATAGCCTGAGCTCTCTATTCACGCGGAGGTTTAAGCCTCGTGGTGGCTGATATAATGAATCTGTCTCTTGTCAAATGGTGTGAGCTGGGCCCTCCCTGGAGAGGAACCTGAATTCCCTGAGATAAGTGATCAGTGCCAGGGCCCCCACCAGCAGGCGAGGGGATCCCCAGTGTAGGTGCTGGGCGTGGAGGCCAGGAAGGCATAGGCTACCATGGAGACAGATCTGAACCTCACAACACCCTGCTTGGCCCGGGACGATGACTGGTTAGCCAGAGACGGGTAAGATTCCTCAGGGGAGGAACAACCTAAGACAGGCACAGTTGCAGAGGGGCCATCAGGAGATAACTTGGGGCCCAATAGAGGTAGGGCACAGACCCTCACCCCACTCCAACCTTGAAGGCGTCTGAACCTTCACCCCTTCTGAGGGAGGTCTCCTGCCCCCATGGATACCTCGCTTCCCGTGCTCAGCACAGATCAGGATGCAGGTAACAGACAGAGACATGTCCCAGCTCAGATCAGGACCCAGGTAACAGACAGAAACATGCCGACAGCAGCTGTCCTTTTTCTAAATTCAGCCTAGCATTAGGAATGCTCAGTGCCTACTCAATGCAAATAAACTTTTCCACTAATATATACAGGGTAATCTAAGATTGTTGATAGAGTATTAAATTTGACGTAAAAGAGTTATCAAGCTTTCAGATTAATTTAAATTGGCGAAATGAAATAAACGAACACCCAAGAAAATGTAAGTGTACTGGGCAAAAAGCTGTTTCTAAAGTATTAATTAAAATTTCTATTGATAGCTTATTTCTATCCTACAGGGGAAAGATGTTTTTGAAGACAAGAATCAGGGGGTGGATTGGGGGGAAGCAGACGCAGAGGCAAAGAAGCAATGAACAGAGTGTCCTGCTACAGTGGGAAGGCAGGGGAAGTTGGGGAGGAGGGGCCTGTAGGAGATCAATCAAAGGACTTGTATGCATATGTGTGTGGGGATAGCCAGTGGATACACAGCAATGGGGGAAGGCAGAGGGGGAGGGAAGAAGAGGGGGATGGATGAGGCCCCCCCTGGGGGGGTGGGGAGGGCAATAGGGGGAAAAATAATAAATTAATTAAAAAATTAAAATTTCTATTGATAGCTCATCTCATGGCAAAATTGCTTAACGTGTAATTAACACAAAACAGGCATATTTGTGTGCAAAGAATTAAATTTAAAGTTATCAAGATTGCATTAAAAATTTTACCAAATTCTCCATTAATCAAAAAGTGTGTGTGTGGGGGGGAGAGTAGGATAATATCTGGTAAGTAAATTACATCTAGAAAATTTTCACTTTACAAAATTATTTTCCATTTGTAATACTAATAGCAAGACACACATGATATATCAGGGAGCAGTTCATGAGTATCTGGAACTATGAAGAGCAGTTCAGAATAAAGCCTTTTCTAACATGTCATTGGGAATGTAGGCAACAGGATGAGATTGTGCATCATTTTATTTCTTTTAAATTGGAGACCAAAGAGTGACTCAAACAAGATGAGATTACAGCTGTTGCATATTCACTTGTTAAACACACACCAGGATATTGATTAAGGCTTGGCGTGGGGTGTTGTCCTCAGTCTGGTTGACTTGCTTAGGGGCATGATTTGCTGTGAGACTCACTGTGCAAGGACCAGAGGGCCTTAGGTTATAGGACTTGAGGACTAAAGGCTGTGACTGGTGAAGGGAGGTCAGGTGCAGCACAAGTGGAGGTGGTATCTGGATATCTGAGATCTGATATGGTTCTCAGTAATTGAGGTTGAAGGAAAGTACAACCAGGGAAGGGCGCCTCCATAGCAAGACTCAAGGCTGTTTCAATGAGTGTGGACACTCAGAGTTGATGTAAAACTTAATCCTGTTTTGAATTTTCTAAGCAGTCACTAATCTACACATGCAGAGTTATAAGTAGGAAGTCAAGGAGATCACCCTGGGAGCTTGGGCCTCTATTATGGTAGAAAGAGTGATGTGCCCTTGAAATAGTTATATTCCTTCATAGTTAAAGAGCCTGACATTGACATAAGAGGGAATGAATTTTTAGTCCATTTCTGGTGATGTTTGGAAATATGATATGGTGAATGTTATATTAATTCCTCAAAAGTGGGTGTGTTCTGGTGGTCCATTCCTGATCCAGAGCTTCAGTGAAATTTATGGGCACAACTGCTTTTTGTTGTTGAGGGTTGTTACAGTGATCAATAGGAATGAGACCATATACCAGTATCTTCTTGGTTTGAAAATCTCCACTGGTGTGGAGAAGGGAGACATAAGAGACAAATACATTATAGAGGTGGTGGTTTAGAAGTTTGGGAATGGAGATAATTAGGAAATAAACTGTGTTCATGGTGGCATATTTGTGTTACCTTTGATTCTGTGCCCCTGGGAATGCAGCTGTGTGAGAATGTAGTTCAAAGTATTATGTGTAGTTCAAAGAATCATTGCCTCTTCCCCCTGAGACTTGGGTTCCATAGGTTGAACAATGATATCATAAACTTCTGATACCCTGATTGGGGGTACAACAAGGTGACTGCCTGTCAAGCACAGTGTCAAATCACTCACAGTCAACTTGTGGACATCATCTATCCCTACCCTATATTCATGACACCCACTGTATTGAAAAAGGGTATGGCCTTCATGTGAGCTCCAAAGCATGGGTATCATCTATAAGCTCATTTGTCCTTATTGGGGGTGGAAGACAGAGCAAAAGTAAGAACAGAAGGAGAGAGTGTGACTTTAATAGGATCAAGGCGTGACATCTCTTCTGATACGGGTAGTTCAGGGAGCAGCTGGATGTGGATGTTGGGGAATATTATGAACATAAAATATTAGGAGAGAAACTCATTATGGACTGATCTGTCCCCATTATGACAGGATATGAATTTTGAGGACGTGGCCATCTCCTTCTCTGTGGAGGAGTGGGGGATCCTTGATGACGCTTAAAGATTTCTGTACTGTAAGATGATGGTAGAAGTGTTTGCACTGGTCTCATCTGTCAGTAAGACCTTCTTGTCTCTCCTAGTATCCTGAGGTGATGTCCTCTCTTCCTTGCTTTTTGGGATGTGGCCAGACCAGGAGCTGTAAGCGTTTTCCCCATTGTCCTGTCTAATGTGCTGTGGCTCAGAGTGCTGAGTAATTTGGAGAGATCTGAGCAAAGGCCTCCATGAATGTCCCTTACATCCATAGCCTGAAATTGTTAAGGAGGTATCTCGGGGTCAGGATTGTTACAAACAACCTAATATGCCCAGCTTGCTCTTTCTCTTTCTAAAATGCTGACTATGTCCACCTCCATGGTTACCACTTCTGCACCATTCCTTCAGCTACAGGCTCTTTGTGACTGACTGTGCCAGGTTATGGTCTTTACTTCCATGAACTATGGATGGTTCTTGAAAGACCTCTTTCCATTTTTTGTAATATTCTGTTCGCTGAATATCATTACATCTTGTCATGCTGTGGGTCAGTGCTGCATATTCACCTCTGTTGTCTTTCAGTAAAACTCAGAATATTGGTGTTCTATGTTCTTGTATAGTAGGAGGCACAACAATAACCCTGTTTTTTCACAGGGTGAACATGGAGCATGATCTAAAGTATTGCTTGGCCCTCCTGAGTTGCAACTCGTGGAAAGTATGACATAATGGTGGTGTTTAGATCATACTAGGAATGTGCTTATGTCCAAGAAGTTTAGGTTGAGATGCCAATGGCAGCAGCTCATTTCTACCTTTTCATTCCCATGCTTGATACTTCCCTGACATATCTATTAATATATGTATTCTTGGTTTTTTCTATCTTCATTTTTTTGACCTTTTCAATTACCTGTTCCTCTAAACTATTCTATCTGCAGTATTTTTTTTCTTTTTCTTTTTTTAAAATATATTTTATTGAATTTCTTACAGAGAGAAAGTGAGAGTGATGGAAAAGTTAGAAACATCAGTGAGCTGCCTTCTGCATGCCCCCTACTGGGGATGTTCACACAATCAAATGACATGCCATTACTGGAATGGAACCTGGAGCTCTTCGGTCCACAAGCCAATGCTGTATCCACTGAGACAAACCGGTTAGTGCTGCAGTATTTTCAAATATTTACATTTGTGTTATGAGCTTCACAAAAGTACTTCACTAGCCCCCGGTACAAGCTTCTCATTTCTTGGTTTTTATGTGGAATAAGATGTATCCAACCTTCTGCATAGCTGGCCCATGTCACCAGCAGATAAGCCCTGTTGAACACTGTTAGCAATTCCAGAAGAAAATGATCCAGCTTCTGGTCCATGTAGTGCTTGCCATGTTTCTTTCATATTTTGTTTGAAGTCTTCCCTGTATGGTGATCTTCAGAGACCCAGATCTTCACAGCAGCATCTTATCAATATTTCCTTCAGATATTTTACTGTCAGGCAATTGCATGAAATTAACGTTTTATGTGTAACACACTTTTGTACTGAGACATCTCCCTGACACCACAGTAAACATTCATCACCACTTTTCTGTTTTCAGGTTGTTGGCATAAAACAGATGTTGCAGAGACCTGTTCTGAGCAGCGTGTATTTGTACAAGGGCAGTCACCAGTTAGTGCTTCTAAGACAACTCCAGCAACCCAGAGGACCGATCTCTATTGGAGGTGTTTCTCTGTGTTCAAAGATATTCTGCACCTGACTGAGTCACAGGAAGCAGACTTTGAGTAGAAAGGCTTTTTCACTAATGCATGTGTGAGAGACTTCTGTTTCAGTGCAAACCCTCAGCAGCAAGAGAGGAATATCAATGGAGAGAAACTCTGGAAAGAAGCTGTGGAGAGGACCTCGTCTGTGACCAAGTTCAGTTTCTATGAATCACGGCTGCCTTCAACCAGTAGGGAGCTAGGGGAAGAGTTCCCAGTCATGTCAGAACTTGTGCAGCACCAGTCTCCTCTCAGCATTGAGGAGCCACAGAGTGGCAGTGATATTTCAGAGGAATTTCTCAATAAAAATAGGCATCGCCAATGGGATTATTGTGAAAAAGCTGCCAGCCATGCTAAGAACCTTGTTCAACATCAGTGAGTATCCTCTGGAGAAGTGAAATATGAGTGTAATCTATGTAAGAAAGTTTTCAGAAGTACCTTCAACCTCAATAGAGTTCACACAGGAGGAAAGTTTTATCAGTGTACTCACTGTGGGAAGCCCTTCAAGCAAATTACCACACTAAACACCATAAAGTTCACACTGGAGAAAAAGACCTTACAAATGTAGTGAAAGACCTTACAAATGTAGGAAAATCATTTAGGCGAAATTATAATTATAACCTATTTACCTACAAGAGAGTTCACATTGGGGAAAAAACGTATGAGTATAGTGAATGTGGGAAGTGCTTCCATCAGAAGTCTAACCTCACTAAACACCACAGAGTTCACACTGGAGAAAAACCTTACAATTGTAGTGAATGTGGAAAATCTTTTAGGCACAACCAACACCTGCTTATCCACCACAGAGTTCACACTGGAGAAAAATGATATCAATGTAGTGCATGTGAAAAGTGCTTCTTTCAAAAATTGAGCATCATTAATCACTACAGAATTTACACTGGAGAAAAACCTTATGAGTATATTGAATGTGGGAAGTCATTTCATGATAAATCTCACCTCAATAATCACAACAGAGTTCACACTGCAGAAAAACCATATGAGTGCAGTGACAGTGGGAAGTCATTTAGCGAAAGGTCTAATCTCATTCAACACAACAGAGTTCACAGAGGAGAAAAACCTTATGAGTGTAGTGACTGTGGGAAGTCCTTCAGCAGATGCTCTACTCTCATTACACATGACAGTGTTCACACTGGAAAAGGTCCACATGAGTGTACTGAATGTGGGAAATCATTTTGCTACAAACCTTCCCTCATGGAACACCCAAGAGCACACACTAGAGAAAAGCTTTAAACATGCAGGTAATGTTTTACTTTCTCAGAGGAACAACACCAGAGGATAAGCTTTTACCCCCATTTACCTGAATGCCATCCCTTTTATCAGAATACACATTCTGGTAGATGCCTCCTAACTTTAAGGTATAAATGACACTTTCTGAAACTGGATCCCACTTGTTAGTCTACTCAGGACTCTATCCTACTTGATGTCACTAGAATAATTTGTCTGGAAGATATTTCACCTCTACCACCTGGCTCACCTGAAGAGTGTCCATCCATCAAAACCGCTGCATACTGTGTGGTTGTGCTTGAGTAAATTGTGAATATTCTGAGCTCATGGATGAATCGTCATTCCTTTATTTCTGACCAGAGAATTGACCCATCCCAAGTTTTGTGCAGAGCCCACTTCCTGCACCAAGAAGTGCTACCTCTTTCAGGGACATTGTGGGTCTCACATTATACTGAGATGAAGTGTTTCATGTTCCAATTCATCAACTTGCAAAACTCTTGCTGTCCTGTGCTCTGGCTAAGATGGAAAATTTTTTGTACATTTCATTTAGTTGGTTCTATTCTCACCCTGGGATGATTGAAAGAAAAATTGTGTTCTGTCAGCATGGAGCGCTGAACAATATAGTGTGGTATCAAACTTTTTGTGCTTTGAAAGGCACATTTTGATGGCAGAAAATCACTCTTTGTTCAATATTGGCTGATTTTGTATTGCTGACCAAGGCTTTCAAAGAGAGTGTACATGACTTTGTGATTCTAATTTTGCTGTCTGCAGCCTCTTTTATTGTAGAGATCAATGGTCGCCCTGAACAGGCAGGCTTTATTGTGCTCCTATGAACAATATGAATTATATTCTCTGTTCACAGTATGTATTACAAAAGTGTCAGCAATGTTTAGGGGAACTACTCTCCATGTGCTCCAAAGAGGACATGTGTCATGATGTATGAGATTTTATAGGCTGGTATCGTTTTTTGTAAGACTCTGAGGTAGAAGAATTATTTGTGGACATAAACACTGTTTTCGTATTCATGGCAGACACGGCAGTTAAACTGGATAATAAATGCTGGTTTTGGACATAAATATAAATTATTTCATGTCCTGTGGCTTGTCTTATCTTTGAAAACTTTCTAAGGACCTCCATCACTATTTCCTGTAGCTGGCATCACTAGCAGACAAAATAATCTCATGGTTTTGTGCATTTCCCTGGAACCTTAGGGTGTTCCTCTCAAAGTTGTTGCTCAACAGGCAAGACCTCAAAGCTAGAGGAAGGGTATGCTGTAATCAGTTAGGATTTGTCTTTTGTAAACAGTCAGCATTCATTGTTGAATCAAATGGCAATAGTCTTCCCTACTTGACAACATTTCCTGAAACTGAGGCAAGGTTGTTCTCCTGGCAAATGAGAAGTGAGATGCAACAAAGTGCACTTGTCTCGTGTGCTATTTGGTGAGCCCTGCCCTAGAGATAAAGCTGTGAAACTGTCTCATGTTACATAAACATACCTGTAACTCATACACAGGGTGGGGCAACCATAGGCTTACTGTTGCATGTTTGCAAAACACAGAAATTATTTTTTTAAGAAAAATAATTTTGTTCTTTTTGAGGGGAAGAGAGAGTAGGAGACTGGAAGAGAGAAGTAAACATAGATCTTCCGCCTCCTGCACGCCTCAATTGGAAATCCACTTGGGGGTGTTACTGACCTGGAATCAAACCCAGAAATCTGTCAGTTAATTGAATGGCACCCAAGCAACTGAGAACACTGGACCGGATAGAGTATATTTCTGTTTATTATTAATAATTAATGAATTATTTTCCATACCATCAACTCTAAACCTACTTTTTGCTACATCCTCTATTTTCCTACTGCCCTGATATAATCACTCTTTCTGTCTTTCTTGGCCCTTCATACAGTCATGGATTTTCTTTTCTTTACAATAGAATAGTTCACAGTGTTCATAATTTTATAGGCACTACTTCGTGTATACTCCTTAACAAATACTGCTTTCCTCCGTGTACACAGTGATTTTGAGATTCAATACAAATGCTTATTTGAACAGATAATTTACTTATTTCTGGGTGTTACTGTGTTCTGTGCATACTCAATTTATTGATCTATTTCCAGGTTTGAAGTATTACAAATAAATCTGGGAATATTTGCATTCAGTTCTTTATATAGACCTATGTTTTACTTATCAAACTGTTGTGTAGGTGAATGTTTTATATTTAAGATATGCGGAACTGTGAGCCTATATGCTCATTCCCTTGCCTTCCCCATAACCCACAGTATATTAAAATTCCAACTTTTGTGCTACCCTGCAAGGACATACAATGGGTAATCTTTTCAAATAGTAACCCCAGAAATGCATATAATGTTAACTCACTTTTGTTTTAATTCCATCTACCTAAGATTTTTTTATAGTGAACATTTTTTTCATACATTTATTTGCACCGTCTTTTACCTACTTTTTAAAAATGTTAGCTGACAAACTTTTTCAAATTGTTTAAATAAACTTATTATTTTAAATGAAGAAATTCTGTGCAGCATTTAAGACACTTGCTTAAATTTTCCTCCTTTCTCATTGACTCAAGTGACTCTCTTGCCATAAGGAAGCATTGGTTTTGAATCCTGAAGGAAAATAGTTTTACTATGTTTTCATGTTATGTACAACATGGGATGATTGTGAAAAACCTGCCAGCCACACTCAGAACTTTGTGCAACATCAGAGCATTTCCTCTGGAGAAGTGAAATATGAGTGTAATCTATGTGGGAAAGGTTTCAGAAATACCTTTAACTTCATAGTAGAGTTCACACAGGAGGAAACTCTTATAGGTGTACTGACTGTGGGAAGCCATTCAAGCAAAGGTCTTTCCTTACTAAACACCACACAATTCACACTGGAGAAAATCCTTACAAATGCAGTGAATGTGGCAAATCTTTTATCTACAGTTTTGTCCTCTTTGCCCACCAGAGAGTTCACACTGGAGAAAAGCCAGATCAATGTAGTGATTGTTGTATGTCTTTCACTCAGTACTCTAACTTCAGTAGACTCTGCAAAAATCACACTGGAGAAAAACCTTATGAGTGCAGTGAATATGGGAAGTCCTTCCATAAAAGGCTTTTTCTCATTAAGCACCAGAGAGTTCACACTGGAGAAAAACCATATAAGTGTAGTGAATGTGGTAAATCTTTTATAATACCTAATTATCCAGAAGAGAGTTCACACTGGACAAAAGCCACATCAATGTAGTGATTGTGGGAAGTGCTTCAGTCGAAGTTCTAATCTCATTAAACCCCGCAGAGTTCACACTGGTGAGAAACCTTGAGTGTAGTAATTGTGGAAAGTGATTCAGTCAAAGCTCTAACCTTGTTCAACACCTCAGAGGTCACAGTGGTGAAAGACTATAAGAGTGTAGTGTTTGTCAGAATTCATTTTGGCAAATCTTCACTCTCACAGAGCACCAGACAGTACACATTGGAGGAGACCTTTAAATGTGCAGGGAATGTTTTATCTCTCACGCAGAATACCACCACCAAAGGACAAGCTTTTACCCCCATTTACCTGAATGCAAACCCCTTTATCAGAACATACATTATTATATGCCTTCTAAGTTTCAGGTATAAGTGACACTTTCTGAAACTGGATCCCACTTACTAACCTTCTCAGGACTATAACCTAATTAATGTCACTGGGAGAATTTTCTGGAAAATATTTTTCCCCTGAGAAAAAAAACCGTATGAGTGTAGTGAATGTGGCTAACCAAAATAGTGTGCACCATCACATCCCCTGCACACTTTGGGGCTATGCTTGAGAAAATAATGAATATTCTGAGCTCCTGGATGAATTGTCATTCCTTCATATCTGACCAGAGAATTGACCTGGTGAGATTTTGTCCAGAGTCCACTTCTTCCACCAAGAAGAGCTACCCCTTTCAGGGACATTGTGGGTCTCCCATTTTGCTGTGATGAAGTGTTTCAATCATCAAACTTCCAATCTCTTGCTGTCCTGTGTTCTGGTATATGATCTTTATGTAAAGGAGTTTTTTCTTTTTTACCTTTAATTTTGTTGGATCCATTCTCTCCCTGGTATGATTAAAAGGAAAGTTGTGTTCGGTCAGCATGGAGTAGTGAACAATATGGTGTGATCTCAAACTTTCTGTGCTTTGGAAGGGAGGCTTGATGTCAGGAAATCGCACTTTGTTCAATAGCCTGTTCATAATTTTATAAGCACAATTTGATGTGTACATTTCAACAAGTGCTGGTTTCCTCCATGCCACACAATCGTTTTGCAATTGCTTGTGTGAATAGTTAATCTTTTTTATTGCTGAGTAGTACTGGGTTCTGTGGGTAACTACTTTATTAATTGATCTATGTTTTTGATTATTTTCAGGTTTGGGGTATTATACATAACTCTTCTGGGAATATTTGCATTCAGCTTTCTATATAGGCATATGTTTTACTTATCACACTGCCGTGTAGGTGAATGCTTTACATTTAAGATATACAGAACT
>JAAGEH010000651.1:0-11949 GCA_011751065.1 Lasiurus cinereus | reverse complement strand
TGTACATGACATTTGCATATGTGCACATGCACACGGACATCCCAGATAACATGGTACAGAAGACAGTGAACTTGAGGAGAGATGGGAGCACTCAGCACCCTGGCTCTAAGAGTTTTAAGTGGGTTGCAGACCGGTGACCTCTGTCTGGGGGAGAAGGACCATACATTCCAGCAGAGGGAGTTGCTGTCACCCCAAGGGTGTCCTGCAGGAGGCTGGTGGATATAAAGTCTGACGGGGCTCCTATGAATAATTCATGGAGCATCTGTCTCTTGATGAGGTGTTAAATTGTCCTTTTGGCAAGTCTGTGGTTTCTGAGGAAGGTGTTCTCACAGCTCATTATCAACCGGGGATGGACTCCTGAGAGCCTGTAACTCTCTTCAAACCCAGGTCTGTGCCCCACCGTGGATTTGAGGACACCCTGAGCTTCCCTGTGGCCAGGAAGGCAACAGCCCAGAGGAAACTAGGACAAGGAGAGCTCTCCTGGGATGTTCAGAGCAGTTGTACTCTCCTCTAGTACTTGCTTCCACTAGAATTCACTCATTTCACCTTCAAATCTCCTTTGTAAAATCTCTGAAAAGGAGATATTGGGAAAATGGCGGTTAATTTCTAAACTGTGGTTAAAAGTGCTACCAGCCAAAACCGGTTTAGCTCAGTGGATAGAGCATCGGCCTGTGGACTGAAAGGTTCCAGCTTTGATTCTGGTCAAGGGCATGTACCTTGGTTGTGGGCACATCCCCAGTAGGGGGTATGCAGGAGGCGGCTGATTGATGTCTCTCTCTCATCGATGTTTCTAACTCTCTATTCCTCTCCCTCTCTGTGAAAAATCAATAAAATATATTTAAAAAAAGAAAAAAAGTGCTACCAGACATAGCTTTCACATCTACCCGCCTCCCCACTCCCGGGCGCTATGAGAAAGAAAAGCACTGGTCGCCGTTAACTATTTTAGGAAAATGTCACATGTTATTTATTTTATTTTAGTAAACTGCTAGCGACCTGAAGAGGTAGAAAGTGTACCGCCTACAGGCTAGGAAATGATCTCCTCAAGACAACACCATGAGTACT
The DNA here is from genome assembly GCA_011751065.1 of Lasiurus cinereus. Classification (NCBI taxonomy): domain Eukaryota; kingdom Metazoa; phylum Chordata; class Mammalia; order Chiroptera; family Vespertilionidae; genus Lasiurus; species Lasiurus cinereus. Next base: position 10,887 of record JAAGEH010000651.1, on the reverse strand, counting down.
GATGGGTGTAGAGCTGCCTTCAAAGCACGCCCTCAGCCATGATGGGAAACTTTCTCCTGAGATTTCAAAATTGTCAGATCGGCGAGCTTCCTTTCCATTCGAAAACCATGTTCTCTTGAAAAGGTACCAAAGTGGTATTTACAGACCATGAAAAACCCTTGTCTCCAAGCAAAGTTGAGGAGAGAAGTCAAGAGGAAATCATGGAAGCTTATTCCGTTGGGATGTATGATTCTCTAAAGAAATACCTGCCAGAGAGATCTGCCAGTGGTATAGATGGCCTGACTCAGGTCTGTGTGACTGGGGGAAGGGGAACTAGAGAAGATGGTGGGGTAGACTAGTTGGCAAGATGCCCCAGTACTCCAAATCCTATGTAATAAAAGCCTAAAATACAAATGGACTGAACAGTGGAACAGCTGGTTGCTATGACACACACTGACCACCAGGGGACAGGAGCTGACCCCTGGTGGTCAGTGTGCTCCCACAGGGGGAGCACTGCTCAGCCAGAAGCTGGGTTCATGGCTGACAAGTGCAACGGTGATGGCAGAAGCCTCTCTGGCCTCCGAGGCAGCACTAAGTAGCAGCAAGTAGGCGGGAGGTAAGGAGCGAGGGCTCCTGGACTGTCAGAGGGATGTCCGTCCTACTACCAACTGTTCCCAGGGAGGGGTCCAGGACTGAGAGACGGTGCAGCTCGGGCTGAGGGACCCCATCCCTCCCCGAGTGCATGAATTTTCATGCACCAGGCCTCTAGTTAGAAATAATAATCTGGGTCAATTGTATTGAGAGGAGAAGAGAATGGAGCTGAGAATTATGGACAAAGGTTTCATCAGCAGGTTCTTGTGATACAGCAGATATGGAGGGCTGGAGACGTATCCTGTTTAGACACCTCAAAGCAAGGGAGGGGAAAAACACTAGCGGACAACCAGGTTTAGTGGGCAGAGTGTGGGTTTGTTTTGGATGCAGTGAGTTTGAAGGAGTTGCATGGATCTAGGGCCCGGGACTATCAGAGCAGCTAATATAAATACAGAAGTCCCCTGAGACCAGGGGGCACTTCAGCTATTGACTAAGGACAACCAAGGAACTCGCCCTAAACTGGGCGCTGGAGACCCAGGTGAGCGCCACCAACCTGTGGAAAGAGGGGCTGGTCCACGGCAGCACTGATGGTCTATTTGTCGATTTGTGTCTCTTACAAAGAGAGCATTTGCCTCGGTGTCCGATGCAGGAAGGTGTAGACGCCCACCCCTTTCCTACACATTTTATCATCTTGCAGAGAAAACCACTCATGTATTGCAGGCAACTTTTTAAAAATATATATTTTTACTGACGTCGGAGAGGATGGGGGAGAGAGAGAGAGAGAGAGAGAGAGAGAGAGAGAGAGAGAGAGAAACATCAATGACAAGGGAGAATCATGGATCAGTGGCCTCCTGCACGCCCCCTACTGGGGATCCAGCCCACAACCCCGGGAATGTTCTCTGTCCCGGAATAAAAGCGTGACCTCTTGGTTCATAGATGGATGCTCAACCACAGAACCACATTGACCAGGTAGTATGCATCCTTTTAGTCACTCATGATACAAATTAAAGGATGAACCGTCATATATATATATATGACAGTCCTAATCGTTGTGGTGCAGTGGATAGTGTGTCGGCCTGCAGACAGAAGGGTTCCAGGTTTGATTCTGGTCAAGGGCATGTATCTTGGTTGCGGGCACATCCCCAGTAGGGGGTGTGCCAGAGGCAGCTGATCAATGGCTCTCTCTCATCAATGTTTCTAACTCTCTATCCCTCTCCCTTCCTCTCTGTAAAAAAAAATCAATAAAAATATATATATTTTTAAAAAGAGGCAGGATCCTGGCTGCGTAGGAATAAAAGCCTCATGGTGTTGAAGATGCGTCAAGACAAAAATCGGGACAACATGTGTGGGTGTCACATGGGGTCCACACGGGGAGCTGCTGGGACCTGGGATAAAGGTGAACCTGGTGAACCTGGAGAAGGGACCGCGGTGGCAATGAGAAGGGTGAGGAGCAGGCCCCGCCCAGGGAGAGGGCGGGCAGGCGTGTGTGGGGGTGTAGAGGGGTCACCAGAACTCGGGTCGCTGGAGCATGGGTCTTCCGTGGACAGGAGTGGACAGTGGGTGCTGGGGTGGGGAGCTGGCAGGTCGTGGGAGCGGCACCAACCAACCGCAAGAGACCACAGGCCCTTATCACCCCATTTACCATGACGCCGGCAGCAACCCAAACCTGCCCCAATGGGAACGGCATAACAAGAACCACGTAGGGGAACCATCTCATTCCATCGAAACCAGCAGTTCTCAACCTGTGGGTCCTGGGTCACTTAAGACCATCAGAAAACATAGATACTTACATTATAATACATAACAGTAGCAAAATTACAGTTATGGAGTAGCAACGAAAAGAATTTTATGGTTAGGAGGTCACCACAACATGAGGAGCTGTATTAAAGGGTCACGGCATTAGGAAGGTTGAGAACCGCTGATCTAAACCATCCAACGCCCACCCATCGGCACTCCTCGTTGTAGGGCCAAGGACAAGAGGTCTCCATGGAACGCAGGTTCCCTGATGGGTGTGTGCATGTGTGTCTGTGTGTGTGTGTGTGTGTGCCTGTGTGCACGCGTGCGTATCAAATATGACTTCAAGTATTAACTCAGTATTCAGGAAAACGACCTTTATCTTTTAATGCTGATACTTCACTGCCATTCTCCGTGTTTATTTAAATCACAAATCGTTAAATATTTGGGGAAATCAAAGTAAACAGGCTCGGGACCTGCTCCGTTTCCAGCACCTCCCATCGTCGCTCATCGACGTCACGTTCACATTACCCCCAAGTTTAAAGAGCCCTCCTGTATCTGCGCCCCGCACCCCATGAAGAGCGCTAATAGATGTTGGAGTAGATGGAGGCCTTCCTCACTGTCCCGACCCGCGGGTTAAGTCAATGAGGAGCCTAGAGGGGGAGTGGGGATGAAAGGGACAAGAGACACAAGGAATGGAGACAAGACAAAGTTCTGATCAAGTCTCATTTATTCATGTGGAATTTGGGGTATTTATAGGGAGAAGGAGGAATGAGGAAGTTAGCGAAAATTCCTAGCCCTAAGGCGAAATGCCTGGCTTATGGGAGATAGGGAAAGAGATAGGGTTTGGGGTAATAGAAACCTAGCCCGAGGTTAGTGCTAATGTGGCTGGAGCTTACTACAAAATGGCTGTCAAGCCCAACAAGTTTCCCACACCTCACAGCTCCAGGTGAGACCTCTGACAGCGGAGCTGCGCACCCCTGGACCTATCACCCTCCACCCGCCTTCCTAGGACCCTGCCTCCACCTCCCACTGAGGGAAATCCGAAGGGGAGCGGCTGGCGTGTTGCCAAAGCCAGTGGGCGTGGTCCGGTCCTTCCCCTTTCTCTCCTCCTTTTCCAGCTGCCATTGACGGACACCTTGTCCACACCTGACACCCGGCCGCCGGAAACCCTCTCCCTTATCATCTCTGACCTCCCCCCTGTTTGTCCCGCCCTCTCCCCATCTTTTCGGTGTCCATCTCACAGGTGCACTCCCCCTTCCTTTAGTCTCACCCGACAGCATCTCCGGGTCCCTCTTCAGGCACATCCCAGTCGATGTGTCACCCCAAACACCCCCCTTCACTTCTACGACTTCATTACCACCCATGGCTGGTGGCGCCCCAATGTATCTCCCGGCCCAGGCTCTACAGATCTCAGACTGTGTTCTCCAAACCTATCCTGGTGCACACCCCACCAATCCCCGGCGAGATGTGAACTCCGGGACAGCATGCATGGAGCACGGCAATATCCACGTCTCTGGGTGCAGGGACCCGCTTATTCTGTTTAACCGGGGCCACAGGAAATTGCAGGCACACGTGAGGGCGGGCACCACAGAAATACAAATACAACCAGGCCATGCCTGCCGCGGTCGCCCGGTGGGGTGGGGTTAGGAGCACACGGCTCTGGTTGGGTTCAATAAGGAAATGAAAAGATGGGGGACTGGACCTCTCTTCCCGAGACGGGTGAAGTGCAGGGGTCATTGGGAGACGGTGACGGACTGTACCGCCGGGACCAGCTCCCGGACACGTGTGTGGGGGGTTCAGCGTGCAGATCATGGCTCAACACGGAGAGAGGCACTTCCTGGGATCTGGACGGGCGAACAGCAGACCAGTTCCTGCTCTACTCGCTACCCCCCTTCCCCACGAGAAACCATGAGCTGAAAACTTGGTTTCCCTGTCAACCACCTCCTGACTAGGCACCTGTTCTCCAGGTAAAGCATCAAGCAGCCGGGCCGGCACGGCTCTGTGGCTGAGCCTCAGCCTATGAACCAGGAGGTCGGGTGGTGGGCTCGATCCCCAGGAGGGGGCATGCAGGAGGCGGCCGATCGGTGGGTTTCTCTCTCATCGACGTTTTTCTCTCTCTCTCTGAAATCAATAAAAACCCATTTTAAAAAGGACGAACCAAACAGACGTTTGGAGAAGTGCCCGGCCTTTGTGTGACCGAGTTCACAGCGGAGAGAGATGAGGTCAGTGACTTCCCACCCCCATCCTCCTCCCCCTGAGCTGGGGCCTCAGGAACACATTTGCTCCTGAAAGGAGGAGCCCAGGTCCTCAAAGGCGAAGGCTGTGGAGATGTGATCGCCTGCAGAAAACCAAACACAGGACCAAGGATGGACACAAATTTTAAAGATCTTTTTCAAAGATCCCTCTACTTCCCCTGGCAATGCGGCTCCTTAAAATTCTAGGTGATATTTGTCATCTGAGTTTGGCAAAACGGTAGGAAACTACTTTCATAAAATTTACGGGCAGATTAAAATAACGATTGGTAATGTATGCGTGTGTGTATATGCATAACGCTGGTAGGATATGATGTGAGGGGAATATTCACAGGTGGATAATTTGATGCTCTATATCAATAGTTTTCATGAAAATCCATGCCTTTTACTCAATAATTCTACTTACCAAATTCTCCCTTAAAACAACCTAGTGGTACCTCGAGAGATGAGTGCCCTAACACACGAGATTTTGAGATACGAGCCGTTGAGCGAGCGATTTTTGCTTTGAAATACGAGTACCATTTGAGATAGGAGTCATCGCGCGGATCGGCCGGCTGCACACGACCCACCGGTTTACCGCGACTCGAGCGTCTCCTAGGTTCCCACGCCTCAAGGTGACAGAACGAATTAAACTCGTATCTCGAGGTGCCGCTGTATTTAAATAAAAAAGAGTCGGAGCCAGGTCCCTCCTGCTGTGCTGGGCGAGCGTATGGCGTGTCTGGACTGAGGGGATGCGGGACCCCCAGCCCAGGCCTGTAGACGGACATCTGCATTGACTTTGACCTTGATGCCCATTGCAAGTCAAGCTGAACGGCCTACAACTAGCCGGACCCAGTCACCTGGGGAGAGAGAGGCCACCGAGAAGAACACAGCAGAGTACACCGTGTAGGTATTATGTGAAGCCAGCCATGCTGCTCTGGAGAGCGACATAATTGTATGCAAAAAATGGAAAGTACTTTCATGTAAATTAATGAGCAGGTTAATTACACAATAGGTGGCTGTGCCTCCGGCGGTGCTGGGGTGTAGCTCTCAATGGCGCTCACCCCTGGCTTTCTCTCCTCCTGTCCCAGCTGCCATTGACGACCGTAAATATTATGACACCTTCAGTGATCCCATCCATTAACCGGGTAATGTGTTAAAATAATACTGATGATACAATACGCCCCAGGGATTCAAGTATTCTCAAACCCGTAAAGGAACCCACACACGATAGTTTTGTTCTGTAAATGACCGTGTCTCCAGGGAGTTTGCCGGCAAACATACCAGAGAGAAGGTGTTGGTGACCTTTTCCCCCTGCGTTAGGATGTGAAACATCGCCGGGGGTTGCTTTCTGCTACCGTTTTCATTGGGCAGAAACTCCACGTTATAGTCCCTCCACCGCCCTTGATAGGTTCAACGACGTTACTCTAGCGCCGTAGTCGGCAAACTGCGGCTTGTGCGCCACATGCGGCTGGCTCTTTGGCGCCCTGAGGGTGGCTCTTCCACCAAAGACACGGCCTGGGCGAGTCTGTTTTGAAGAAGTGGCGTGAGAAGAAGTTTAAGTTTAAAAAATGTGGCTCTCCAAAGACATTTCAGTCACGTTGTGCTGTTGATATTTGGCTCTGCGGACGAATGAGTTTGCCAACCGCATACTGACATGAAGTCCCTAGAGCAGCGGTTCTCAACCTGTGGGTTGAGACCTCTTTGGGGGTCGAACGACCCTTTCACAGGGTTCGTCTAAGACCCTCGGAAAATGCAGATATTGACATCACGATGCATCACAGTAGCAGCATTTCATGGTTGGGGGTCACCACCCCATGAGGAACTGTATGCAAGGATCGCGGCCTGAGGAAGGTTGAGAACCACTGCCCTAGAGAAACAAGACCCGCCTTTCTTGTTTATGAGAAGCCTTTGTCCTCACCACAGGATTCATCTAACTTAGACCTGGAACACGTCAGTGTGGGGAAATACATTCAGGTGAACATAATCTGACTTCTATGTTGCTCTACGGAGACTCTCTAAATGGCAATCACGTTTAAGACCATTCTAAATGGACACTGTTTGACAAGTGATTACAAACACTCAAGTTGAAAACAACCAGACACAGTTTCTCAGACCTGTTTTCCTCCTATTTCTCAATTCAATAGCATTTGTATAAAAATGCCATTTCTGGAATCAGGAGAGGGAGATGGGTCGGGAAAAGCAGGTTGATGGTGATAGGTACGCAAAGCACAGGGTTTATTATTAGGAACATATTTATAGATCTCTCCCATTGCCCTCTGCCACCCTTCCCCCAGCCCACCACCTCAGGTCTCCACCACCCTATTGCCCATGTCCATGGGCTGTGCCTATAAGTACCGTATTTTCCGGCGTATAAGACGACTGGGCATATAAGACAACCCCCAACTTTTCCAGTTAAAATAGAGAGTTTGGGATATACTCGCCCTGTAAGACGACACCCCGCGTATAAGACGACTCCCGACTTCTGAGAAAATTTTCCTGGGTTAAAAAGTCGTCTTCTACGCCGGAAAATACGGTAGATAAGTTCTCTAGCTTATCTCTTCTCACCCCCCTGTCAATCCCACATCGAGGCCTGTCAGTCTGTCCGTGCCTCCCTGCGTCAGGCTTCATTTGGTTGGTCAATCCATTTTGTTAGACTCCACCAATAAGTGAGGTCATGTGGTACATGTGAGGTCTGTTTGGTTTATGTCACTGAGCACGCTATTTCCCAGGCATTATGTTGTTACTGATGGGTCACTGTACCCTTTATTCATATCACGGCTGTACACTCACTCCTGCCCACTCCTGCATACGTAGCCTTACAAGCATCTGCATCCCACCTCGCCAGAGGAGCCCGCGGGCCAGAGGCAGCACAGTTTCTGCTGGAGCCGGACCCACATGAGAGGAGGAGACCCCCTCCCCCCGATGCGGATGAGGGCCATTGGTCCCTCAGTGCCGCCTGCCTCCTTCCATCGGCAGCGGGCGAGTCCTGACGCTTTTGTCAAAGTAAATGCCACAAGTAGTGTGTGCGGGGAAGTGTGCAAAGCCGGCAAAGGGCGGCTGGTGTGGCCCAGTGGCTGAGGAGTGTCAACCTAGGAACCAGGAGGTCACAGTTGGAATCCCAGTCAGGGAACATGGCCAGGTTGCAGGCTCTATCCCCAATAGGGGTGGACTGGAGACAGTCGATCGATGATTCTCTCTCATCGTTGATGTTTCTCTCTCTCTCGTCTCTTCCTTCCTCTCTGAAATCAATAATATATATATATACATATATAATCATACATGTAATTATGTACGTAAAGAAGAGGATGATTGATTGTAGTCTATGACAGGGAGGGGTGAGCATGGCATCTGTGCTGCTATCTAAGCAGCCAGGATGGTCCCCCAATTGTTCAAGATCAAAAACTCTGTTCCATCTTTTGAGATTAAAGCCATTTAGATCCAAGATAGCTGAGGGTGAAATAATGCCTTTGGGAGTAAAAAAATACATGTCGAGCTTGAAAATGCTAGACAGTTTAGGGATGAACACATGTGCACACACATGTATATGCATATGCACATGCTTACACACATGTGTGCATAGGAGGATGAGCCCTTTGCTGCTGGGCACAGGCGGTGAAAAGCTGGAGAAGACGAAGACAGAGGAAAAGGGATCCTCTCAGCACAGACCAGACTGGGGACCGGGGATCATTCCCCAGCAGCTAGTTCTCCAAACCCCACCAGCTGGGGTGGCTCCCCCTTTCACGGGGGAATGGGGGTTTGTTTAACAGCCTGCCATCACCCCAAACACGACGGTGAGACGGCTCCCTCCTTCCCAGGGCAGCCACTTCCACAAGGCCCTGGGACCCTTCCCTCACTCGCTCAGGAAACACCTTATAGAAGAAGTGAGGGGCACACGCTTGGGCAGTCGGGTAGACCAGATGCACATAACATCGGGGACTGTGACTTCTGCCTCTTTCTTCACAACAGAAGTCACACCTGATCGGAGGAGTGAAGGCCAGGTTTTCCTCTGAAAACAGAAGGCAAGAGAGTCGTCACGGGCTCACAGTGGCCTCACTTTACATGTTGGATATAGAGGTGGGGAGCCATTTAATGGGTGGCTATGGTTTGCCAATCCCTCCAGCTCCTGGAACGAATAATCCATATGCATATAGCACACAGCGTCCGTATAGATCCACCGTCGATGTCGAGCACAGAGGCAGTCTGATTTCCCAACGATCTTCTCCATAAAGGGCGTGATTGAGAGACTCAAAGAGCACCGTTCCTAGTTCAGAACCGTTCCTGCCTTACCTTTGGGTTGGCACCTAGACCTGCTGTAGCCACAGCCAACTACAATGTTAGAACCCTCTAAGGCAGTGGTTCTCAACCTTCCTAAGGCCGCGACCCTTTAAGACAGCTCCTCATGGGGTGGTGACCCCCACCCATAAAATTATTTCCGTGGCTACTTCATCGCTGTCATCTTGCTACTGTGATGAACTGTCATGTAAATATCTGATAGGCAGGATGTATTTTCGTTGTTACAAATGGAACATCATGAAAGCATAGGGATTCATCACAAAAACAATATGTAATTGTATATTGTGAAATATTTATTTCTAATGACAAATCAATGAAATGTTGTCTTGAATCGTGGTGTAGCATGGGTAACAGTCTTCATATGACAACAGTAAACGACATGGCTACACGTTGCTCCACCGAGGAGCGGTGTGTTGGTTCCTAAGACCATGGGAAATAGGTGTTTTCCGCTGGTCTTAGGTGACCCCTGTGAAAGGGTCGTTCGACCCCCAAAGGGGTCGAGACCCACAGGTTGAGAACCGCTGCTCTAAGGCTTTGCCTGGAACCATAAGGATGGTGTGATGGACACCCTTGGGCACTGGGTTGGCAGCCCCCTTAAACACATGTATTTCAGGCCCTCGCCTCCCCGGCCGGTATTGGGGTCAGTCTCGTGATAAGGTTATTTTCATCACATTCTGCCAGCTAAGGACTCCGTGGCCAGAGAGCCAGGGAATTGCCCGTCACGTGGCTGGGGAGGGACAGTGGAAATAGGCCCAATAAGGAACGCTGGCTGCGAATCCCATTCTCATTTAACAGCCACACACAGCCTATCAGACCTCGCCACCCTGTGACCAGACACCTACCCATGTTCCAGGCAACCATCATCCATAAATGCCACACACAGCTTTACTTCAACCCGATTGCATAGTATGTCTCTGGCAAAATTCAGTCACGACAGCTCAGGACCCAGATAAAGATCATCAGGTGAATAATTACAGAGATCAGAGATCATTGCTGTGCTCTTAGGGAAATAAAATTCAGTGGGGAATGCTCTCAATCTCCACTAACAAAAGGCTAATATGCTAATTAGACCCAAAGACCAGATGTCCTTCCGGACATCCTTCCGGACAAAGCTAGCAGCTGGGAGAGCCGAGGAGGGCCAGCGGCCGGCAGCCAGCAGTGGCAGCAGCAGTGGGGTGATGGGGGTGGGGCCTTGCCCTAATGGCCTGGCCGCCTCCCCGAGAGGGAGGACAGACTGCAGATCCAGCCCACGCCCCACAGACATCCCCCCGAGGGCTCCCGACTGTGAGAGGGGCAGGCCAGGCTGAGGGCCCTCCCCTGGTGCATGAATTTCTGTGCATGGAGCCTCCGGTAGAATATAAAGGAGAGGGCCACACTTTTAATAAGGTGTGAAGGGTGGGGAGATGTTGAAAACGTCTTAAATGGAAAAAAATAGGTTCAAAGGAAAACTTGTGCTCCAAGTGGAAAACAGAATAAGAAACAATCCTCTCTTGTTGTGTATTGAGTACTGCTGCCTAAATACCCTGTTTCCCTGAAAGTAAGACATCCCCTGAAAATAAGACCTACCTCCAGTTTTGCCTCTCGCTGTCATATAAGGCATCCCCCTGAAAATAAGACCTCCCCGGTCATCAGGCCTCCCTGGAATCTAAGGCCCCCAAAGCTACCATAAGGCATCTGACTCCTGATTTAAAGAGACCGCGCACGGCCCGAACAGCCCCGGCTGCGCTGCGGCCCATCCGTGAGCTGGTTGGTGATGACAACGACTACCGTACCGTAGACAGGTCATCCATTTCCCTTTTTTTTTTTTGTTCAATAATAAATGTGTACCGTATTCTTCATGGAAAAATGAGACATCCCCTAAAAATAAGACCTAGCGCCTCTTTGGGAGCAAAACTTCATATAAGACACTGTCTTATTTTCGGGGAAACAGGGTAGCACTCACTCAGACATGAAAGTGCCCCGGGGAAATACGCTGTTCACGCCATCACGCCGCACAGAGCCCACCACCCACGGAGCAATTCCTCATAATTTACACCGAGGTAAAGGGTTCCCC
>JAAGEH010000650.1:0-14625 GCA_011751065.1 Lasiurus cinereus | reverse complement strand
ATATATATATATAATTTATTTTTAACCATTTCCTTCATATTTGGTTTGAATTCAGCAATTCATTACTTCATGTTGTAAGGAAGGCCACTTGGATCTGCAAGCCACTGATTTGCTGCTTCAGGTCAGAATTTTAATATTGCTCTTTCTCTGCATTCTTAATACTTAGTGTGTTATTCAAGTTTTGACTGAATTCTTTTTTTAAATTAAATCTTTATTATTCAGGTTATTACATTTGTTTCTCTTTTTCCTCTCCATAGCTCCCCTCCACCCGACTCCCACCCCACCCTCTACCCTTACCTCCACCCCCATTGACCTCATCCATAGGTGTATGATTTTTGTCCAGTCTTTCCCTGTAACCCCTCACCCCTTTCCCCCTGAGAATTATCAGTCCACTCCCTTTCTGTGCTCCTGATTCTATTATATTCACCAGTTTATTCTGTTGATGAAATTTTTAATTCACTTAATTTTAGATTCACTTGTTGATAGATATGTATTTGTTGTTCATAATTTTTTGTCTTTTACCTTTTTCTTCTTCCTCTTCTAAAAGAGTACCTTTCAGCATTTCATATAGTACTGGTTTGGAGTTGATGAACTCGTTTAGCTTTTTCTTATCTGTGAAGCTCTTTATCTGCCCTTCAATTCTGAATGTTAGCTTTGCTGGATAGATTATTCTTGGTTGTAGGTTCTTGCTATTCATCACGTTGAATATTTCTTGCCACTCCCGTCTGGCCTGCATCATTTCTGTTGAGAAATCAGCTGACAGTCATATGGGTGCTCCCTTGTAGGAAATGAACTGTTTTTCTCTTGCTGCTTTTAATATTCTCTCTTTGTCTTTTGCTCTTGGTATTTTAATTATGATGTGTCTTGGTGTTGTCCACTTTGGATTCCTTTTATATGGGGTTCTGTGTCCTTCCTGGACTTGTAAGTCTATTTCTTTCACCAGATGTGGGAAGTTTTCAGTCATTATTTCTTTAAATAGGTTTTCAGTATCTTGCTCTCTCTCTTCTTCTGGCACCCCCACAATTCTGATGTTGGTACGCTTGAAGCTGTCCCAGAGGCTCCTTACATTATCTTCACATTTTTGGATTCTTTTTTCTTCTTGCTTTTCCAGTTGAGTGTTTTCTGATTCTTTATATTTCAAATTTTTTACTTGATTCTTGCCTTTCTCTAGTCTGCTGTTAGGACTCTGTATAATAGTTTTTATTTCAGTCAGTGTAGGTTTAATTTCTAGTTGGTCCTTTTTCCTCTCTAGTTGGACCTTTTCCATCTCTAGTTGGTCCTTTTCCTTCTCCAGTTGAATCTTTTCCATCTCTAGTTGGTCTTTTTTCATCTCCTCTTGGCTCCCACTAACTTTCCCCAACTTTTCCAGGATATTCTTGAAAAAACTTATTAGCGTGGCTTTGAACTCTATATCCAGTCGTTTGTTTTCCTCCATTTCTTTTGTTTGTGATCCCTTCCCTTGTCTCGGCATTTTCACTATGCCAGGAGAACTTCTGTGTTGGATTCAGCCTTATGATACCAGACTTGCAAAACCACAGAAGCCTCTCTGTTGAGCTTGGGATGGGTGGAGTCTCAGGGCTTAAGGGACTGCCTTGCCTTCCATTCAGCCCAGCCGTCATGGCCCCTGAGTCTCATGTGACTGGATAATTTGCTGGAGCAGTCCTTGTGCGTGCACAGTGCCTCTAGACTGCTGCTTTCCTGGCTCCCCTGCGCTCCAGGACTACGCTAGTCTAGGTCCCCATGGTTTCACCAGAAACAGGGACTTAGTGGAGTCAGAAGTGGCACAGTTGGGAGGGTCTGTCTCCCGCCCACTCGCAAAAGCCAGTGGCACAATCAGCAGTCTGTCCTCTGCGCAGTGCCATGTGTGCCACCCAACCTATGATCTTTTGCGACTCCCCTAAATTTCCGTGCACCTCTCCCTTTTCACAGTCCAAATTCCCTCATATGAATTTCAGCTGGATCTGTGGTTTAGTGTCATAGGATAAGGGGTTCAATGCCTTTGAGAGTCTCCGTTTCCCTCCTGCCAGAGAAAACCAGCCAGATACTTTGGCACCCGCTCTCTCCATGTGTGCGTCTCCGTACCTCAGGTTTTGCAGCTCCTCTGGGTCTCTGTGAGCCCCTCTCTTTCTCTCTAGTTGTAGAATTTCCACACAGCCAGCTTTCCTGTGGTTCTGGATGATGTCTGTTCTGTCTTTTTGTTGTAGTTTTGAAATTGTTGAGCGAGGCAGCAGTGTAGGTATTTATGTCGCCATCTTGGATTCTCCCAGGATCACTATTAACTCAGACCATTGCCCACATCCCTCTCCCCAGGTCCCCTTGCCTCTCTCCTCAGGGTCCTATGCCCCTCTCCCCAGGTTCCCATGCTCCTCATCTCAGGGCCCAGGCAACCTGCCAGGCAGTTGACCTTAGGCTTTGTCTCTCTCCAGGGGGCTCCCAGGCTTGCTGGGACCTGCTCCCCTGCTCACTTTGCTACATTGGTTCTGCCATTCCTGGGTCAGAGATAAGCCCCGCCCCCACCCCTCCCAGCAGTGGCCACAGTGTGCAGAGGGGAGCATGTGTGAGAGGCAGGTGCAGCCTGATTGGTATTGCAGCTGTAGAACCCCTTGTCCCCCATCGAGGTTGAGACTTTGGTTCATTATTTCTGAGTGACTTCTGGGATATAAACCAAATTTAATATATTACATACTTGTATAGGCACTCGTGAAATATATGTGCTTTGAGGTGTCCCCCAAATGTATGTACCACAGGGTGTCCCCCCAAATGTACACATATTTTAACAACTGATAATTTTCACTCCTTTTCAGGGTTAATGGATTTGATGTGATGGGTGAGGCTTGAACAAAGCAGATGCTTCTTCTGGGCTTTCTTTCGGGGACAAATACAGGATGAAGGGTCTGGTTCCGATCCGCCACAGTCCAGGCACCCAGGGCCGCTGTGGACAGAGGATGCGCAGAAACACCGAACTCAGTGATCCTCGGTGTTTGCGGTCCATTGCTACATTACCAGCAGAGCCTGGACCAGAACTAAGGCAGCCATGGAGTCGCAAACATAAAGAATCGCTCCTTGGGTTCGGTATCTGTACACATTTCTTCCAACAGTTGCCCTTGATTCCTCGACTGCTGGGCTTCAGGTACCCTAAACTTTAACTTTGATGTATCCCCATAAAAGCCTAGTGGAGAAATGTTCTTCATTCAAATCTTAGTCTGTCTTCACCCATTTCTTCAACTCAGTTAAACCTGAAAAGGACTGAAAATCAAGTGTGTTAACAGATGTTAACTTGTGCACATTTTTTGGGGGGACACTATATTTCCACTCAGTGGGGCACAATTTTCCACCATGTGTCTGACCTCTGTATACCTGTTTTTAGGGCAGACACCCTATATTTACGTTCAGTGGGTTTCAATTTTTCACCATATGTTTAACCTCTGAAACCTTTTTGGGGGGGACATCCTATATTTAGATTCAGTAGGGAGCAAGTTTCCACCATATGTGTAACCTCTGTATTCCTTTTTGGGCAGGCACCCTATATTTATATTCAGTGGGTTTCAATTCTCCACCATATGTGTAACCTCTGTACACCATTTTTTGTGGGACTCCCTATATTTACATTCAGTGAGGAGCAATTTTCTATCATGTGTCTGACCTCTGTATTCTTTTTTGGGGGGAGGACACACTATATTTACATTCAGTGGGGAGTCGTCTATCACGTGTCTGACCTCTTTGTACCTTTCTGTGGGGACAGCCTATATTTACATTCACTGTGGACTCATTGTCCATCAGCAGCCAGACCTCTGTATACTGTTTTGGGGGACATCCTATATTTATATCAGTTGGAATTAATTTTTCTCCTGGGGAGCCACACCTGCTGTGTGTATGTGGCCGGGCTCCTGCACATCCCTGTCCTGTTGTTTACTAAGGTGCTCTTCCTGGGAGGGGCTCAGCCTGGTGACAGGGTTCTGTAAGGAGGTTTTCCTTTGGAGCTGATGTGCTGAGAAAGAACTGGGTATGCTCACAGGGTCTGTCTCCCAGTGCTTTGTGATTGTACTAAGTAGCCATTGAGGCTGGATCACAGGATGGGTTTGTAATAAAGTGAGATGGAGTATAATTGAGTCCTCATTTTCCTCTCCGCTCCTCACTGGCAGTGATGTTGGGGCTCCAGACTGTGTTGGCCCCCAGATTTCTGGCCCCTGGAAATCAGACCTCCCTGGGCCAGGATGTCAGAGAATGGGGAAGCCCAGCTTCCTGTTCACCAGGCCATGGCTTCCCCAGGCCTGGGTGTGCTGTTAGTTCCTGTAAGTTGAATCCCATTTTTACTTGGGATTTCTGTCACAGCAGGAGCTCAGCTTCAAAGGATCCTTTGGGTTTTCCAAGGCGACTCCAATGGGCAGAGGCAGCAGAGGGAGGGAGGCATGTGAGGATCCCCCAACCCACTCCCATGGAGGCTTGTCCAGCTGCCGCCTGAGTATCCCTTCCTGCCTCACCAGCCTCTTCTGCCAGGTACACCTCATCCTCCTCTCTTTTCTTTCCTGGGGCCCTGCTCCTGTGGGAGCCACCCTCCCCATGCTGGCAGCAACCTGAACACAGGCCCTTGCAGGCCCCTCTCTGCGCCTGGGGCTGTTGCAGGGTCTGATCTTGGCCAGGCACCCCTGGAAGCTTCCAGCCTGTCCCCTGACTCTCCAATCTGGGCAGTTCTCAGGGCTCCCACTGGCCATTCCCTGGGTCACTCCTTCAGCCCCTCCACAGACACTCATTGAAAGCTTCCTGGGTGCTCACCCCCAGGTTCCACCATGAAGGCAGCCCCTCCAACCCCCATCCCCCTCTGCAGTGCTGACCACCTGTTCCTCTAGCACTGCCCACTCCTGAGCTTTAGGCCTGAGGTCAGTGCCTCAGACCCCCTGCCCGTGCTGCAAGCTTCCCCACTCTCCCTAGCTCCTGTGGGCCCCCTCCTTACCCAAGGACACCAGCTGTCCATCACAGAAGCCCACAGCCTGTGGTACAGGCTGGACCCCTCCTCTTTCCTTTTCACACAGGTGGTAGCTCCCCTGAACCCGGGAATGGGTCTAGAATCTGCCTGCCACTCTAAGCTGACTCTTCTCAGCCCGGGTCCTCCGACACCTATATCTCTGGGTCTTGGCAGGGGCTTGCCAACAAGTTTGCCTGCTTCCTGCAAATTCTCAGCCCTATGGCACCTCTGGGCACCCTCTCCGCCATGACCTTCCTTTTTGAACTTCCCCTCCCTCAGGCTCTATACTAGCTACACCCATTTCTTTGCAGTCCAGGTGCTCCATGTGGCTCACCTATGGGTGCACCCCACCCCCCTCCAGCCCCAGATGAGCTAGTACACACCCACAGCCTTCCCTACCATTTTCCCAGAGGCTGCAAGCACCTCTAGCCCAGGCCTCTCCCAGAGCCTTCAGATCGGTTCCCAGCTTGGATGTCCTAAAGACACCTCCACCCCACAGTACTTAGCACAGCATTCACCGTCCTCCCCACCAAAGCCTTGGTGCTCCTCCTCTCATCACCTCTGTCACCTGCACCCCGACCATGGGTCCCATTCATCACTCTCTCAGCTGCTTCCAACTCTGATGTCTCCCTCACATACCCCCCAACCCAGGTGGTGGCCCCTTCGGTGGTGCCACGGGGTCCTTTTGCTGAGAAGACACGCTAACCACGCCGTCCTGAGCTCTAGAGCCCCCCTTCCTGCACTGTCTGGGAGCTGTGTGTCTGGAGGGTGGGAAACATCCAGGTGACAGCTCAGGGCTGAGGTCTGCCTGCAGGGAGGGTGGGATCACCTGTGGCACCAGAAGGGCTCCCCTGGGAGAGCAGGGCAGTGAGGGAATGGGAACAGGTCGGACAAACCTGGGGAAGGAAGTATCGAGTGAAATGTTTATCAACGAACCAGAGGAAGAGGAGGGAATATGTTTATATGTTTGCTCACACACACATACACACCCACACACCCACACACACACACACACACTCACTTTGAAACACACACACACTCACACACACACATACACACACACACACACACACACACACACACACAGATATATAAACATGTAGATACATGGTCCATTGATTCCCTTAGAAAGCTCTCATTGATTTTCACCAAACAGGTGTACTTACAGCCAAGCTGTGCTGGCCCTTGACTGGAGGTGAGTGTCGTTCCAATGAGAATGTGGAGTGCTGCTTTCTTTTCTGACAAGCTGAAGGTGCTGGTAGGATCCTCCTTTCTTCATGATGTGAGTGGAGGGGCAATTAGAGGAGGTGACCAGGAAAAACAAGAGGGCCAGGTCGCCAAGCAGCTGTCCCTCTGTTTCTCCCTACTGATTAGAGTCCTGGTGACTGAGAGCCATCCTTGCCTTCCCCTTGGAGACCCATCCTTGCCTTCTCCATGGAGATATCCTCTTTAAAGACCCATCCTTGCCTTTCTGGCGGAGATGCCTGCCCTAAAGATCCAGCCCTTACTGAGGTGGGTTCTGCTCTGTTTGCAGAACTTCTATTGTATCTGCTGTTTCTCAAACTAACCCAGGCCAGCAGGGCTTAGTGGTTTGAGTGTTGACCTGTGAACCAGAAGATCACGTTTCGATTTCCAGTCAGGACACATGCCCGGGTTGCAGGCTCGATCCCCAGTGTGGGGTGTGCAGGAGGAAGCCAATCCATGATTCTCTCTCATCATTGATGTTTCTAGCTTTCTCTCTCTCTCTTCCTCTCCGAAATTGATAAAAATATATTTTCAAAAATAATAACAATCCTTATGCCAAAGAGGCCTAGTTGGGTTGGCAAGTTCTGCTGCCTCTTTCAGTGTATTCTGCTACCTTTTAAGGTGTGCTACCCTGTTAAAAAACAAAAGATCAAAATTCAACTGAGTGCATTGTAAAGATCTTTTTGGCTTTATTCAAGGATCTACAAATCGGGCAGTGTTCCATCTGGCAAATGGAAAGGAACTTCCAGGAGTTGTGCAAAATAGTAGACTTCTGTGCCCTGATTGGGGATCGAACACACCATCTTGGCATAACTGGGGACAATGCTCTCAACCAAAATGGTAGATTTCTACAGGCAGCAGGGAGGCAAGACAGGAAGTTATACAAGCAAAGAGCTGGATGCTGATGGCAAAGTCACCTTTCTTTAGGGGGAGGCAGGGCTCTCTCAGGCAGATGACCTACCTGGGGAGTACAGCCTGACTGGTCACAACTCCCCTTCTGGGGAGTCCGAAGTGCATGAAGCGAGGTGTCTGTCTCCATCTGTGATGTGGGGTTTAGCACAAGCAACTCCATTTGGGTCTGTTGTCTCTTCTTGAACAACACAAAGAGGAAGCACCCAGTTTCTCCCACAGAGGACTCCACAGTTCCAGGTGCAGACAACAAGAAATACAGCTAGCATGGGGAATTCCTCGGCTGTTCCCACAGGGACCTGGCCCAGAGCCTGTCTTCCTGGGGCTGCCAGTAGTGACTGAGTTCTTGAGTTCGCACAGAAAAGACTTCACAGCAGCACATGTCCAGGTGACCCTTATTAAAGCTGGGGACAGAGAAGCCAGGAAGGGCTTAGGACTCAAGAAGCAGCAGGGGAGATCTAGTTATGTCTGAGAGGATTCACTGAAAAGTCAGAATGAAAAAGGGAGGAGCCTGAAATGAGCAACCACTGCCCACTGCACTCCTGGTTATAAATCTCAGGTGAGCCTTAGAGTTGAAGAGATGCACACCTGTGGAGGACAGAGAGAGGGAGGTAGAGGAGCACACACTGGGGCTTTTGTTTGGAGGGTTTAAGGCTGGGAGTTTATGGAAGGTATTAGGGAAGCTCTCCATAGAATATTCTTCAGCTTTATGGTGATGCTCCAAAGTGAGATTTATTCACTTAACTTCATCTGTTCTTGGATGTGATAGGCAAGTAAGTTTCTGCTGTCTCCCTGAGTATGGTGCTTAGAGCTATTTACCCTGTGGCTGGGGAGGAGAGCAAACCATTTACTCCTAAGCATCCTTGGTTAGGAAAGATATGATGTTGCCTTACATGATATGACTATAAATGGCTTGGCCCTTAAACTCTGTGTCTCAGTTTCCCTGGTCCAGCTGTCCTGTTTTCTACCCTGTCTCAGGCTCACCTGGCCCCTGGACCTCCCTTCACCTGAGTGTTAACAACATGAGACAAGAAGCAGTGATCACAGAAGAATTCCAGGCTTCCCAGTGAGGGTAATGGGAAGGTGGGGAAGGGAAATACCTAAATCCTGATTCATCCATGCCTTTGACAGATAATTACTGAGAGGCAGGCACAGTCTTAGCAGCTTGGCTAATACTCAAGTCTTTCTTCTTGTATTCTCTTCATCTCAGACAGAGCAGAGGCTACGGCACCAGAAATCTGCAGACACATCTCAACGTTATGGATGCTGGCTCCTCAGGTGGGGCCGAGGAGCTCACAAAGGCCCGTTAAGGAAACCACCACTTTCCTCTCAAGAGAACATTGCCATTATTAATGCAAGAGGAATAACGGACTCCTTCTTAGGGAAGTCAATGTGTAACAGGGAGGCAAGAAGCTAGGAAAACTCCTAAGAGGGAGGAACAGGGGAACTGAGGCAAGAAAATGAAACAAGGCCAAACAGTTTGGGCTACTTGCAGCCTGTTTGTAGGAAGATCTTATTTTGAGAACAAATGGTTAATATTTCTTTTCCCTGGCCAGAGTGGTTTTCTTAAACCACTTGGAGGAAGAGAAGTGGGGGGAGGAAAAACGGGAAGTTTTTTGTTCACCTACTGAACAAAAATGTCAGCTGTTTTAGGACATACCAAGGTGACCACATGTATGTACATTTGAAAAGCCACAACAAAGTAAAAGGGAGACCTTGAAAGCTAGTTGGTACCAAGATATTCAGTTGAGGAATCTTGAAACCTGAAAACAGAAAAGGATAAAACTCTTTGATCCCCCACCAAGCTTGCTCCCCAGATTAGCTGAGAGCCCAGCTGTGCTTTATGCCAGATGTGTTTTGATAAATTTGTTAACCCGGCTTCCTTAATAGATTCCCTTGCTTTATTTCTTTAATAAACTCACTTTACTACTTCAGTACTGCTAGATGTCATGCATTTGCAAATTTCCTACAAGACTGACAAGAACTGAGAAAGGACAGCCTTCCCTTCAACTCAGGAGGCTGGCCTTCCAATTACACAAGTCCTGGTGCCTGTCACAAATGTAGGGGCAGACAATACCCTCTCCCTTCTATGTGCTTCAGGTGCTCTAAAAATTAAATGGACGTAAAACAGGTTAATAGGAGAAAATGTATTTAACTTTGTACTTGAGCGCGCCCCCAAAAAATATGAGACCAAAAGAAATGGCCAGCCAGGTGGGCGTGGTTGAGCATCCACCTATGACCCAGTAGGTTATGGTTTGTTTCCTGTCAAGGGCACATGCCTGGGTAGCAGGCTTGATTCCCAGTGGAGGGGCATGCAGGAGTCAGCTGATAACTGGTTCTCTCTCATCATTGATATTTCTCTGTCTCTTTCCCTCTCCCTTCCTCTTAGAAATCAATAAAAGAGAGAGAGAGAGAGAGAGAGAGAGAGAGAGAGAGAGAGAGAAGTGACCAAAGCCCAAGAAGCTTCCACACATTTTAGTCAAAGAAACCATCAATTTATGAAGAATGGAAAAGGCAAAGGTTTGGGCTTGGGGTAGTAAATGGGTAAAATTACAGAAACAGCCCTTCTCTTCCTTGTTCTCACTGGAAAACATCAGTGGAATTTCAGTAGAATTCCCTTTATCTGGGTAATGTCTTTGACTGGGTTCCTGATTAGATTCAGATTGAGTCAGTTTGGCAAAAAGTATTCCCAGGAGAACTGGGTGCTTCCAGCTATGTAAGTCATACAACAGGAGACACCTGATGCCTGTTACCCCACTGTGAGTGAGATAAGACCCCCTCCACAAGAATCCCATCTTCATGTGATGATTTCATCAACCAGTCTGGTTTTACCTGGGCCCTGAGAGGTGGCAAAATCCCTGCTCACCTTGAAGAGACAGGACTCCCCTGAGCTCTTGGGGCCTCACCCCCTTCTTGTCTCAAGTTGTGTCTAAAATTAGAAATGCGTGGCTCACCCTCCAAACAGCCTAAGATGTATTTTTTCTTGATCTTCAGCATATTTCTTTTTTATTTTTAAATCTTTATTGCTGAAAGTACTACATATGTCCTCCTTTCCCCCCATTGACCCCTTCTAGCCCACCCCCTCCCCTGCCCCAGGCCTTCACCACCCATGTCTATGTTCATGGATTATGCATCTATACCTACAAGTTTTTGGTTGATCTCTTCCCACCCCCTACCTGCCACCCCTGTCCTCTCTTGCCTTCCCTCTGAGATTCCACAGTCTGTTCCATCAGCATGTGTTTGAATCAATTAGGGCTTTATTTAAAGTAGGAGTATTGTACACTTTTAAAAAAATGCATCTTTTCAGCTTCATTAAACAGGAAAAAAAATCTGAATCCAGCTGCAATGGGTCATCCCTAACACAGGATGGTAGCTTAGGGGCTGGATTAATAGTGGACATTCTAGACACAGTGTGTAATTCTGGTTCTCTGTGTTCCTGCCACACCCACCTCTGGCCCCAAAGCTGAGGCTGAGTTATAATTTGCATCTCACAGGCACTTGCTGGATTGGTTTTATTACCATAGAGACACTGTTCTCCAGGCAAAGGCCACCATCAAAAGAGTGAGCCATAAGAAATATCGAGAGCAAGCTGGTTTTCAGAAATTAACACTGCCCAGCTGGCGTGGCTCATTGGTTTGAGCATCGACCTATGAACCAGGAGGTCATGGTTCAATTCCTGGTCAGGGCATGTACTCGGGTGGTGTGCTCATTCCCTAGTAGGGGGCAGGCAGGAGATGGCCAATCCATTATTCTCTCACATCATTGATATTTTCTTTCTCACTCTCTCACTCTCCTTTCCTCTCTGAAATCAATAAAATATTTACAAGTAGTAAATATTTCTGAAGTGATCTCAAATGTGACTGGTTATTTCCTGAGACCTACACAGAAAATAATTTCACTTCCTCTTGGCAGCATCTGGGGCTAAGAACGCACCCCCCTCCCCCCCCCCAAAAAAAAATATCCCATCCTTCCGCACATTTCCTCATCCTTTCGGAAAAGATAAACATGAAAAACCATGCAATCTGTTTACCAAGAGCTGTTTGAGATATGAGAGTGTGGCCATGGAGGGGTATATAATGTTTGTGAGTGACCATGGTTGGTGACAGGGGACTGGAGTGGGGACAGCTACCTCTCTGTGACTGCGCTCTCAGTTCCTGTCTTGCAACCCCCAGATTTGTGCAGAGCTGAGCTGCACTGATGGACATTTGGGGTTGAAGGCCGCAGTTTCTGAGATCCCGGTGATGGCACAGGGCAAAGCGAGCCATGCTCACTGAAAGGCTGTGTGGCCAGCGGTGGGCCTGAGCCCCGGTCAGTGCAGGGAGAGGGCAGGACTGAGCACAGGTCTGGAAAGATGCACAAACACAGACAAAGGTGGATGAGACTTCCAGAAGTAGCCATAGCTAGGCCAGGAGCAGCTCCCGGGCCCCTGCTCAGAACTGCTCTCTCTGCAGCCAATCAGGAAGCGAGAAAGCAGGGAGGGGGGGGCTATTGGGGGGGGTAGGGGGGTGGCAGGATCTGTGTTTTTAACAAATCTCCAGCTGGTTGCAAGGTCCAGGCAGGTATGCCAAGGGAGCTCCCTGCATACTCACCCAGGCCTCCTCCAATGGACTCTGGAATTGCTCCTCCCAGTTTCTCCTCCCTCTACACCCTTTTCTCTGGAAAAGTACATTCCTCTCCTTTGTTCTCCAGACTTGCCCAGGAGTTTTGGCTAGACCAGTCGCTCTTTGGCCCCTGGAATGTGGCTCTTCCACAAAATACCACGGCCTGGACGAGTCTGTTTTGACGAGTGTGAAGAAGGTTAAGTTTAAAAAATCTGGCTCTCAAAAGAAATTTCAATCATTGTCCTGTTGATATTTGGCTCTGCTGACTAAGGAGTGCGCTGACCACTGGGCTATATCTTACCTATCCTGAATGGCA
Organism: Lasiurus cinereus; assembly: GCA_011751065.1. Taxonomy (NCBI): domain Eukaryota; kingdom Metazoa; phylum Chordata; class Mammalia; order Chiroptera; family Vespertilionidae; genus Lasiurus; species Lasiurus cinereus. Next base: position 2,591 of record JAAGEH010000650.1, on the reverse strand, counting down.
AATATGTGCTGTTCCCAAATAAACGAATGTTTTGCTGGTAAAGTAACTGGCTTGTGTTGGTTGGTTGGTTGGTTGGTTGATAGGATTTTTAGGTTGTCAATAGTAGGTGCACAGTGTTTTCTTCCTAAAATGAGGAGGTCCTGAATGTGGAGTCACTGATCCCAGGATGGGCTGTTTTTGCTCACACTTCTGACACCGATTGCTACCATTGCCACGAGCTGGTTCCTTGTGTTAATCCAGGGAAGGGGAAAAGGAGGCCAGACATTCTACACATTGCTCGTGCGGGCAACCTCACCTCCACAGGGAACCACAGCCTGACCCATGCAGCTCACTGGGGACAGGAATCACACAAAGTGGGGTGGGGGTGCATGCACAGTAAAGTTGGGGTGCCATAAGGAAGGTGCCTGTCCGTCAGTCTAGCCTGGGGAACAGATAATTGGCTAGAGGGAGGGGACCCACAGCAAGCACTTGCAATCCTGAAGGCTTCATTGGATAAGCTCCTACTTAAAATCCCCAGAACAAAGAATTCTCTCTCTCTTGCTTTGTTCCTACTTTCTTGCTCTGGCCTATGCTCCCATGCCCAGGCAGAGCCCACACACATGCCTACTCACCTAACCAGATGCCCAGCTAGGCTGTGCAAATATGGACCAGAAACTCAGGTCACTGGGTCTGATCCTACTTCTGCTGAAGACAGGATGGGACTCTTCCCAGGATGGGATGGAGGGAGATGGGGTCTTGAAAACCCTGGGGTTCAATCCCACAGAAGTAAAGCTGTTCACCATGCCTCATCCTCCTGTTGGGGACTCTGGAAATTCTTATCCCCACTGCATCCCAAGAAGCCCATTTCCACTGGCAACATATGGGGATGCAGAAGTAACCCAGCAATAACAACCCTCCCCCCGATTCTCCACCCTCTGTATCCCCACCGGGCGTCCAACAATGCAGTCAATTCCATTCTGACACCAACTGCCCAGACTTCGCCTCAGAGCCCAACTGTATTGGCTCAGGCCCATGGGACGACCCTCCCTTCACCCCCACTCTGATGCCCTGGTGGCTCCACATCTGTCCATCTGGGTTACAAAGTTGAGGTGTTCCCATCTCCTCGCCTTCCTTTCAGTTTAGTCATTTGCTAGAACGGTTCACAAAACTCCAGAGAACACACCACTCCTCTGGGTTTATTGTAAAGGATGCAAATGAACAGGCCTGGGAAAGGTGCACAGTGCTGGCCTGGAAGAGTCCTGAGCAAAGGAGTTTCTGCCCCTGTGGATTTGGGGGTGCACCTCTGTCCTGGCACCTGGATGTGCTCCCAGCTCAGAAGTACCCCCCCCCCCCATCACTTAGGGGGTTGTTTCTATGGAGGTTCCATGACAAACACACTCGCCATTGGTGATGAAGCTCCACCTCCAACTCCTCACTGCTACCTGGAATCTGATGCCGAGACTGGGTGTGCCCACCCTACCATCACAGGTGTGGTTTCTCTGGCCACCAGCCCCCATCCTGAAGTGAGCACCGAGGGCTCCCTAAGAGGATCCTCCTTAGCATGAACTCTGGTAAGATCAAAAGGGGCTTCTTATGAACCAAGCAAACACTCCTGCCACTCAAAAAAGGCTAAGGGTGTGGACAGCGCCATTTCAGAAACCAGGGACAAAACCCAATATGCATCCCCTAGCACACCCCACAGGAGCCTCAGGAAAGGGACTCAAACCTGCTCTCCCCCAGCTCACAATGGCAGCTGTTAGCCTTAAGTGAGGTACCTGAGGTCATTGGCATTCACTTCAGTAATAATTTCAACTGCATCCCCTATAGCTATCTTTTTGCTTGGAATCTTCCATAACCAGGGACCTCAGTATATTATAGCATGAAAACTCTTTTCACCAGAAATCACTTCCTCTCTTCAAGAGACTTCTGGGTATGCACCCGCCTGTCTCCTCCCTCGCCCTCGCCCTCAGGGGTCCCTGCTGTTTGTTGTCTGTCTACCAGAGACTGGGGCAATATTGCTTCTGCTGGGCCCAGCCTTCAGACCATCAACATAATTTGGGGGGCCTGGCGCAAAATGAAAATAGGGTGCCCTGGTTAAAAACAAACAAACAAACAAACAAACAAAACTGGAAGAAAAATGCCATTGAAGACCCTAAAAAATAAGAAGACCTTTTTTCTTTCTTCCGCTGTCTCTTGATTTGGCATGGTGGTTTCTACTTGCCTTGAGCCCTGTGCTAACCCTGAGGGGACAGAGCGCCCCCTTCTGTCACCTGTGATGTGCAGAATAGTGACTATAGTTAACAACATTGTATGGTATATTTTAAAGTTGCTAAGAGAGTAGATCTTCTATTTTTTAATTAAATCTTTACTATTCAGATTATTACATTTGTTTCTTTTTTCCCCCTCTATAGCTCCCTTCCACCCAGCTCCCACCCCTGACTCTACCCTTACCTCCCCCACATTGACCTCATCCTTAGGTGTATAATTTTTGTCCAGTCTCTCCCTGTACACCCCTCACCCCTTTCCCTGAGAATTATCATTCCACACCCTTCCTGTGCTCCTGAATCTATTATATTCACCAGTTTATTCTGTTCAACAAATTTTTAATTCAC
>JAAGEH010000649.1:0-10099 GCA_011751065.1 Lasiurus cinereus | reverse complement strand
ACCAGTCTGCATTCCCACCAACAGTGCACAAGGGTTCCTTTTTCTCCGCATCCTCGCCAACACTTGTCGTTTGTTGATTTGTTGATGATTGCCATTCTGACAGGTGTAAGATGGTATCGCATTGTCGTTTTGATTTGCATCTCTCGGATGATTAATGACTTTGAACATGTTTTCATGTGTCTCTTGGCTTTCCTTCTGTCGTCTTTTGAAAAGGTTCTATTTAGGTCCATTGCCCATTTTTTTATTGGATCCTTCATCTTCCTTTTATTAAGTTGTATAAGTTGGTTGTAGATTTTGGAGATTAAACCTTTATCAGTGATAGCATTTGCAAATATGTTCTCCCATGCATTGATCTTTCTTGTTGTTTTGAATAAAGATTTTTTTAAAAATTAAAAAGAAAATATAAATTCTAACAATGAGAAAATAATAATAAAATATCAAGATTAATTTGAAAGATCCTTTTGATTAACACATTCTGTGGTTCCTGCCACTTTTCTTTCTTCTCAGAAAAGCAATGTAACTCCCACTTCTATAACTGCGGAAGCAGATTTATCAACAAGTAGTGAAACTTAAGATTCAAATCCCTTCCCAGGGCCTTGGAAGGGGCAGTGTTCACATAATCATATATTTTTGTAAAATTTGCCAAACAAGTATTGTTGTATTCCTCTTCTTAAAAAAAGATCTCCAATATTGTTTAAGGCTTGAGCTGCACAAAATCTGCCCCAGTACAAAGGACAGATTTCTGGCCAAACTTATCAATAAAGTTTAGAGTTCATGGGAAGTAAACAAAACCATCCAGTGATACAATAAGTCCAGGCACTGATTAAAAATGCAATCACTTTCAACTTCCTCCTCTTTTCACTTTCCCTCTAGCTCATTCTGCTTTTTTAGAGTAAGAGCTGAAAACTTGAACATCGAACTGGCTGACCCAAATTCACAGCCTGAACTGGAGTCATAAAATGCACTCCTCATAATAGGGCACTGTTCTCTGTGCCAGTACTGGAGGCACAAAATCCCTGAAAACATATGTTGATCTACTTTACTTAAAAAAAAAAAATCTCAAATTGCATGAACCACCAGTGAAACAGGATACAGCCAGTTGCCATCCCTAGAAGGCCAGTTTTTAATTCACCTCGTGTTTTAATACATCATTTAAAATAGAGTAGCTAGTGGCTGTTTTTCAGGCTCAGCAGAGATTATTTTTACTCCCAATTACAGTGATCAAAATAGCAACTACGGTACTGTGGCGCATTCATTTAATTGCTTTTCAAGACAGAGTCGGTCTTCATAAAAATATGGTGTTTTGTTTCTTTATTCTGAATAGCTTCTCCCATTTGCTTATACTCCCTGGGACTGGCTTTCCTAGTTGACATCTTCAAATCTCATGCATCTGGCTCACCTTTGGGGTGCAACTAACAAGGTGTAGGTATTCTCCTGCCAAGCATCTCAGGCTACATCTCAAGGATCTTGGAGTTTACACTGAGGTCCCTGCATTGTCTGAAGTGACCACCACTTTTTCAGGCAGTCTGTTCCTCATCTCTTTTCCAGCTCCTCTCCCCATGGACAACATCAGCCATGGGACATTCCATCCCTAAGGGAGTTGCCACGGAATTACTAACCACCAATTCTGAGTCCATCTGCAAGAGAGCCAGGAGAAGTATCCTTGGGGGGTAAACTACACACAAACATATTTATTCAACTTGTTGGGAATGTAAGCTACTAGGCGATATTTCACAAGCCACTTATGCAATGGTCAGCCTACTTCCCGAAACTTATACTGCTGGTGGTATGGGTGGAAGAGATCTATCAAGGAAATTTTTCCAAACTAACATTAAACTCTACATTCCTTTGTCCTTGCAAATTGTTTCTTTCCCCTATCTTGTCCCCTGCCATCCTTCTAGTCCCTTGCTCTGCCTCTACCCATATATAATATTGTCCTCTACTGGGTATCAAAAACATTTAGCATTCAGTCAAAAAGTATTTAGCCAAGTGCATACCTTGTGGAACACTGTGTTTTGCTCTGGGGGAGCAAAAATGAAGAAATGGTTTCCGTCTCAGAGTTTAGTGGCAATGATGGACGCATTAATCACAGTACACAAGTTCTTTGTTGTAAGTGTTGGGATGGACAGTGAGGTTCCCTGGTGGAAGTCTACACCTGAATCTGTGCAAGTGCTTTTAGTGGCTTCATGGAAGGAAGGTGCAGTGGAATCCTGCCCAGATTTGACCAAAGGAGCCCCATAGTGGTCCAAACATTTCAGTTGAAAGGACTGTTCTGCTGCTTGAGTAGAAATAATTAATATCTGAGGTTCTGTATAAGTGTTCTATCCTGCCATAATAAATTACCACAACCTAGCAGCTTAAAACAATATTCATTTATTATCTCACAGTTCTGTAGGTCAGAAGTCCAGCAGGCCTGGCTAGGTTCTCTGCTTAGAGTCTCAAAAGGTCAAAGTCAGGGGAGAGAAAATGGTGGCGAAGTAGACAGATGGGTCTGGAGCTTTGTCGCTGGGCAGAGGGAGAGAGAGCGGCTAAGAGTCGCACTGGGAGTGTTTGTTGGCAAGTTAAGAGTCAGTTATCCTCCAGGAGAAGGTGGGGGACTGCTGGACGGGATTCTCCTGGCCAGGCAGCCCCACTGCTATGGAAATTTGGCTGCCAGAGCCACCAGTGCTAACGCGGAGACCTCGCCATCTTGCAGAGGGAGGTGGATGTCTGTGGCGGTCTGAAGCCTGCAGCTGGGGCACCCATCGAGCAGCCGGGGACCCAGGGCCCAGAACTCCACTCTCCAATTGGCGCAGACATGCAGCTGAATCAGAGATTCACAGAGCACACAGAAAGGTCAGATTTCGCCTGGGATAAGAGGGAGGTGGATGTCTGCGGAGGTCTGAAAGCTGCGGCTGGCGGAGGCACCCACTGAACAGCCAGGGACCCAGAGCACGGCTCTCCAGGTGGTGCGGACACAGGGGCGGCGGATTCGGAGATCCACATGGCGCATGGAAAGGTCAGATTTCGCCTGGGTTAGGGTGAGGTCTCCTACACCCGCAGGGCAGAGACGCGCACTTTGTGGGAGCCGGGCTGCGGGAAAGCTGCCTCTGGAGAGGTCCGTGGAGGTGGGCAGGGCGTGATCCCTGAGTGTGGAGGCAGACTCTCCGAGCTGTTGACAGAGGGGAGCTCTGGAAAACGACTCATTTTTTTCTGGGGCAGAGGGACAGCCTGGGAGTTATTACAGTGTCCCGGCTACAAAATCCCCACAAACTGGATTTGAGAACCACAGAGTAGCAGGATGTGAGCACAACCTAGAGATGTCCTGTGCTTTGTCTCAGAGATCAATTCTGAAACACTGCCACCCAGTGGATGAAACACAAATTGACTCTCGCATAACCACAAAAGAATAAAGAGATTAAAACACAAACAGGGGAACACAGGGAACTGCAATACCTCCCTACTGGGAAACAGGAGTGCCAAGCAGAATAATAGTGGAAGTGAATGACCATTCTATTTTTTTTTCCTTTTTTATTGTATTTTTTTTCATTTTTACATATTTTAATTAAAAAACTATTTTTTTTCTTTCCACCTCAATTGATTTTACCTTTTTAATTATTACATTTTTGTTTTAAACTAGTATTATTAATTACTACTAGTACTTTACCTTTTGGGGAAAAAAACAAGTGTCATTTTGTTTTCTCTTTATTTTATTTCAAGATTAGAGTTCTACATTCTATTTTCATCTTTCCTTTAGCATAATTTTACTCCAGCTCAACTCTACCTTTATGCCAACACTTTCCTCCTAACTTTCCCCATTTTGTTGTCTTGTTTCTCTTTCCCTTTTCCAACTTTAGATTCCCCCTATTCTTTCTCTTTACCTGGTTAAAATTTCACCCCATTTATATATCTAATTTCAAATCCCCTACTACAAGTCCATACAAACCTCTCTCTTCTTGTCTTCACTAGCCAAAAAGTTGTTTTTCTCGATGTCCTTTTGTTGCTATTTGCCTGAAAAGTGATTATATCGATTTTTTGAAATTTTGTGTGAGATTGTTTTAGTTTATTCTACTTGTTTTATTTTGCTTTTTGCTTGCTTTGTTTTTTACCTCTCTTTTCCCTCACCTACCTTGATACCAGGTGCTATTTGCAGTTTGTATTAATCTCTAGGTACTGGTTGCTGGCCGTTATTGGGATTAGTGACTGTTCTATTGGAGTTTTCACCTGACATCTATAGTTTGTTCCCCTTTTCTCTCTTATACACTTTCTTTTCTCTCTGACTTTTTTCTCTTCCTCTTTTCTTCTGATTCTTCTCCTTTTTATTTTCTTATTTTATTTTATTTTGTTGTTCATTTATTTATTTATTTTTTCTTTTCTCGCTCTCCCAATTCGATTTTGGCATTTCTTTCTTTTCTTTTTTCCTCATTTTCCTCTTCTTCTTTCTCTATTTACCCCTAATTTGTCTTTCATTGGTGGTCACCTTATTTGTGATTATTAACATCTTGAATACATTTCTACTCTGTGCCTTGTGTGCTGTACCTGGTCGTATTGTAGTTTGTGCCTTTCAATCAACGTAGGAGAGAGAACTACGTAACCAGATACCCGGAGAAGAAAGACCATGGGCAGAAAAAGAAACAGCCCACATAAGACAGAAAGGCAGGTTTCACCAGAAAAGGAAGTAAACGAAATAGAAGCAGAAATAAGCCTGCCAGAGAAAGAGTTCAGAGAAATGATCATAAGGTGGATGAAAAGAAAGGAAGACAAAATCGACAATCTGAGTAAGAGCCAAGAGGAAATTAAGAAGACCCAAGAGGAGATGAAGAAGCAGCAAGAAGAAATGCAGAAGAACCTAGAGGAGGTGCAGAATAAACAAGAAGAAATGAAAAATGACATCACTGCTATAAAGAACTCAATAGAAAGCATCAAAAGTAGACTAGAAGAAGCAGAGGACCGCATCAGTGAGCTAGAAGACACGGTAGGAAAAAATACCCAAGTACAGCAGCTTCTTGAGAAAAGGTTAAAAAGCAAGAGGAGAGGCTAAGGGAACTTTGGGATAACATGAAACAAAACAACATCCCCATAATTGGAGTTCCAGAAAGAGTGGAAACTGAACAAGGATTAGAGAACATATTTGAAGAAATAATGACAGAAAATTTCCCCAATATAGGAAAGAAAAAACCCACACAAATCCAAGAAGCTCACAGAGTCTCAAGCAAAATGAACCCCAACAAACCGACACCGAGGCACATTATAATTAAATTGGCAAACATCAACGACAAAGTAAGAATCTTAAAAGCAGCCAGAGAGAAATAGAAAGTTACCTACAAAGGAACCCCCATAAGACTAGCTTCTGACTTCTCAACAGCAACTCATCAGGCCAGAAGGGAATGGAATGAAATATACAAAGTCATGCAAAGGAAGGGTCTGAATCCAAGAATACTGTACCCTGCAAGATTCTCAATCAAAATTGAAGGTGAAATCAAAAGCTTCACAGACAAAAAAGGACTAAGGGAATATATTACCACCAAACCAGCAATGCAAGAAATGTTAAAAGGTCTGCTGTAATAAAAAGAAAGAGGAAGCAAAGAAGGAACTCGGGGGTAAGGATTAAAAATGGCAACAGATAAGTACTTATCAATAATAACTTTAAATGTAAACAGATTAAATGCTCCAATCAAAAGACCTAGGGTAACTGATTGGATAAGAACACATGATCCATATATCTGCTGTCTGCAAGAAACCCACCTCAGGAAAAGAGATGCACACAGACTGAGAGTGAAGGGATGGAAGATGGTATTTCAGGCAAATGGAAATGAAAAAAAAAAGCTTTATCTTTATCTCTTATTATGTCCTTCACTTTAACATGTAATTTGTCAGATATAAGTATTGCAAAGAAATACAAAGGATTGTTAAAAAAGACTATGAACAACTCTATTCCAACAAATTGGACATCCTGCAAGAAATGGACATTTTCTTAGAAAAATATAACCTTCGAAAACTCAATGAGGAGGAAGCCAAACATCTCAATATTCCAATAACTATGGAAGAAATTGAAGCAGTCATCAAAAAGCTTCCAGCAAATAAAAGCCCAGGACCAGATGGCTACACAGGAGAGTTTTACCAAACATTCAAGGAAGAATTAAAACCTATCCTCCTCAGACTATCCAAAAATATTCAAGAAGAAGGAACACTTCCAAACACCTTCTATGAAGTCAGCATCACCCTAATACCAAAACCAGATAAAGACAACACAATGAAAGAGAATTATAGGCCAATATCTCTCATGAACATAGATGCCAAAATCCTCAACAAAATTCTAGCAAATCGGATCCAGCAGTACATCAGAAAGATCATACACCATGACCAAGCAGGATTCATCCCAGGAATGCAGGGATGGTACAATATCTGCAAATCAATAAATGTAATACATCACATAAACAAATTGAGAGATAAAAATCACATAGTCATAACAATTGATTCAGAAAAAGCATTTGACAAAATCCAACACCCTTTCTTGATAAAAACTCTTAGCAAAGTGGGAATAGAAAGAGCATACCTCAACATCATAAAAGCCATATATGATAAACCCACAGCTAACATCATACTGAACGGGCAAAAACTAAAACCATTTCCCCTAAGAACAGGAACAAGACAGGGATGCCCACTCTCACCTCTCCTGTTCGACATAGTACTGGAAGGATTAGCCATTGAAATTAGACAACAAGAAGAAATAAAAGGCATCCAAATTGGAAAAGAAGAAGTAAAACTGTCCTTATTTGCAGATGACATGATACTGTACATAAAAAACCTGGAGGACTTTATCCAAAAACTAATTGACTTAATAAATGAATTTGGCAATGTAGCAGGATACAAAGTTAATGCCAAGAAATCTGTGGCAATTCTGTACACTAATAGTGAAATTACAAACAGAGAGACTCAAAAAGCAATCCCATTTACAATAGCACCAAAAAAATTAAGATACCTAGGAATAAGCCTAACTAAAGAGGTAAAAAACCTATATGCAGAAAACTACAGGACACTGAAAAAAGAGATAGAGGAAGATGTTAACAGATCGAAGAGCATACCATGCTCATGGATTGGGAGAATCAACATCATTAAAATGTCCATACTACCCAAAGCAATCTACAGATTCAATGCACTACCCATTAAAATACCAACGACATATTTCACAGACCTAGAAAGAATTCTTCATAGATTCATCTGGAACAAAACAAGACCACGGATAGCTACAGCAATTCTGAGAAAGAGGAATAAAGTTGGTGGGTACTCAATACAGACTTCAAGCTATACTACAAAGAAACTGTTCTCAAAACAGCCGGGTACTGGCACAAGAACAGACATATAGACCAATAGAATAAAATAGAGAACCCAGATATCCACCCAAACCACTATGCTCAACTAATATTTGACAAAGGAGACATGAACATTCACTGGAGCCAAGATAGCCTCTTCAATAAATGGTGTTGGGAAAATTGGACAGATACATGCAAAAAAACGAAACTGGACCACCAATTTACACCAAATACAAAAATAAACTCAAAATGGATACAGGACTTAAACATTAGAAGGGAAACCATAAAAATACTAGAGGAATCCACAGGCAGCACAATCTCAGATATATGCGAAAGAACTTCTTCACTGATACTGCTCCAAAGTCAATGGAAGCTAAAGAAAAATAAATAAATGGGACTACATCAAAATAAAAAGCTTTTGCACAGCAAAAGAAACCATCAACAAAACAACAAGAAAGATCACTGTATGGGAGAACATATTTGCAAATGTTATCACTGATAAAGGTTTAATCTCCAAAATCTACAGCCAACTTATACAACTTAATAAAAGGAAGATAAACGATCCAATAAAAAAATGGGCAATGGCTGGAAAAATCCAAGATGGCGGCATAGGTAAACACCTACACTGTTGCCTCTCACAACAATTTCAAAACTACAACTAAAAGACAGAACAGACATCATCCAGAACCACAGGAAAGCTGGCTGAGTGGAAGTTCTACAACTAGAGGGAAAGAGAGGGGCTCACAGAGACCCAGTGGAGCTGCAAAAAGCCGAGGTACGGAGACGCGCGCGAGAAGAGAGCGGGTGCCGGAGTACCTGGCTGGCTTTCTCTGGCGGGAGGGAAATGGAGACTCTCAAAGGCATTCAACCCCTTGTCCTGCGACACTAAACCCCAGATCCAGCCGAGACTCATACGGGGGGAGTTTGGACTGTGAAAAGGGAGAAGTGCACGGAAATTTAGGGGAGTTGCAAAGGATCGGAGGTCTGGTTGCGCACGGCACCAGGCGGAGGACAGATTGCTGATTGTGCCACTGGCTTTCGCGAGTGGGCAGGAGACAGACCCTCCCAACTGTGCCACTTCTGACTCCACTAAGCCCCTGTTTTGGGTGAAACCCTGGAGACCTAGACTCGTGTGGTCCTGGTTCGCAGGGGAGCCGGAAAGGCAGTGGTTAGAGGCACTGCGGGTTCGCGCACAAGGACCGCTCCAGCCATTACCCAGTCACGTGAGACTCAGAGGCCGTGGAGGGCGGGGCCAACTGGAAGCCAAGGCGGTCCCTTAAGCCCTGAGACTCCACCCATCCCAAGCTCAACAGAGGCTTCTGCAGCTGAATCCAGCACAGAAGTTTCCCCGGCATAGTGAAAATGCCCAGACAAGGGAAGGGATCACAAACAAATAAATGGAGGAAAAAAAACGACGGGATATAGAGTTCAAAACCACGCTTATAAGGTTTTTCAAGAATATGCTAGAAAAGATGGATAAATTTAGTGAGACCCAAGAGGAGATGAAAAAATACACTGACTGAAATAAAAACTATTATACAGAGTCCTAACAGCAGACTAGAGAAAGGCAAGGATCAAGTCAAAAATTTGAAATATAAAGAAGCAGAAAACATTCAACTGGAAAAGCAAGAAGAGAAAAGAATCAAAAAATGTGAAGATAATGTAAGGAGCCTCTGGGACAGCTTCAAGCGTACCAACATCAGAATTGTGGGGGTGCCAGAAGAGAGAGAGAGCAAGATACTGAAAACCTATTTAAGGAAATAATGACTGAAAACTTCCCACATCTGGTGAAAGAAATAGACTTACAAGTCCAGGAAGCACACAGAACCCCAAATAAAAGGAATCCAAAGAGGACCACACCAAGACATATCATAATTAAAATACCAAGAGCAAAAGACAAAGAGAGAATATTAAAAGCAGCAAGAGAAAAACAGTTCATTACCTACAAGGGAGCACCCATACGACTGTCAGCTGATTTTTCAACAGAAACGATGCAGGCCAGACGGGAGTGGCAAGAAATATTCAACGTGATGAACAGCAAGAACCTACAACCAAGAATAATCTATCCAGCAAAGCTATCATTCAGAACTGAAGGGCAGATAAAGACCTTCACAGAGAAGAAAAAGCTAAAGGAGTTCATCAACTCCAAACCAGTATTATATGAAATGCTGAAAGGTACTCTTTTAGAAGAGGAAGAAGAAAAAGGTAAAAGACAAAAAATTATGAACAACAAATACACATCTATCAACAAGTGAATCTAAAAATTAAGTGAATTAAAAATCTGATCAACAGAATGAACAGGTGAATATAATAGAATCAGGAGCACAGAAAGGGAGTAGACTGATAATTCTCAGGAGGACAAAAATCATAAAGCATCAAACAGACTGTGAAATTACAGCAGAAAGATTAAAGTTAGGTGAGGTAAATAAGTGATCAATCAAAGGACTTGTATGCATGCTTATAAACATAACCAATGATCACAGACACTGGGGGGTTGGGGTATGCCTGGGAGGGAGGGGGAGCAATGGGAGATATGCATAAAAAATTAATAAAAATTAATTTTAAAAAAAATGGGCAATGGACCTAAATAGAACCTTTTCAAAAGACGACAGAAGGAAGGCCAAGAGACACATGAAAACATGTTCAAAGTCATTAATCATCCGAGAGATGCAAGTCAAACCAACAATGCAATACCATCTTACACCTGTCAGAATGGCAATCATCAACAAATCAACAAATGACAAGTGTTGGCGAGGATGTGGAGAAAAAGGAACCCTTGTGCACTGTTGGTGGGAATGCAGACTGGT
>JAAGEH010000648.1:413-15861 GCA_011751065.1 Lasiurus cinereus | reverse complement strand
CTGAGGCTGAGACCCTCGTGCTGAGGCTGGGGCTGAGACCCTCGTGCTGAGGCTGAGGCTGAGGCTGAGACCCTCATGCTGAGGCTGGGGCTGAGGCTGGGACCCTCGTGCTGAGGCTGGGGCTGAGGCTGGGACCCTCGTGCTGAGGCGGGGGCTGAGGCCCTCGTGCTGAGGCTGAGGCTGACGCTGAGACCCTCGCGCTGAGGCTGAGGCTGAGGCGCTGAGACCCTCGTGCTGAGGCTGAGGCTGGGACCCTCATGCTGAGGCTGAGGCTGAGGCGCTGAGACCCTCGTGCTTAGGCTGAGGCGCTGAGACCCTCGTGCTTAGGCTGAGGCGCTGAGACTGAGGCTGAGACCCTCGTGCTGAGGCTGAGGCTGAGGCTGGGACCCTCGTGCTGAGGCTGAGGCGCTGAGACCCTCACGCTGAGGCTGAGGCTGAGTGGTGCGTCCTCGGCTCTCGAGCCGCCAGGGCACCTGCCCTCAGGGCTTCCGATGCGGCTCGGGCTGGGCCTGACCTGCAGGAGCGAGAGCTGGTGCTGGTTCCCTTAACCCCTGCGACCCCGGGGCCCCCGCCTCCCCCCCACGTGTGTGTGCTGCCGCCGTGGCAGCAGGAGGAGGTATGCTCAGTGGGTAGGGTGTCGGCCAGTGGACTGAAGAGTCACTCACGGCGGAGCCCGCGGAGGACTTGCTGCTCCAGACCCACCCGTGACTGATAATTCTCAGGGGGAAAGGGGTGTGGGGTATACAGGGAGAGACTGGACAAAAATCATACACCTATGGATGAGGTCAATGGGAGGGAGGGATAGGGTGGGAGCTGGGTGGAGGGGTGCTATGGAGGGGAAAAAAGAAAAACAAATGTAATAATCTGAATAATAAAGATTTAATAAAAAAAAGGAAGAGAAATAAGAGGTCCTCAAAACATGTAATAGCAATTCATAGAATAGAGGAGGAAATTAGGGACAATCAAGACCATCTTACCACAACAAAAGGAGTATTGGAGAAATAGTAATCCTTTCTTTAAGAAAGGGTTTCAAAAAACCCCAGAGGGGGAAAAAAAACAGAAAAAAAAATTCAAATAAAAAACCCCTTCACAACATACCCACAGAGCAATGAACTGTTTCAACACAAAAATAATCCATTCAGGAAGCAGGAAAACTACCAAGGCCCCACCCCCAAAGGAAGGGCAATTAAGGGGGCATGAGGAGAAATTAACCTTTCTTACTCTAGCGGATGCATTCTATAAGGAAAATGATAATAGACCATATATTACCTTAAATATAAAACCCAGAAATGATCTAATTTTACTTAAAATATTCTTAATAGATACTGGATCCCAAATCTCTTTAATGACAATAGACAATATACCTATAAAACATTATGAAAACTCAATATCCATTGGAGGAATTACAGGAAATACGATTAAGGCAAGACCAATGGACTGTAAAATACTATATAGAAACAGACAAATCAAGGTTACATTTTATATGGCCCCTAATGTAACCAATTTAATAGGAATGGATATTATACCTATAATATATAACTCACATATTAAATTATTATCTCTTACTAAATATACAACAAACTTAGCAGTAGTACAAATTTCCCCTGTGATCCTACCTACACCAACACAGGCATCATTTACACCACAATACCCACTAAAGAGAGGACACCAAGACATCACTAAAGCTATACAGAAACTTTTAGATGAGGACATCATAGAACTAGGGAGATCACATATTTACAACAGTGCAGTTTGGCCAACAAAAAACTGTCCCGACCCGCGGGTTAAGTCAACGAGGACCCTAGAGGGGGAGTGGGGATGAAAGGGACAAGAGACACAAGGAATGGAGACAAGACAAAGTTCTGATCAAGTCTCGTTTATTCAACAGTAGATCGGGGTATTTATGGGGAGAAGGAGGAATGAGGAAGGTATCGAAAATTCCTAGCCATAAGGCAAAACGCCTGGCTTTCGGGAGATAGGGAAAGAGATAGAGTTTGGGGTAATAGAAAGCTAGCCCGAGGTTAGTGCTAATGTGGCTGGAGCTTACTACAAAATGGCTATTAAGCACAAGTTTCCCACAGGTCCCCCATTTCTTTAAACTTTGAAAGGCCGAATATCCTTGAGGGGACTGTGCCTGTCTTAGGTCAGGAACTACCATACGGTAACAACCTACATTACCCGTCATCGGAAAGCAGGGCAGCATAAGGCCCAGTTCCTGGCTTAGGCGGTGGTCGGGGTCACGTATAAGTTCCAGTTGCCCGTCTCTGGCTAACCAGCCCAGCGCACCAAGGTGGAAAGCTTGCTATTAGAGCAATTCCTCAATTACTCTATTGAATGTCATCATATTCCTTGAATATTAGAGTAATTACCTCAGTTACTCTATAGAATGTTATATTTCTCCTTTTCAAGGAGTTTGCAACTTTCCTTTTTGGCCATCTCAAGTTTATGATAAGGGACCTGAATAGATTGCATCTTAACGGCATCCACTTGTTGCTTAATAAAAGCCATCAATTTATTTAAAAGAATAGGTCCTAGCGATAGGATTATTAGTAAGCCAAGCAGAGGTCCTAATAAGGGAAGGAGGTAGGGTAATATTCCATTTACCCCACTCCACAAGGGGTTGTCAAATAGTTTTCTTCTTTTTATTAGGTCTTCTTGTAGCTTCTTTATGTTATCACGAACAATGCCCGATTTATTTGCATAAAAGCAGCAGCGTTCCTGTAGAACCAAACAGATCCCTCCCTGTTCTGCTGTCAATAAATCTAATCCTCTTCTATTCTGGAGGACTACCTACGCTAAGGAGTCTGTCTGATCTTGAATATCATTAATAGTACTGGATAAGGCCTGAACATCATCAATCAGCTGATTAGAGAGTTTAGTATATGAATGAACGGCAACTCCTAATCCTGCTGTTCCTGTAGCGAAAGCTCCAGAAACCCCTAATACTACTAATAGGGGAAATATTCTCAGGGCGAGTTTTCGTCCCTGGAGTTATCCTCAACTTCTTGAGTTTGAATGATTTGTTTAACTAAGCATTTGAAAGGAAATGAACTCTCCTCCATCTTGTCCTATAGGGCTGGGACCCCAGCCTAAAACCCCCTCCCTTTTCTGGGAGTGGTCACAGGTGTGCCAGCAATGTCTTAACTTCCCGACCCCCACCCAAATGGACCAATGAAGCTCCAGGGACACAGCTAAGGTCCTAATTAGGCTTAACCACAGAAAGACCCCAATTCAAGTGACCAATCTCTGTAACCTTCATCACTTTCCCAAGCCCCCTAATTATCCGACCGCATAAAACTCAATGTTCCCGCCCGGTCCGCTCTCTCGCCTCGCTGCTGCGTCAGAAAGAGGCTGAGAGCCAAACCCGGGTTTGAATAAAGACTCTTTGCTTTTGCATCGGAAAAGGCTCCTTAGTGGTGGATTATTGGGGACCCCGAACTCTGGGCACAACATTTGGGGGCTCGTCCGGTGATTCCCAATACCCACGAGGGACCCCGATCCGGAGAGTCTGTTTCTGTTCTGTGTGCGAGCTCGCTTCTGAAGTCTGTAGTGCCCAAAATGGTCTAGGTGGACGCACTAGTGGATCTCGGGCGGGGGGAGGGTCAGAGGACGCTCTGCTTCCCCACGAGGGACGTGGAATCCCCTCACAGGAGGGATGTGGAATCCCCTCAAACCTCTGTGACGAAGTGGGTGGCTCCTACAGGTGAGCGCACGGCCATCCTCTAGTGATCGGCTTTATTTCCGCGGGTCGGGAATGCTGCTTTGGATGTTTTTATCTGTTTGATCAGTTTGTGTGTTTTTGTGTACTTTTGTGAGCTCATTGGACAGAAGTTATGGGACAGACTCAGGCTACCCCCTTGAGTATTATGGTTGATCATTTTAGAGAGGTTAAGAGAAGGGCTAACAACCTCAGTTTAGAAGTGATGAAAAGCAGATGGCAAAAATTTTGTTCCAGCACGTGGCCGGCCCTCAGTACCGGATGGCCGCCAGAAGGGACTTTTGACCTCCCCACCGTTCGCCGGGTCAGAGAAATCATTTCTCGGCCAAGGGGAGGCCATCTTAATCAACTTCCTTACATTATTACTTGGCAGGATCTCGTAGAGGACCCTCCCGTCTGGATTAAACCTTTCCTAGCTCCGCACCCTCCGGAGCCGGAACCCATTCTTGCCTTGCAGGAACCGGAGAAGAAAAAGAAGGCGGTTACTTCAGAGAAGGAGAAGGAAGCCACCCTGCCATCAGCTCCTGATCCCCTCCACCCGGTTTTACAGGGGGGAACAGGAGAAGAGTTAATTTTCCCTCCCCTGTACCGGTTCCCCAGGTTACTGGAAGGGGGCGGGCTCCGGGTATGGCCGCAGTTCCGGTAGAAAGCCCACCTCTTACCAGGCAAAGGGCTCAGAGGGAACTGCATGTTGGAGCCCCTGACTCCACCATTAAGACTCTGCCCTTGTGAGCTGCGGGGCCCGCCGGACGCGGATCGCAATCAGCCCCATCACTTCTGACCTTTCACCACTAGTGATCTCTATAATTGGAAAGCTCAGAATCCTAAGTTTTCTGAGAAGCCGGAGGGCTTATCGATTTGTTAGATTCTGTTCTTTTCACCCATCAGCCTACTTGTCAGCAGCTTTTGCAGGTCCTATTCACCACCGAGGAGAGGGAGTGGATCCTCAATGAGGCCTGGAAGCTAGTCCCAGGCGTGGACGGGAACCCTAGCACCAACCAGGCTCAGATAGACACCTCCTTTCCCCTGACTAGACCTGAATGGGACTTCAACACGGCAGAAGGTAAGGAGAGGCTCCGGGTCTACCGCCAGACTCTAATGGGGGGTCTCTGCATGGCTGCTAGAAAGCCTACCAATTTGACCAAGGTAGGGAACATACAGCAGGAAAGGGATGAACCTCTAGCTGCTTTCTTAGAACGTTTCACTTACACCCCCATGGACCCAGAAGCCCCTGAGAATAAGGCAGCTGTAGTCATGAGTTTTATAGACCAGTCAGGTGCAGACATCAGAAAGAAACTACAGAGAATAGATTTGGAGAAAAGAGTCTTTGGGACTTGCTAACCAAGATTGGAGCCCAAATAACTTTCAGACAAGGGGGGCCCCAGATCACCAATGGTAAAGGCCACACCATGTAGGTTCTGACTCTGAGACTGGAGGATGAGTATCGTCTCCACCAGGGGTGTGGATGGGTGGCTACAAGAATTCCCCACAGCTTGGGCAGAGATGGGGGGAGTTGGACTGGCTGCTCACAGGGCCCCAATCCTGGGGGAGCTAAAGCCTGGAGAAGGCCCAATGAGAGTCAAGCAGTATCCTATGTCCCAGGAGGCCCGGAAGGGAATCCAGCCTCACATCAGGAGACTGCGAAGTCTAGGGGTACTAGTCCTCTGTCAATCTGCCTGGAATAGCCCCTTTTCTCCCGGTCAGAAAGCCTCACAACAATGACTATCGACTGGTGCAGGACCTCCCGGAAGTAAATAAGAGAGCCATGGATATACATCCAACTGTTCCTAACCATACACTCTCCTATGTTCCTTGACACCCTCTAGAGTCTGGTATACTGTATTAGATTTGAAGGATGCCTTCTTCAGCTTGCCACTAGCGTCTCAAAGCCAACCACTGTTTGCCTTTGAATGGCACGACCCAGAGGAGGAATACAGTGGGCAACTAACCTGGATGTGACTGCCCCAAGGGTTCAAGAATTCGTCTACCTTCTTCCACGAGGCACTGCACGAAGACTGAGGTGAGTACAGAAGAGAGCACTCCACTCTCACCCTCCTTCAGTACATAGATGACATCTTGATTGCTGCTGATACCGCCGAAGACTTCGAGCAGGGGACTAGAGACCTGTTGGCCACCCTGGGGACCTTAGGGTATCGGGCCTCTGCAAAGAAAGCTCAAATATGCCAAGAGAGGGTGAGTTACCTGGGATACATCCTGGAGGGTGGACAGCGGCGGTTATCAGATGCTAGAAAAGAAACTGTCCTGAAGATCCCTGCCCCCACCCCCCGAAGAGAAGTAAGGGAGTTCCTAGGGTTGGCTGGCTATTGCTGCCTCTGGATTCTGATGAACTGACCCTAGGACAGGAGATCTGGATTACAACCCCGAATGCCATTGAAGGGGTCCTAAAATAGCCTAGCAATGCACGTATGACTCACTATCAAAGCTTGCTGCTCAACCGTTCTAGAGTGTGGTTCCATCCAAGTGTGGCCCTCAACCCCACTACCCTGCTGCCTGACCCTGACCTAGATGCCCCGCTACATGACTGTGCGGGAATCCCGGAGCGGGTGCATAGACTCCTGAAAGACTTGACTGACCAGCCCCCCCCCTCCCGATGCAGAGGCCACCTGGTTCATGGATGGAAGCAGCTTCATGCGAGATGGGTGCAGCAGTGGTCACTGACACTGACACTGTATGGGCGGAGGCTCTGCCCCCTGGGACATCAGCTCAGTGAGCAGAACTCATTGCACTCACTAAGGCACTGACACTGGTGGCTGGGAAATGGCTTAACGTCTACACAGATAGCCATTATGCATTTGCTACAGCTCATGTTCACGGGACGATCTATCAGGAGAGAGGGCTATTGACAGCAAAGGGATGGACAATAAAGAATAAATAGGAAATTCCTGACCTGCTTGCGGCTTTGTGGCTCCCTGCTAAGCTAGCCATTATCCACTGCCAAGGGCACCAGAAGGCAGATGACCCAGTGTCAAGAAGTAACCAAAAGGCTGATCAGGCAGTCAAAGCAGCGGCCTTGACTTTGGTCCCTACCATGGCCTTACAACTACCAGACCTCAGGGACCCAGTCTTGCCAGATCAGCCTGGGTATTCTCAGGAAGAGCTGCAGCGGATCAGGAGGCTTCCCCATGTCCAGGAAATTAAAGGATGGTGGTACACACCAAATAAGGAGCTCATACTACCGGACTGGCTTGGGTTACAGTGTCAGAACACATGCACTGGTCCACTCACCTGGGGGCACGCAAATGAAAGGACTTAATCTGACATGGCAGAATTAAGACCCACCAACAAGACATCAAAATAGAATAGGTTGTATCCACCTGCAAGACCTGTCAACTCATAAACGCAAGAACCAGGCCGAGTGAAAAAGGAACCCGACTCAGAGGAACCAAGCCTGGAGCACAATGGGAGGTCGACTTCACTGAAATTAAACCAGGAAAGTATGGCTATAAATATCTTTTAGTATTTGTAGATAACTTCTCTGGATGGGTAGGAGCATATGCAGCTAAGCATGAAACAGCTTCAGATGGTAGCTAAGAGGCTGCTAGAAGACATCTTGCCCAGGTATGGTTTTCCCACTGTGATAGGGTCAGGCAGTGGCCAAGGCCATTGAGGCAAATTGGAAATTAAGTTGTGTTTATAGGCCCCAAAGTTCAGGGCATGTAGAACAAATAAATAGAACTCTAAAAGAGACCCTTACCAAATTGACCATGGAGACTGGCGGGGACTGGCTGGCTCTCCTTCCATATGCCCTTAATCGGGTTAGGAACTCCCCTACACCCTGGGTTTTACTCTTTATGAAATCATGTTTGGCTGGCCACCCCCTATTATCTCTAATCTTAAAGCCAAATTTCTTGCAGAATTAGAAAGTCAAGAACTGTTTCTTTCCTTGAGAAGGCTCCAGAGGGCGCTCGAGGATATTTGGCCACGCCATTTATGAAACTGACCCAGCCCCGACTCCCCGTCAGCATAAGCCCGGGGACTGGGTCTATGTCAAGAGACATCACTGGGAGACCCTTGAGCCACGTTGGAAGGGTCCCTACGTCATAGTGCTGACGACCTTCACCGCCCTCAAAGTAGACTGCGTTGCGACCTGGGTCCACCCTCCACGGGAACCTGACCCAGAGTCAGACTTCACTGCCTGAGAGTTGTCAAGGAATCCATGGCCCTTGTAAGAGAGGGATAGCAGAAGCGTAGGCTAGAAGGGAGCAGTCTCAGTCTTGGTATGAATCACTGTTTAATTGGTCCCCATGGTTAACTATTCATTTGCACCCTCATTGGACCCCTTATGATCTAACCCTTAATGCTGTTAACTTTCAGTCCTTGTATTATTAACAAACTGGCCCAATTTGTCAAGGAACGCATAGGAGTAGTCCAATTAATGATTACAAACCCAGTACCAGCCTCTAGCAACAGAAGAGGCAGAAATGCATCTCGTCTCATGATTGAGACGTGTGTCCCAAGACAAGGGGGGAATGAAAGGAAATGAACTCCCCTCTATCTTGTCCTATAGGGCTGGGCCCCCTGCCTAAACCCCCTCCCTTTTCTGGGAGGGGCCACAGGTGTGACAGCTTCCCCAACCACCACCCAAATGGACCAATGAAGCTCCAGGAACACAGCGAGGGTCCTAATAAGGCTAAACCACAGAAAGACCCTAATTCAAGTGACCAATCTCTGTAACCCTTGTCACTTTCCTAAGCCCTCCCAATTTTCCTACCCCATAAAACTCATTGTTCCGGCCCGGCTGGCTCTCTCGCCTCGCTGCTGCGCCAGAAAGAGGCTGAGAGCCAAACCTGGGTTTGAATAAAGACTCTTTGCTTTTGCATCGGAAAAGGCTCCTTAGTGGTGGATTATTGGGGACCCTGAACTCTGGGCATAACAGTAGATATCTTCATTTAAAAGGCATTGCAGATTTAGTAAATGTTTATGTCTGATTCACAAGTCACAAATGTTGTCCCGCCTTTAGCTTAAGCTTTTTGTCTTGGAGTTTCCGCTCTCTGTGGCTGAGGGAGTTGATTGTCTGCAGCTGCATGGTATAGCTCCAGGCGCAAGGTCCTCATTAGTCTGGCTAGTTTCTCTCTTTGATGCCTGTTGCAGTTTAATATTTCTAGCAGGAATCCACAGGGGTTTGGAAAAAATTTCTGGAAATATACAAGCATACCCTCTCCCAAAGGTTAATAATGGATGGGGTCCCTTCCAAAAACCAGATTCGGGATCTTTCCATTTAACTAGACCAGTTCCTTTTGTTTTATCCTGACACCAATGTGGCCCATAGGGTTTTTCCCTCAGCATAACAAGTGAAAAAAATTAAAGTAATTAAGGCTTGGTGCAGCCCACCTGCAGGTGATTTCTCCATCATCCCCCCTTTTTGTTTTTCAAGTTGGGATTTTACCCGCTGATGCTGTCGTTCAATAATGGCCTATCCTTGAGAATAATATGGTATTCATGTAATGTGATGAATTTCCCACCTTTTACAAAATTCCTGGAATTGACAGCTTGTGTAAGCAGGTCCATTTTCAGTTTTAATAATTTTTGGAACTCCCATGACCTCCAAAGCAGCTAGGCAATGATTAATAACCTGTTTTCCCATTTCTCCTATAGATGCAGTACACATATTACTTTTGAAAAGGTGTCTATAGAGACATGTAATGCCCTAAGGCATCCAAAGGAAGTATAATGCATTACATCCATTTGCCAGGTATGGTCTCTTAGGAAACCTCTAGGGTTGACTCCTGTGTTAGACCCTTGAGGTAAATGTAACACACAAGTGGGACAATCCTTAATAATCTGTTTGCCTGTGGTCGAATGATTGAGAATTGTTTAGTCAGCATTTTGGCAGGCTGATGTAAAAGCTGATGAGATTCTAAGGCTTCTTTGAATAAAGCAACCAATTGATCATCATGTGCTTTTCCTTTTGTTAAAGGACCAGGTAAGACACTATGAGCCCTGATGTGAATGATATAACAAGGCTATTGTCTCTGTTGCACAATTTGCTGAACTTGTTTAGATAGTAAAATTAAACTTTGGTCACTAAGCCATTTAAACCGGGCAGTTTCAATTTTATTCACTAAGTTCACAGCGTAAAAGGAATCAGTGACAGTAGTAAGAGGCTCTTGGAAATCCTGCAATGCAGCCTTAATAGTTTCTAGTTCAGTTCTTTGTACAGAAGTATGACTGGTCAGCATAACTCGGTCTGAATTTACTGTATGATAGGCAGCTTTCCCATTAGATGATCCATCAGTAAAAACAGGTAAGGCTCCAGGAATAGGTTCCTGCCTAGAATTTTTTGGTATAATGATGGAGGTGTTATATCTTATCTCCACCTTCTGAAGCCTAATGCATTCGTTTTCAATGATGGTTCCCAAATATTGGAAAGGCGTTTCTTTCTGTACCTTTTCTGGAGTAATTCTTAAGCCCCATTTAGGGAGTTCCTCTTCTAATTGGAAAAACATGACCAAGGTCTGTTCTAAGAGCAAGTCAACCATGTAATGAATAATGTAACATTTGGGAGTATTTGTCTCTTAAAGGCTGAACAGCTTTAGCCACATATTTTTGACACAAAGTAGGGCTGCTGGCCATTCCTTGAGGTAAAACCTTCCATTGATAGCTTTTCATGGGTTCCATATTATTAATAGATAGCACTGAAAATGCAAATCTGTGTTTATCTTGAGGTGCCAAGGGAATGGTGAAAAACAATCTTTAAGATCTACCTCTATAAGAAACACATTTAAAGGGATTTCTGAAGACACTTGGAGTCCAGGTTGTAAAGTTCTCATGGTATGCATAGTAGCACTAATTGTTCTAAGATTATGTAATAATAGCCATCTTCCTGTCGACTTTTTAGGGATTGTAAATATAGGCGTATTCCAAGGACTAGTGGAAGGCTCTATGTGGCCAGCTTCTATTTGTCCTTGTATTAATTCAAGAATATGACCTAATTTCTCCTTGGCTAATGGTCACTGATCCACCCCCAAAAGTCTATCACCTTTTCATCGTATAGGATCAGCATGAGGGTGAAGAGACTGATCAGTGACCATTCCTATAAAGGCTGATATGCCATCTGAGTCATTAACTGTTTTCCTTTGCTGGTAATAATAAATGCCTATAAACCTTCTAAAACATTCCAGGCCCATAAGTTGACTGCAATTTTAGGGATGATGTAGGGCTGAAACCATCCTGTCTGTCCTTCCTCATCTTGCCATCCTAACACTGCAGCACTACATTGTGTATCACCAGGAATTCCTACCCCCAACCCCCTTAACTGAGCTCATAGCTTCTGCTGTGGACCAATTTGGAGGCCATAACTCTTTGCTGATAACACTTAACATCTGCTCCAGTGTCCACTAGACCCCGAAATTGTTTTCCCTCTATTCTTAAATTAATCATAGGATGGATTTTGCTAATTTCGTGTATCCAATAGATATCTGAGCTTCCAAATCTTTGCATTCCTCTTTTCCTATTTATAGCCTCACCTTGCTCAACATAAGGTAGAAGTAATATCTGAGCCTTTGTTTGTCCTGGAGTAATTTGCATAATATGATTACATTCTAGTATAACTTTAATTTCTCCTTAATAATCTAAATCAATGACTCCAGGCAGAACAGTTAATCCTTTTTGAATGTTTCCACTCCTCCCTAAGATTAATTCTAAAATTCTTGGTGACACAGGACCCAAATTCCTGTAGGAATGGCTTGCTGAGCAATATCGGGGGTCAAAGTGACCGCTATAGTACTGTTAAGAACCAGACCTGCCCTTTCTGGAGTTGATCGAATGAGGGAATCCACTGTGGGCTTTGCAGAGTAGGATTCCCCTCTTAATGATGGGGGACACCCCTCTGGCCATTTCCCAGCGGTTGACCATTTGATCTAGAGGTTGCCCATTTCTATGAAATTTTGATCTACACAGTCTGGCCCAATGGTTCCCTTTCTGACATCTAGGACAAGGAGAGATTGAATCTCTCAGGGGCTGAGTGTTTATGCTTCTCCCTAGAGTGCTACCTTGTGTCCTTTTCAGTTTCCTAAGTTCCTTTTTCCACTGTTTCTGCAGCAGCGAGTAAATTTGCTGAAAAAGTGCCTGATCCTACATTCTGACATGCTCGAATAATCTCTGTAATGGTACTATTTCTTCTCAGAGGCGTCAGGCATTTCTTACAATCAGCATTGGCATTTTCTTAAGGTAATTGCTGAATTAAAATATCTCCTGCTGTCTCATGTTGAATCTCGTTCCACTGCTGGAGTGAGATGAGCCACAAAATCAGAAAATGACTCAGTAGGTCCCTGCAGACATTTACTAAAAGCTCCCTCAGGGTCCCCTTTTGCTGGCAAAGCCCACCAAGCTTTCCAACCACAAAGTTTAATTTGGTCATATGCCTGTTGTACATATTGTAACTGATTTTGTCTATCCATATGCTGTTCTAGTCCTGCCAGAATTTCATAGGTTATTTGAGCATTCGGCCCTCTGTTTGCATGGGCTTGCTCTTGACATTTCTCCAAATATTCTCCCTTTCATAGTAAACAATCTCCTGCATCCAGAGTGGCACGAGCCAGAGAATCCCAATCATAAGGAGCTAAGAATGCTTCAGAAATATTATTCATGATTTCTCCTATAAAAGGAGCCAGTGGACTGTTTTGAACGCTCTCTCGCAAGCTTTTATTATTTTTAAATCAATTTTTTATGTTGTCTCATTATCTGATTTGGGAGCTGTGGGTTAGCTACTTGTATCACAGGAAAAGCGAGCCTTTCTTCCACTGCCATGTCCTTCATTCCGGCTCTAATGGCTCTCTGTATAGATGACTGTATTGGCAGTGAATTAAATGTCTCAGAATGAGGACATGGAGGTGGAGGGAGCCATAAAGGCCATTCCTTAAATTTTTCTTCCTGCTCTTCACTAGGACAAGGGAAGGAACCATGTGAGGAGGCTCCTCCTCAGCCTCTCTAAAAGGCTCTAGCAAAGACATTAGTATGTTCCCCACGGGAAAACAGTTTTTTGTTTTATTATTTTTGAAGTGAGTTTTTTCCCTGCTGCTGAGCTCTCTTTTTTTTTTTTTTTCAAATTTTGACCAACTTTTTGCCAAACACTCAAGATCTAATGTACCTTTTCCAGGAAACCAAGGATTATGTTCTATAACATCAAACAAAACTTATAAAAAATAACTTCTGAAACTTTTAATTCCTTAAGCATACAAACCAAAATTCTAATTCTTCCCCATTAGCCTGGCTGAAAAAGACATTCCCACCTTACTTACAGATCGCAACTCTGCAGTTAGTCTATGGGCTTTGCCAGTGTTGAATATCCCTCACCTTTTCCTCAGTGAATTTTTTCCTCTTTTAGCGAGTATCTTTCAGTGTGGGAACCTCTTTCATGTCCCGCGTGGTTCAGGGCTCCCATTCAGGGTTTGGGTCCTGGAGGAGGCCACATGCAAATGAAAAGAGACTAGAAAAGTATTAATTTGGGAATATTGGTGGGCCGGGCAGGAGCCTTCCTCTAGTGGAAAGGATTACGCCTTGCCCTGGTCTGGCTATCCCTTTTATTGAGACTTTGGGACATACCCACAGACTTTAGGCATGAATTTTCAATAACGAAAATACAAAAGACAAACAGAGGTGGAGGCCACTTCAGGCTTCAGCTAACAATGTCTCAACTAAACAATGCGTACTTAGAGCAATTGGGGTTGTTGACTAGCCTTCTGGGTTTCCTTTCCACATCCTTCTATTAGTGAAGCAATGTTTGGTTTCTGGCATTTCAGCATTTCATATAATACTGCATTGATGTTGATGAACTCCTTTAGCTTTTTCTTATCTATGAAGCTCTTTATCTGACCTTGAATTCTGAATGATAGCTTTGCTGGGTAGAGTAATCTTGGTTCTTGCTATTCATCACTTTGAATATTTCTTGCCACTTCTGTCTGGCCTACATAGTTTCTGTTGAGAAATCAGCTGACAATCATATGAGTGCTCCATTGTAGGTAATTAACTTTTTTCTCTTGCTGCTTTTAATATTCTCTCTTTGTCTTTTGCGCTAGGTATTTTAATTATGATGTGTCTTGGTGTGATTCTCTTTGGATTCCTTTCGTTTGGGGTTCTGTGCACTTCCTGGATTTGTAAGTTTATTTCTTTCACCAGGTGTGGAAGTTTTCAGTCATTATTTCTTCAAATAGGTTTTCAGTATCTTGCTCTCTCTCTTGTTCTGGCACCCATAATTCTGATGTTGGTAAACTTGAAGTTGTCCCAGAAGCTCCTTACACTATCTTCCAATTTTGGATATTTTTTTCTCTTTGCTTTTCCAGTTGAGTGTTTTCTACTTCTTTGTATTTAAAATCTTTGACTTGATTCTTGTGTTCCTCTTGTCTGCTATTAGGTTTCTGTATAATATATTTTATTTCAGTCAGTGTATATTTAATTTCTAGTTGGTCCTTTTTCATCTCTTCTTGGGTCTGGCTAAATTTATCCATCTTTTTTAGGACATTCTTGAAAATCCTTTTAACCATGGTTTTGAACTCTATAATCCATCGTTTATTTTTCTTCATTTCTTTCATTTGTGATATGTTCCTTTGTCTCCACATTTTTGCTGCTTCCCTGAGTTGGTGGAGTAGCTTTCTGTGCTAGGTGTCCTATATGGCCTAGTAGCTCTGCCTCCCCAGTTTCCTGAGGTGGACTCTCTTAGTGCACCCCTTTGTGGACTGTG
This sequence comes from Lasiurus cinereus, assembly GCA_011751065.1. Lineage (NCBI taxonomy): Eukaryota > Metazoa > Chordata > Mammalia > Chiroptera > Vespertilionidae > Lasiurus > Lasiurus cinereus. Next base: position 1,444 of record JAAGEH010000648.1, on the reverse strand, counting down.
TGTACAGCCTTGTTGTAGTTAAGTCTTGATTGTGATTGGAATCACTGGGGGGATTGACCTCCAAGCAAATTGTTTGTGGGGATCAGCTGTGTCTATGCTGGGAGAACTTCTGTGCTGGAGTCAGCCTATTGACACAAGACTTGCAAAATTGCAAAAGCCTCTGTGTTCAACTTGGATGTGGCAGTGTCTCAGGGCTGAGCAGACAGACTTGGCTTCCTGTCAGCCCTGCCCTATGCGGCCCCTGGGTCTCAGTGTCCCTCACAGTCATGTACCTCCATATCTCTGCCTTTCACAGCTCCCCTGAGTTTCTGTGCACTCCGGGGACCCATATGATTCTGGATCCCCAGAGTATCCCATAAAACTGGGGTTCAGTTCAGTCGGAACTGGATTTCTGTGCAGTTGGGAGGTTCTGTCTTCCTTCCACTAGAGAAAGCCAGTAGCACAATCAGCAGTCAGTCTTCTCTGCATGCATTTGTGGGCATGCCTGCGGACCTCTGCCTTTTGAGACTCCCCTAAGTTTCTGTGCACTCCTCCCTTTTATGACAGTCCAGACTCCCCCTGTATGAGTGTTGCCCAGAACTGAGGTTCAGTGCAGTTGGTACTGGGGTTCAGTGCAGTATGGAGTTTCTGTCTCCCTTCCACTAAAGGAAGCCAGCCAGGCCCATCACCACCTGTCTTCTCCCAATGCATGTCTCTGTACCTCAGCTTTCTGCAGCTCCTCTGAATCTCCATGAGCCCCTCTCTTTCCTTCTAGTTGTAGAATTTCTACTCAACTAGCTTTCCTGTGGTTATGGATGTTGTTTGTTCAGTGTTTTAGCTGTAGTTGTGAAATTGTTGTGTGAGACAGCAGTTTAGGTATTCACTTATGCTGCCATCTTGGTTTCTCCAGCTGTTTCAACTTCTAGGAATTTCAACATTAAAACAATCTGCTTACTATGGATTTTAGCACATTTAACAACAAAAAGTATACAAATACACAGGGGCAGAGAGAGAAAGAGAGAGAGAGAGAGAGAGAGAGAGAGAGAGAGAGA
>JAAGEH010000647.1:0-10905 GCA_011751065.1 Lasiurus cinereus | reverse complement strand
AACCCCAATTATGCGGATGTTATTTTGTTTCATGTTATCCCAAAGTTCCCTTAGACTCTCCTCTTGCTTTTTAACTTTTTTTTCTAGAAGCTGCTGTACTTGGGTATTTTTTCCTACCGTGTCTTCTAGCTCAATGATGCAGTCCTCTGCTTCTTCTAGTCTACGTTTGATGCTTTCTATTGAGTTTTTTATAGCAGTGATGTCATTTTTCATTACTTCTTGTTTATTCTGCACCTCTTCTAGGTTCTTCTGCATTTCTTCTTACTGCTTCTTCATCTCCTCTTGGGTCTTCTTCATTTCCTCTTGGCTCTTACTCAGATTGTCGATTTTGTCTTCCATTCTTTTCATCCACCTTATTGTCATTAATCTGAACTCTTTCTCTGGCAGGCTTATTTCTGCTTCTATTTTGTTTACTTCCTTTTCTGGTGAAACCTGCTTTTCTGTCTTATGTGGGCTGTTTCTTTTTCTGCCCATGGTCTTTCTTCTCCGGGTGTCTGGTTATGTAGTTCTCTCTCCTACATTGATTGAAAGACACAAACTACAACACGACTGGGTACAGCACACAAGGCACTGAGTAGAAATGTATTCAGGATGTTAATAATCACAAATAAGGTGACGACCAATGAAAGACAAATTAGGGGTAAATAGAGAAAAAAGAAGAGGAAAATGAGGAAAAAAGAAAAGAACGAAATGCCAAAATCAAATTGGGAGAGCGAGAATAATAAATAAATAAATAAATAAATAAATAAATAAATAAATAAATAAAATAAGAAAATAAAAAGGAGAAGAAGGAGAAGAAAGAGGAAGATAAAAAAGTCAGAGAGAAAAGAAAGCGTATAAGAGAGAAAAGGGGAACAAATTATAGATGTCAGGAGACAACTCCAATAGAACAGTCACTAATCCCAATAAAGGCCAGCAACCAGTACCTAGAGATTAATACAAACTGCAAATAGCAACTGGTATCGAGGAAGGTGAGGGAAAAGAGAGGTAGAAAACAAAGGAGGCAAAAAGGAAAATAAAACAAGTAGAATAAACTAAAACAATCTCACAAAAAATTTCAAAAAATCAATATAATCACTTTTCAGGCAAATAGCAAAAAAAGGACATAGAGAAAAAACAACTTTTTGGTTAGTGAAGACAAGAAGAGAGAGGTTTGTGTGGATTTGTAGTAGGGGATTTGAAATTAATTATATAAATGGGGTGAAATTTTATCCAGGTAAAGAGAAAGAATAGGGAGAATCTAGAGTTGGAAAAGGGAAAGAGAAACAAGGCAACAAAATGGGGAAAGTTAGGAGGAAAGGTAGAGTTGAGTTAGAGTAAAATTATGCTAAAGGAAAGATGAAAATAGAATGTAGAACTCTAATCCTGAAATAAAATAAAGAGAAAACAAAATGACACTTGTTTTTTTTCCAAAAAGGTAAAGTATTAGTATTAATTAATAATACTAGTTTAAAACAAAATGTAATAATTAAAAAGGTAAAATCAATTGAGGTGGAAAGAAAAAAAAATAGTCTTTCAATTAAAATATGTAAAAATGAAAAAAAAGAAAAAAAGAAAAAAAAATAGAATGGTCCTTCACTTCCACTATTATTCTGCTTGGCACTCCTGTTTCCCGGTAGGGAAGGTATTTCAGTTCCCTGTGTTCCCCTTTTGGTGTTTTAATCTCTTTATTCTTTTGTGGTTATGCGAGAGTCAATTTGTGTGTCATCCACTGGGTGGCAGTGTTTTGGAATTGATATCTGAGACAAAGCACAGGACCTCTCCAGGCTGTGCTCAGATCCTGCTACTCTGTGGTTCTCAAAGCCAGTTTGTGGGGATTTTGTAGCAGGGACACTGTAATAATTTCCAGGCTATCCCTCTGCTCCAGAAAAAAACGAGTTGTTTTCCAGAGCTCCCCTCTGTCAACAGCTCAGAGGGTTTGCCTCCACAATTAGGGATCACTCACTGACCACCTCTTCCGACCTCTCCAGAGGCAGCTTTCCCACAGCCCAGTTCCCACAGTGTGCGCGTCTCTGTTGTGCGGGGGTAGGAGACCTCACCCTGTCCCAGGTGAAATCTGACCCTTCTGCGAGCTGCGTGGATCTCCGAATCCGCCGCCCGCCCATCTGAGCTGCCTGGAAAGCCATGCTCTGGGTCCCCGGCTGCTCTGTGGGTGCCTCCGTCAGCCGCAGCTTTCAGACCTCCGCAGACATTCACCTCCCTCTTATCCCAGGCGCAATCTGACCTTTCCGTGTGCTCTGTGGATTTCTGATTCCGCCGCATGTCTGCGCAGATTGGAGAGCGGAGTTCTGGGTCCCCGGCTGCTCAATGGGTGCCCCAGCCTCAGGCTTCAGACCGCCGCAGACATCCAGCTCCCTCTGGAAGATGGCGTGGTCTCCGTGTTTGTGCTGGTGGCTCCGGTGGACAAAAACCCCTTGGTAGTGGTGCTGCCTGGCCAGGAGAGCCCCATCCAGCAGTCCCCCACCTTCTCCTGAACAATAACTGACTCTTAACTTTTCAACAAACATTCCCAGTGCGACTCTCAGCAACTCTCTCTCCCTCTGCCCAGCGACAAAGCTCCAGATGCATCTGTCTACTCTGCCGCCATTTTCTCCGGTTCAAATATATCATTTTAATGTGAAATGTTAATAATAAAAGTTTGAGGTATACAGTAATTTTGTCTTCACAACTTTTTTTTTAAATATAAAACTTCTAAAATTTAAAATGCTATTTAAAAGGAAAAATGTTAGGAGAATGAATAGAAATGAAGGATATGGCTATCCATTTAGGTTCAAAGAAAATTAAATAGAAACGCCATATTTAAATTTAAAGTTCTGTTCCTTAAAATTTACTTTTAAACAAAAGCTCAGTTCTTTAAACTCATAGGTAAAATAATAATTTTAAAGGCAAAATAAGTACAGGAATATAAACCACTTACCTAAAACTCATTAGAAACAACATTAGAAGAGGAAAACATTCCGCATACATTTAAATGTTTTTAATTGATATCTTCCTAAAAATATACCACATAAATTTTTCTATCTTCATTTTTTATAGAATGCTATGGTTGTGTATATGTATTGAGGAGCTATTTTTTGTAATTAGTTTATTACAGTTTTTATTTATTTATTTTTTAAAGACAATAGCTTATACTTATTTATAATTTTCTACATTCATTTAGTGGAAGCTATCCAATCGTATTCTATTTTTCCCAGTTAAGTTAGCTTGATGGACATATTTTTTTTTATATACTTGAAACCTATATAATTGTATTAATCAATGTCATCCCAATAACTTGTGTGTGTGTGTGTGTGTATGGCGGGTCTGTTTCTTTTATTTATTTTTTATTTTTGATCACATACTGAATGTAAACTTTTTCCCTCTTCTGTTTCTTTATTACTACAATCTTCTTATCTACCATAGCTTGTATTTATTTGTAATCTCCACTTCTCACCAATATCAGTGCATTTTCTAAGATACTACTGTAATTTGTTCTCACCACTGCTTCTAGCATTGCCAGTTGCTGTCCACTTAGTTTTATTCAAAAATTTTCTTCTTCCTTTTTTCTTGTGCCTTCTGCCTTTTGTCACTTTACTCACATAACACAAAGAAGGGTCAAAAAGGTGATCTATAATAAGCACCATCAGCCATATAGATAATCAATTTACTTGTAATTTATTACCCAAACACATCAGAGTACATTGGATTGACTCTGAGTTTTTGCAATATTTGGCTGAACTTATTATTTCCATGCTACTGGTAGCTTGAAGATTAGATTTCCATGCCATTGTGATCACTGTTGTTATTATACCTAGAGTAGCAGCCATTTAGTCAGTGTCAGATTTCTCCTTAAAACTTGGGACCTCACACCCAGCCAGAATGGCTCAGGGGTTGAGTGTTGAACTATGGAACCAGGAGGTCACAGTTTGATTCCTCATCAGGACACATGCCCAGGTTGTTGGCTAAATCCCCAGTGTGGACTGTGCAGAAGGCAGCTGATCAATGACTATCTCTCATCAGGGATATTTCTATCTCTTTTCATCTCCCTTTCACTCTAAAATCAACAAAAACATTAAAAACTGAAGACCTCAGACAGGAAAAAATAAGTACCATACAATTTCACTTATAAGTGAGATATAGAAAAAGAAGGCAATAAATGAACAAACAAACTCATAGACAGACAAAAATATGAAGGTTACTAGAGGGGAAGGATAGTGGTGGAAGGATAAGAGGTAAAGGGGTTAAATATATGGTGATGAATGTAGACTATACTATGAGTGGGAAGCACATAATGAAAATACAGATGATGTAATATAGGTTATACACTTGAAACTTACCTAATGTTATTAACCAATATTACCCCAATAAATTTAACTTAAAAAAACATAAATAGAATAAAATGGGACCTGTTTGGTTCCTGGTATATAATAAATTAAGTGACTGACCTCATTACAGAATCTTAATAAGATTAATTTATTTTGGTACATCTGAATCTTTTTCAAAGGTACATACTTACATAATTTTAGTAAGTAATTGAAAATACAATCTATACTAATAATAGGGTAATATGCAAATTGATTGGGATGCCATCCCAGTAATGATCCATCATCAGGCTGCCTGTGTGGCAGGCATGGATGGGTAGGGACTTGCAGAGTTGAGGACAGAGGCAAGGCCTCGGCAGAGAGGTCTCCTCACACATCTGCACCAGGGTCTACAGGCACACCAAGAAGCCTTTCTGCCACAGCCCTAGCTGTGGATCCACAGGTATGCAGAGAGGTCCCTCTACCTCAGGCCCAGCCAGGGGTCTGCAGGAATGTGGAGGTCCTGAGGCCTCCGCCATGGCCCAGCTCAGGCGCAGGGCTGCAAGGGGGCCTCTGTGCGCCTGCACTGTGGGTCCGAAGGCCTCCCCTGGCTCCAGTCTACCTCTTTGGGGCAATCCATCTAGGAGCTCCGGATAGGTGGGTGGGGCCTGCCTTTTGGGGGCAATGAATTGCAGGGCTTCTGCACTGTGACAGGGCACAGGACCCCCCCTCCAGCCCTCATTCCCCCCCCCTGCCCTGAATGGATGGATTTTGTGCTTTGGGTCACTAGTAAAATATAAATTCCTTCCTCTCTTGAAACCAAATTCTATAGCAAGACACTTTTTAGAATGGCTGGGAAGAGTGGTGGTCAGTCCCATTAAGTCCAGAAGATCGTGATTTTTATTTTTGTTAAAATATATTTTATTGATTTTTTACAGAGAGGAAGGGAGAGGGATAGAAAGTCAGAAACATCAATGAGAGAGAGACATCGATCCACTGCCTCCTGCACGTCCCCTACTGGGAATGTGCCCACAAGGAAGGTACATGCCCTTGCCAGGAATCGAACCTGGGACCCTTCAGTCTGCAGGCCAACGCTCTATCCACTGAGCCAAACCGGTTTCAGCATGATTTTAAAATTTTTGATTTGTGCTCAGAGGACTGAAAGAATCCAGGTGAATTTAAATTTTATATGATATCTTAGTAGTGGATGATTATCACAATAACATAGATCCTTTATATAAACTTAGAGAGTGCAAAACTAAATTTGTAAACAAAAGTCTTATACAGGTTATTTCCTTTTAAATAGCTAAAGAAATGAAGAGTGGTAAAAGTACATAAACCTCCCTTAAGTATATATAACACAAGCAAAATACTAAATAAAATGGATTCAATTATAGATCTCACTTTTTGTATAGTGGACAGGAGAATATGGTAATTATCTTAGTTTTGTTATATCATGTTCAATGGTGATGGTTATAGAGAAAGTCTTTGTAAACAGTGTTTCTAAATGTGTGTGTGTGTGTGTGTGTGTGTGTGTGGTCAAAATAATGATACATTCTATTTTTCTTTACACATTACATTTAATTTATCAAACATCTTTTAAGAAGTCACATTTAAAACTGAAACTTGTCTGTGGATTTATTTTGTTGTTATTCTAACTTTAGTGCTTATTGTTATATAGTACTTTGACTTTCTCAGAATGTTCATATTAATTTTCTAAATAAATTCAGCTAATGTGCAGAATTCTCTTTGAGTAAATTATAAATGCCTGATTAAGGGATCAGAGTTCACTTTGTAGTCCTAGATTAGTGAGTAATGTAAGAGCTCTATTTCATCAATTTATCTAAAATCTGGCTTTGGAATTACACTTGAAGTATTACATACTGAATATTTATTAAACACGCAGAGCAATGTGTATTAAGAGTTTAAGTCACCTTCTCATATGTACCTTTTGTCACACTAATTATGGAGCTTTCATCTTGTTGACATACAATAATGAGGTTCATCCGATTATAAGAATGTCACTTCAGAATCAGAATTGTCCTTAAGCTGCATCTAGTCAATATTTGAAATTATTGGCAAGAAAACTCTAGAATATTAAGTGGTGACCGAAGTTTATATATCTGGAATAATTAAAATCTCAGATAACACTTTGTTCTCAACTGCTCATAAATAAGTTCTCTTTTACATTTATTCTGTTCTGACAATATGTTCGCTACTTTAATTTCATCACATTTTTGTCCATCAAAAATTTACCCAAGCAGGAGATTTATATTTATTTGAAGTGCAAATACAATATCTCTTTATAGAAACCTCTCTATATCTGAAGAAAGATATTGTCATTATTAGTGTTTTCATTCAAGGCTACGTAATTCTAATGCCATAAACTACTATTTTATTTTTAAATGATACTTTCTGGTTCTTCAAAAGTTTGCTAATGTTACTTTCTCTCTGAAAATTTTTCTCTTAATGTCCTCTCTGTTGCCTATATACCTTATTTTTTTAATTTCAGAAGCACATCAGGTTATCTAATAAAAGTTTTTAAACATAATATGATTGCAAACTAAAAATGCTGAAGTCACCAGCTAACATTTTATTATCATAACCTTTGTGCTTATTGTTATGCACCACCTTAATTTTCTCAGAATGCTTTATAATCATCTTCTAGCTATCTTTAGCTAATATGCATATTATATAATTGCTAATGAAGAAATATGATAATAATGTATGAACTGTCTCACCCTCTTATTTCTTAAATAAAATATTTTCTGTGTAAGCTAGATTCTTCTCATATCCAATTGCCAGCAAATCACACGGAATGAAAATTTGGCACATAACATTTTTCTTCAGCAGATGAAACTTTTGCATTCCTTTTATTTCTTTGTTTAGCATTACTTCAATTGGATTTTTACTGTTCATAATGACAGCTAGAATATTAAGCTACAAAGTATTTTAAATCATAAAATTGGGTTTCAAAGATTCTAAATGTAAAATTAAACAGAATGGAGATTAAATATAGTCACTTTAAATGTGGAGAAATGTAGAAGAAAGCTTTTGCTTATACTGAAACATAGGAGAGTTATAAGGATATGCTTAATACTTAACCACATTTACTTATGTTACATTAGGCATCTTTTATTACTGATGGCCTATCATAAATATATTAAGGGAATATTACCATTTAACATTTATATATGAAAAGTATTTATGATTTCAGAGATGATAAGGTTTTATTAATCTTTAGACATTGGTGTTTATTTGTTTATATACTCTTGACATACTTTTATTTTACATTTGTGTATATTGACTACACACATAAATAAAATAAAGAATCATGGTATAATAAGTAGTTGAAGTCAAATAATTGCCACTAATATTTTCTGTGATATTAGATTTGTGTGATCATCAGCTTCCTTCTGTAATGTGAAAACCTGGAATTTTTATCTCTTAGCCCCACTAGAATTTACATTTATAATGCTATGAAATTTTTGTGCTTCTTTTTCCGTTTTCAAAACTATACCACAGCTAAAATCGGTTTGGCTCAGTGGATAGAGCATCGGCCTGTGAACTGAAAGGTCCTGGGTTCGATTCTGGTCGAGGGCATGTATTTTGGTTGTGGGCACATCCCCATTGGGGAGCGTTCAAGAGGCGGCTGATTAATGTCTCTCTCTCATTGATGTTTCTGGCTCTCTATCCCTTCTCCCTTCCTCTCTGTAAAAAATCAATAAAATATATTTTTTAAAAAGTTAAATAAAACTATATCACAATTGTCTTTTTCTTTAATGTTTTTATTATGTCTTTTACTGAAGGCTTTCACCCATAGGCAGAAAACATAATAGTTTTTCTAGTAATCTTTGAAGGTTTCCAACCGAGGCATTATATTTTTGTCCTTAAAAATCAGATGATGGGGAGAATCCAAGTTGGTGGCATAGGCAAGCACCTAAACTGCTGCTTAGCACAACAGTGTCAAAACTACAACTAAAAGACAGAACGGACATCATCTGGAACCACAGGAAAGCTGGCTGAGTGGAAATTCTACAACTAGAATGAAAGAGAGGGGTTTATGGAGACCCAGAGGAGCTGCAAAAAGCTGAGGTACAAAGAAGCATGCGTGGAGAGAGTGGGTGCTGGATTGCCTGGCTGGCTTCCTCTGGCAGGAAGGACAAGGGAAACTTCCAACTGCACTGAACCCCTTATTCTACGGGACTGAATCTCAGGTCAGGCTGAAACTCATAAGAGGGGAGTTTGGACTGTGAAAAGGGAGAAATGCATGGAAAATTAGGGAAGCTTCCAAAGGGCAGAAGTCTGGTGGCGCACACAGCATTGTGCACAGAAGACAGACTGCTGATTGTGCCACAAGCTTTCACAAGTGGGCGGGAAACAGACCCTCCAAACTGTGTCACTTCTAACTCCACTAAACCCCAGTTTCTGGCGATACCCTGGGGACCCAGACTCATATAGTCCCAGATCACAAGGGAGCCAGAAAGGTAGTGGTCTAGAGTCAATGCGCTTGAGCACAGGGACCACTACAGCTATTACCCAGAGACACATGAGACCCAGGTGCCATGTAGGGCAGGGCAGAGGGGAAGGCAAGGTGGTCGTTAAGCCCTGAGACTCCACTCCTCTCCCAAACTCAACTAAGAGGCTTTTGCAGTTTTGCAATCCTGTATCATAAGGCTGAATCTAACACAGAAGTTCTCCCAGCATAGTGAAAATGTGGAGACAAAGGAAGAGATCACAAACAAAAGAAATGCAGGAAAAAAATGACTGGATATAGAGTTCAAAACCATGGTTATAAGGTTTTTCAAGAATATCCTAGAAAAGATGGATAAATTTAGCGAGACCCTAGAGGAGATGAAAAAGGACCAACTAGTAATTAAACATACAGTGATTGAAATTAACAATATTATAAAGAGACCTAACAGCAGACTAGAGGAAGGCAAGAATCAAGTCAAAAATTAGAAATATAAAGAATCAACTTAATACAGTGGTACCTCGAGATACAAGTTTAATTTGTTCCGTAACTTTGAGGCGTGGGAAACTATGAGACACTTGAGTCGCAGTAAACTGGTGGGTCCTGTGCAGCCAGCCGATCTGCGAGATTACTCCTATCTCAAATGTTGCTCGTATTTCAAAGCAAAAATCGCTCGCTCTCTGGCTCGTATCTCAAAAATCTCGTATGTTAGGGCACTCGTACCTCGAGGTACCACTGTCAAAGAAAGATAAACGATCCAATAAAAAAATGAGCAACAGACCTAAACAGAACCTTTTTGAAAGATGACAGAAAGGAAGGTCAAGAGACAAAAAAACATGTTCAAAGACACTAATTATCTGAGAGATGCAAATCAAAAGGACAATGTGATACCATCTTACATCTGTCAGAATGGCAATCATCAACAAATCAACAAATGACAAGTGTTGGCAAGGATGTGGAGAAAAAGGAACCTTTGTACACTGTTGGTAGGAATGCAGACTGGTGCAGCCGCTGTGGAGAACAGTATGGAGTTTCCTCAAAAAACTAAAAATGGAATTCCCATTTGACCCAGCAATCCCACTCTTAAAAATATATCTTAAGTAATTACAAACACCAGTGAGAAAGGATTTGTGCACCCCTATGTTCATAGTAGCACAATTTACAATAGCTACAATTTGGATACAGCCTAGGTGCACTTCAGCAGATGAGTGGATCAGAAAACTGTGGTACATCTATACAATGGAATTCTATGTTGCCATTAAAAAGAAGGAATTCTTACCATTTTTAGGAACCTGGAGAGCCTTATGCTAAGTGAAATAAACCAGTCAATGAAGAAGAAACGCCACATGATTTCACTCATTTGTGGATAATAAAGAACATTATAAACTGATGAACAATAGGATAGACACAGAAGCAGTAAAGCATCAAACAGACTCAAATTACAGCAGGAAGTTTAAGGAGAGGTGGGGTAGATAAGAGATCAACCAAAGGACTTGTATGCATTCATATAAGCATAACCAATGAACACAGACAATAGGGGTTTAGGGTACGCTTGGGATGGGGCTGGGGGGCGGGAATTGGGGCGATAGGTATACATGTAACACAATAAAAAAATAAAAGAATCAGAAAACATTCAACTGTAGAAGCAGGAAGAAAAAAGAATAAAAAAATGTGAAGATAATGTAAGGCACCTCTGGGACAACTTCAAGCGTATCAACATCAGAATTGTGGGGGTGCCAGAAGAAGAGAGAGATCAAGATACTGAAAACCTATTTGAAGAAATAATGACTGAAAACTTCCCCTGCTGAGTGAAAGAAATAGACCTTCAAGTCCAGGAAGCTCACAGAATCCCAAACAAAAGGAATCCAAAGAGGACCACACTAAGACGCATCATAATTAAAATACCAAGAGCAGAAGACAAAGAGAGAATATTGAAAGCAGCAAGAGAAAAACAGTTAATTACCTACAAAGGAGCACCCATGCTATTGTCAGCTGATTTCTCAACAGAAACTATGCAAGCCAGATGGGAGTGGCAAGAAATATTCAAAGTGATGAATAGCAAAACCTACAATCAAGAATACTCTATCTAGCAAAGCTATCATTCAGAATTGAAGGGCAGATAAAGAGCTTCACAGATAAGAAAAAGCTAAA
>JAAGEH010000646.1:6840-26546 GCA_011751065.1 Lasiurus cinereus | reverse complement strand
AGGTTCGATTCCGGTCGGGGGCATGTACCTTGCTTGCAGGCACATCTCCACTGTGGGGTGTGCAGGAGGCAGCTGATCAATGTCTCTCTCTCATCAATGTTTCTGACTTTCTATCTCTCTCCCTTCCTCTCTGTAAAAAATCAATAAAGTATATTTTTTAAAAAATATATTATTCAGAGGCAAAGCGCATGCTGGAGAGGATCGGCGGTGGCTGCTATGGCGAAGCGAATCTGATTTCTACAGTTAAGGAGCATGGCCCCGGACACCACTGTAAGATTCACATGTATACTTCAGAATGCCGGGTCTGAGTTGTAGATTTTATCAACACAAATTTCCTGAAGTGGAAGATGCAGTGATGGTGAATGTAAGGTCCATTGCTGAAATGGGGGCTTACTGAAGGCATGATTCTTCTTAGTGAGTTGTCCAGAAGGTGTATTTGTTCTATAAACAAACTCATTCAAATTGGCAGGAATGAATGTGTGGTTGTCATTAAAGTGGACAAAGAAAAAGGTTACATTGATTTGTGGAAAAGAAAAGTTTCTCCAGAAGAAGCAATCAAATGTGAAGATAAATTCACCAAATCTAAAACTGTTTACAGCATTCTTCGTCATGTTGCTGAGGTGTTAGAGTACACCAACGATGAACAACTGGAAAGCCTGTTCCAGAGGACTGCTTCGGTCTTTGATGACAAGTACAAGAGACCTGGCTATGGTGCCTATGATGCATTTAAGCATGCAATCTCATACCCATCTATTTTGGATAGTTTAGATTTGAATGAAGATGGAACGGGAAGTACTCATTAACAATATTAATAGGCGTTTGACCCCACAGGCTGTCAAAATTCGAGCAGATATCAAAGTGACTTGTTATGGTTATGAAGGCATCGATGCTGTAAAAGAAGCTCTGCGAGCAGGTTTGAATTGTTCTATGGAAACTATGCCCATCAAGATTAATCTCATAGCTCCTCCACGGTATGTAATGACTACAACCACCCTGGAGAGGACAGAAGGCCTCTCTGTTCTCAATCAGGCTATGGCTGTTATAAAAGAAAAGATTGAGGAAAAGAGGGGTGTCTTCAATGTTCAAATGGAGCCCAAAGTGGTGACAGACACAGATGAAACTGAACTTGCGGGGCAGCTGGGGAGGCTTGAGAGAGAAAATGCAGAAGTGGATGGAGATGATGATGCAGAAGAAATGGAAGCCAAAGCTGAAGATTAACTTTTGGGAAACAGAGTCCAGTTTGAGGAACACAAAACAGCCCTTCCTGGCTATAAAACCTAGACTTAAAAGTTTTCCAGTATTTAAATGTTCTAACCTACCAAAAAGTGAAATGTCCTAAAATGTTGGCTATTTTCACATAGTAGCTCCAACACATTGAGCATTTTTAAAGGGAGTGGCCCAGTTTCACTAGGGACAAATCTCTTAAGCTAAGAACAGTCAAAATTGGGCTTTCCATTTCTGGTGTCCCTAGATTGACACCTGTTTGTAGTTCAGTGCCTCTATGTAATTTATCAGGGGTACCCAAAGCAAATAGTCCTAACCTTTCTATATAAATGTATCAAGCAAACATTAAATAAATTTCTGGGATATTTAAAAATAAATACATTATTCAGAGACCTAATAGCAGACTAGAGGAAGGCAAAAATCAAGTCAAAAATTTGAAATATAAAGAATCAGAAAACACTCAACTGGAAAAGCAAGAAGAAAAAAGAATCCAAAAATGTGAAGATAATGGAAGGAGCCTCTGGGACAGCTTCAAGCGTACCAACATCAGAATTGTGGGGGTGCCAGAAGAAGAGAGAGAGCAAGATACTGAAAACCTATTTGAAGAAATAATGACTGAAAACTTCGCCCACCTGGTAAAAGAAATAGACTTATAAGTCCAGAAGCACACAGAACCCCATATAAAAGGAATCCAAAGAGGACTATACCAAGACACATCATAAATAAAAGACCAACAGCAAAAGATAAAGAGAGAATATTAAAAGCAGCAAAAGAAAAACAGATATCTATAAGGGAGCACCCCTCTGACTGTCAGCTGATTTCTCAATAGAAATTATGCCGGCCAGGTGGGAGTGGCAAGAAATATTCAACGTGATGAACAGCAAGAACCTACAACCAAGAATACTCTATCCAGCAAAGCTAACATTCAGAATTGAAGGGCAGATAAAGAGCTTCACAGATAAGAAAAAGCTAAAGGAGTTCATCAAACCAAACCAGTATTATATGAAATGCTGAAAGGCACTCTTTAAGAAGAGGAAAAAGAATAAGGTAAAAGATAAAAAAAAATTATGAACAACAAATACATATCTTTCAACAAGTGAATCTAAAAATTAAGTGAATTAAAAATTTGATCAACAGAATACACTGGTGAATATAATAGATTCAGGAGCACAAAAAGGGAGTGGACTGATAATTCTCAGGGGGAAAGTGGTGAGGGGAGTGCAGAGAGAGACTGGACAAAAATCATACACCTAGGGATGAGGTCAATGGGGGGCAGGTAAGGAAAGAGGGAGAGGTAGGAGCTGGGTGGAGGGGTGCTATGGAGGGGAAAAAAGGGAAACAAATGTAATAATCTGAATAATAAAGATTTAATTAAAAAAAAGAGGAGATCTTAAGGGAAATTTGGGACAACAAGAAACAAAACAACATTCTCATAACATGGGTAACAGAAAGAGAGAAAACTGAGCAAGGAAGAGAAAACATGGTTGAAGAAATGACAGAATACTTCCCTGATGTAGGGAAGAAAAAATCCATACAAATCAAGAAGCTCACAGAGTCCCAAGCAAAATGAACCCCAAAGACTGAAACCAAGGCATATTATAATTAAATTGCCAAACACCAAGGACAAAGTAAGAATCTTAAAAGCAGCCAGAAAGACAAAGAAAGTTTCCTACAAAGGAACTCCATCACACTAGAGACTGATTTCTCAAAAGAAACTCATCAGACCAGAAGGAAATAGAATGAAATATACAAAGTCATGAAAAGAAAGGATTGAATCCAAGAATATTGTACCCAGCAAAGCTATCAATCAAAATTGAAGGTAAAATCAAGAGCTTCACAGTAAAAACAAATCTAAGGGAATTTATTGCCACCAAACCAGCAATGCAAGAAATCCTAAAGGGTCTACTGTAAAAAATAAATAAAAAAATAAATAAAGAAAGAAATAGGAGCAAAGAAAGAACAGAGGTAAAGAATAAAAATGTCAACAAGTAAGCACTATCAATAATAACTTTAAATTAAAATGGATTAAATTCCTGAATAAAAAGACATAGGTTAATGGATTGGATAAGAAAACATGACCCATATATCTGCTGTCTAGAAAAAACCCTCCTCAGAAAAAAAAGATGCACATAGACTAAGGATAATGGGTGGAAAAAGGTTTGCAGGTGAATAGAAGTGGAAAAAAAAGGTGTGATAGCAACTAATATCTGACAAATTAGATCTCAAAGTGAAGGACATAACAAGAGAAAAGGAAGGCCACATCATAATACTAAGGGAACAATCCAATAACAAGAAATAACTTTGGTAAACATATATATGCACTCAATAGAGGAGCACCCAAATACATAAAAAAAACTCCTGGAGGATATAAAGGGAGCAATTGACAGCAATACAATCATAGTAAGAGACTTTAATAATCCACTCTCACCATCGGAAAAATCCTCTAAAAAAAATGAGGAAAGAAACATCAATCCTAAATGACTCATTAGACCAAATGGAATTAAATGACATCTTCAGAATATTTCACCCCAAAGACACAGAATGTGAATTCTTCTCAAGTACACATGGGTTATTTTCAAAGATAGACCATATGTTGGGTCATAGGAAAAGTCTCTGCAAATTCAAGAAGATAGAAATAATATCAAGCATCTTTTCAGATCACAGTGGCATAAAACTGGAAATCAACTACAATAAAAACAATCCAAAGAAATCATACAAATGGAAACTAAACAGTATGATATTAAACAATGACTGAGAGATCAAGGAAGAAAAACAAAACATCATGGCAACAAATGACAATGAAAACACAAAATCTATAAGACACAGTGAAAGCAGTCTTGAGAGGGAAGTTCATAGTTCTACAAGACTACTGAAAAAACACACCAAGAAACAATGACCCTACAACTCAAAGAGCAAGAAAGAGAGTAACAAGAAAAGCCCAGTGTAAGGAGAAGGAAGGAAATATTAAAGATCAGAGCAGAGATAAAAGACATAGAGACCAAAGAAACAATTCAAAAGATCAACAAAACCAAGAACTGGTTCTTTCAAAGGATAAAAAAGATTGATGAACCTTTATCCAGGCTCACCAAGAAGCAAAGAGAGAGGACCCAAATAATCAAAATCAGAAATGAAGGAGGAGAAATAACAACAGACCCCACAGAAATGCAAAGGATTGTTAAAAAAAATACTATGAACAACTCTGTTCCAACAATCTGGACAACCTGGATGAAATGGACATATTCCTAGAAAAATATAACCTTCCAAAACTCAATCAGGAAGAATGTAAACATCTCAATAGGCCAATAACTATGGAAGAAATTGAAGCATTCATCAAAAAACTTCCAGCAAATAGAAGCCTGGGACCAGATAGCTACACAGGAAAGTTTTACCAAACATTCAAAGAAGAATTAAAACCTATCCTCCTCAGACTATTCCAAAAAATTCAAGAAGAAGAACACTTCTAAGCATTTTTTATGAAGCCAGCATCACCCTAATACCAAAACTAGATTAAGACAACATAATGAAAGAGAATTACAGGCCAATATCCCTCATAAACATAGACGCCAAAATCCTCAAAAAAATTCTAGGAAATTGGATCCAGCAGTAAATCAGAAAGATCATATACCATGACCAGGTAGGATTTATCCCAGGAATGCTAGGATGGTACAATATATGCAAATCAATAAAAGTGATACATCACATAAACAAATTGAGAGATAAAAATTGCATAGTCTTATCAATTGATGCAGAAAAAACTTTTGATAAAATCCAACACCCTTTCTTGATAAAAACTCTCAGCAAGGTGGGAATAAAAGATTTATACCTCAACATCATAAAAGCCAGATATGATAAACCCACAGCTAATATCATACTCAATGGGCAAAAACTAAAACCATTTCCCCTAAGAACAGGAACAAGACAGGGATGCCCAATCTCACCACTCCTGTTTGACATAGTACTGGAAGCATTAGCCATTGCAATTAGACAAGAAGAAGAAATAACAGGCATACAAATTGAAACAGAAGAAGTAAAGCTGTTCTTATTTGCAGATGACATGATACTGTACATAAAAAACCCAAAAGACTCCATTCAAAAACTAATAGACTTAATAAATTAATTTGGCAATGTAGCAGGATATAAAATTAATGCCAGGAGATCTACGGCTTTTCTATAAACTAATAGTGAAATTACAGAAAGAGAGACTAAAAAAGCATTCCCATTTACCATTGCACCAAAAAAATTAAGATACCTAGGTATAAACTTACCTAAGGAGGTAAAAGACCTATATGCTGGAAACTACAAGACATTGAAAAAAGAGATAGAGGAAGACGTAAACTGATGAAAGAACATACCATGCTCATGGATTGGAAGAATCAACCTCATTAAAATGTCCATACTACCCAAAACAATCTATAGATTCAATGCACTCCCAATTAAAATACCAAAATCATATTTCACAGACCTAGAAAGAACTCTCCAAAGATTCATTTGGAATAAAAAAAGACCCTGAATAGCCACAGCAATCCTGAGCAATAATAATAAAGTAGGTCGGATCTCAATACCAGATTTCAAACTTTATTACAAAGCCACTGTTCTCAAAACAGCCTGGTCCTGCAGAAGAACAAACATATAGACCGATGGAATAGAATAGAGAATACAGATATCAACCCAAACCACTATGCTAAACTAATATTTGACAAAGGAAGCATGAACATACAATGGAGTCAAGACAGTCTCTTGAATAAATAGTATTGGAAAAATTTGACAGATACATGCAAAAAATGAAACTAGACCACCAACTTACATCATACAGAAAAATATACTCCAAATGGATACAGGGTTTAAACATAAGAAGGGAAACCATAAAAACTCTAGGGGAATCCACAGCCAGCAAAATCTCAGACATATGCCGAAGGAACTTTTTCACTGATACTGCTCCAAGGGCAATGGAAGATAAAGAGAAAATAAACAAATGGGACTACTTCAAAATAAAAAGCTTTTGCACAGCAAAAGAAACCATCAACAAAACAACAAGAAAGAACACTGTATGGGAGAACATATTTGCAAATGTTATCACTGATAAAGGTTTAATCTCCAACATCTACAGCCAACTTATATAACTTAATAAAAGGAAGGTAAATGATCCAATAAAAAAAATGGGCAATGGACCTAAATAGAATATTTTCAAAAGAAGACAAAAGGAAGGCCAAGAGACACATGAAAACATTTTCAAAGTCACTAATTATCTGAGAGATTCAAATCAAAACAACAATGGGATACCATCTCACACCTATCAGAATGGCAATCATGAACAAATCAACAAACGAAAAGTGTTGGCGAGGATGCGGAGAAAAAGGAACTCTCATGCACTCCTGGTGGGAATGCAGACTGGTGTGGCCACTGTGGAGAACAGTATGGAGTTTCCTCAAAAAACTAAAAATGAAACTCCCATTTTGCCCAGAAATTCCACTCTTAGGAATATATCCTAAGAAACTAGAAACACTAATCAGAAAGGATTTATGCACCCCTATGTTCATAGCAGCACAATTCACTATGGCCACAATTTGGAAACAGCCTAGGTGCTCCTCAGGAGATGAGTGATCAGAAAACCATGGTACATCTACACAATGGAATACTATGCTGCCATAAAAAAGAAGGAATTCTTACCATTTGCAGCAACCTGGATGAAACTGGAGACCATTATGCCTAGTGATGTAAGCCAGTCAATGAAAGAAAAATAACACATGATCTCATTCACTGAAAATAAAGAACATTATAAACTGATGAACTAAAAAGGTAGATACAGAGGCATTAAAGCATCAAACAGACTATCAAATTACAGCCGGAAGGTTATAGAAAGTTGGGGTAGATAAGAAATCAACCGAAGGACTTGTATGCATGCATATAAGCATAACCAATGGACACAAGACACTGGGAGGTTAGGATATGCATTGGAATCGGGGTGGGAAGGGGCAATGGGAAGATAGGTACACATGTAATACATCAATAAAAAATGTTTTTTGAAGTAAGGCATTTTGTTCTGTGGTTCAGATTCCCTGAGATGATGGCTACATACTTGAAATATGAAGGAACACTTTGCCTTTACTCACATCTGCCCTTTACTCCCTTTCAGGGTGGGATGGATGGCATGAATCACCCACCTACCTGTCTTTTTTAATGGAAAGAATAAAAGTTCCATTTGGATATCATTTCAGGGAAGAGGTTCTTCCACTGTGATGTCCCAAAGTCAGATTTTGTTTTACTTCGTACATTAGCTTATGGAAGAATAGCTACCAATAGTGGCTCAGAATTCTCACTTGAACCATTGGGAGCTTTTTACATGGGCACTTAGCTTTCAAAGTTCAGAGAGAACACCCCAAGGGACTCCTGAGAAGTTCCCAGTATTCCCCAAATCCTTCAAGAAGGAGATGAGGCACAGGGATTCCACAGATGTCCCATGAGTGCAGAGGGGGCTCACTGACAGGAGACTAGTGGGCAATAGAAAAAAAAAAACAGTGGGCGTGGCCCTTACATTGGGAAAGTTTGGAAGGCAATCCAAATACTGCGGTTTTGTTTCTTGATGTCCCAGGGCTTGGAAACCAAGACCCTAGAGATTCACAACTGCGACTTGTCTTAGTGGTAAGACTGGAGCAGGAAAAAGTGCCACAGGAAATAGCATCCTTGGAAAGAAAGCATTTCATTCCAGCATTGCAGCAAACTCCATCACCAAGGTCTGTCAGAAAAGGAGCAGCATGTGGAATGGCAGAGAAATTGTCGTCGTGGACACACCTGGCATTTTTGACACAGAGGTAAGGGATGTTGTCTCACAAAGGGAGATTGCTAATTGCATCCTCCTGACCTCTTCTGGGCCTCACACTGTGCTCCTGGTGGTCCCACTGGGCCGGTATACAAAGGAAGAATAAAAAGCCATGGAGAAGATGATGTCAATGTTTGGACCCAAAGCTAGGAGATACATGATTCTTTTATTCACCCGGAAAGATGACTTGGATGGCATGGAGTTCCATGATTAGTTAAAGAAATTTCCACAAGGCATTCAAGATCCAATGGAGCAGTTCAAGGATTGTCACTGTGAGTTCAACAATAAGGCGACAGGGGCTGAACAGGAAGCTCAGAGGGCACAGTTGCTGGACCTGGTCCAGGGCATGGTAAAGCAGGATAAGGGAGGATGCTACACTAATAAGATGTAGATTCAGAAACAGATTCAAGTGATATGAACAATGTAGAACTGAGTTGGAGAGAGAGAAAAGGCGTTGAGAGGAATATGAAGAAAAAACAGGAAGCTGGAGGATAAACTGGAGAAAGAAAAGAGAAAGGCAGAAATGGACAGGGAATTGGCAGAGAGGGAGATTTGCTATCTAAAAAGGCTACAAGAATCCAGAGATGAAGTTGAGAGTCAGCAAGATACTAATATACTTGACATAATCTTGGGCATATTAGAGATCACTCTCTCTTTTTTCTCATTTCTATTCGATGATTAAGCTTTTGAAAATCTGTTTCCTGCATATTTCCAAGTGTTCCTTCCCATATAACTCATTTCCCAAAGTCAGAGTTCTCTGTTTCTGTTTCTCTAGTTCTCAGGAGAAAGGTATTTAGTAAAGTTTCTTATTGACAATTGCTAGTTATTTGTTTGACTTATTTAACAGGGATGAGGCACACTCTCAATTTGTAAAACTCCAAAGTAGAAAGTATGGATGCTCCCTATCTTCTGAACTCTTTCTTGGGTACAGAGAAAGGGAATGCAGGAGACAAAAAGACACTGAATCTCTAGATTCTTTTTAGATTGGCACATAATCTCTGCCTGTAGCTTCTACTCCACATTTTTGCCTTTGGTATGACACTGATCTTTTTTTCCATGTGGTTAAAGAAATTAATAACTTGCATTAGGTAATCGATAGCTGGAGATGCTTATAGAATTCTTTCTAAGTGAACATAAATTTGTGAATTACATTCTTTTGGAAGGACTGAAATAGTTCCTTACCATCTGCCCACTCAAGAAAGAAGAGTTGTCTGAAAAACAGATTTCTCAGAACTCAACTAAGTGAAATGCCAGAAAGAGTAAAAGACAGAGATTCAACAGCTAAGAGAACAATATTCAGTATATTCAGATGTTTCTATAGAAAATCTTTGAGTAACCTGAAGATAACCACTTTTCTGAATAACTAGTTTTCTCCTTTTCTTGTGAAATTAACTGTTGCCACTGCACCTCCATCACCCCACACCTTGATTACCTACTACTAGGTGGGTCAGCCCCACACTGCTTCAATTGTTTGTTTATTGTTACTATAATAAAACTTTTCTATTCTCTCATATTTTTGCAAAAGTGGAATTTCTTTTACTTTGGGAAATGCCACTTATATTTCTTTTTTTAAAATCTTTATTATTCAGATTATTACATTTGTTTCTCTCCACTAATATTACTTATAAGAATACAGAAATGCATTTCAAGACAATTGTGGAGCTCAGCTTGATCTACCCCTAAAATCTCTCTTTCTCCTGAAAGCTTTGTTAATGTAAAAACATGGAAACCTGTAAAGAATTTCTGTGAGTTTATTTGAGCCAAACTGTCAACAATTGCTGGGAAGGAGTATCTCAACGGATTGGGATAGTGTTCCAGAGAATGGCAGGCTTTCATCTATTTTTATAAATTGCAATCAAAAGAGGAAATATAGATGGGATACATGAAAGCCTTTGGTGACAGATTAGAGAGGCCAGAGAAAGCAAAGGGGGGACAAGGAATGGGGCAGGATTTGGGAATGAATAAAAAATAAAATGATAGACATTTTAGATGGGTGCATGATCGTCAACAATTAACATGATAAGAATAACAATGAAGGACCCCAAGGGGTCTGGAAAAAAGAAAATCACAAGTTACCCAGACATTTCAAGGATAAGTTATCATAGACACAAAGAGATAGATAGGCTCAGTTAAAGTAAAGTTTGACCTTATCTGTGAAGGTACTGGCCTAGGACATAACTACCCAGTATATCTGCTGTTAGTTCAAGTTTAATTTCAGACCATTTTTTGTGGTTACTTTAGGTCTCTGAGTTTGCAAGACTGCCATGCAGACCTTCCCTGAGTTTGTCAGGTTAGCATGTGGCCCTTTTCTTCTATATATCCCCCTTCTGGTCATAAATCAATCCAAAGGATACATGGAGTCCCACGGTGATAGGAAGTCTTATTCCCAGGATGTGTCAATATCAACATGTTTTGCTGAAGAGGGTGGACCACTGGGGATGGGGCAAGATTATAACCTTAGATGGCACTTAAAATTGAATTACTATTTTTTAAAAAAGGCAGATGAATGCGAGGCAGTCAGATCCTATATATCCTTGTTAAAAAGTATTCTGGATTATTTCTAATTTTTTTTGAGTCACCATGATCTGAGTCTTTTTGCTGTTTGTCAAGTTTTGTTTTTCTGCACCTATTATAACATTTACATACCAGAAACAAGAGTCACAATAATAAAGCAGTAATACTGATTAGGAACAGAAAATGTCTAATATTAGAGAAGGAAGGATCTGAAGGGGCTATTATTATCCAGAAGTTCCAATTTTTCTTTTGAGCAGTTAATTTAGCTTATTCCTATATTTAGACAATATTCATTTAAAATATTCATCTAGATAAGATCCATATATAATTCTACCAGGGGAATTATTAGGGAAGTGTTCTTGGAGAGGTGAGTCCAAGATAGGTCCTTTATAATAGATATACCAAAGCTTATATTGATAGTGGAAGACAAACAGTGTATGGCCAACAAAATAGTAACTTCCTTATCATAGCTGATAATCAGATCAGAATATCACTATCTACTAGGTGGAAAATATTAGCAGGTATCATGTCTAATAGGGTAAGGAATTTAGGGAGACATTATTTCCATTGGGAAATCATAAGGAGGAAAATAGCAATATAAAGATAATATATACATTTAATCAATAACAATTAGGTGATATAAGAACAAGATTTGAGTGGCATCAATTTGTGAGCATACAGGCCTTGTTGATGTCTTGGGATGGCTGTCTACCTCCTCATAGTTGGCAGCTTCTCATTTTTTAGATAAAGGCATGTGTCAGAGAAGGGGCAAATGTCCATTCGTGGTTAAGCACCTGATTGGGTAAGGTCCCTTTAACACTGTTGGAGAGAATCTTTCATTAATGTATTTCCTGTTAGATAAAAATCACCAGAAGATTTCCTATGTTCATAAAATGGCAAAGAGTAAATTATGTTAGCAAAGAACATTAGTAACCAAAGTTACATTACAGACACACAGACAAAAAAGTCTCTTAAATTTTGAACCCTGAGTTTCTGGCTGTTGATGTCTTAAAGTTGCTGCAATCCCTGCTACATATTCAGCATGCCCACAAACAGCTGGGCCCCCCAAAGTGGGATGTGCCCCATCTTTAAACAGATTCATCCAAACAATAAAGACATAAAACATTAACAGAAATACTCATATTTACAAGCACATGTGACCCACAGAATGCTCTGCATTAAAAGAAAGTACTAAAGAAACCAGTTCACTGTGGTGACTAGATGGATGATGTCTTTATGTTAATACTACAAACAATGCATTGTGATACAACAATACCATGTGGTACAACACTTAGATCAAATGTATTTCTATCCAAAACTATAAGGCTGTATTTCATGGAGAAATGACTGCTACTGCTTCAATTTTAAAGTAAAAATTAATTATCCTTAGATAAAGTTTAAAATTCCATTTCTCAGGTACACCCACTATATTTCAAGTGCTCAATAGCCACATGTGGCTAGTGACTATCATATTGGATACTGCAACTTCCAGAAAATACTCAAATATTTGGAAATTAAGGATATACTTCTAAATAATTCATGAGGGGGGAAAAACATCACAAAGAATATAGAATATATTTAAACTAAATGATAGTGAAAACAGAATATGCAAAAAATTGTGAAGTATAGATGAACATGCATAGAGGGAAATTTAAAAGCTTATGTTAGAAAAGAAGAGTTTTTAATACTTTATAGGATCTTGTAGGTAATATGCTGGTAAAGACTCTGGATATTATTATCTTCTCCTAAAGAATGTTGAGTTTATTTTCATTTAAGCAGACACTCGAATTATGGGCACATGCCTTTGACTTGGAAATGGTGGATTTGGATGTCATTAGCCAATTTACCTCTTCTTTAAGCAAATCCCTTAACCCTGATGTGCTCTTTACTCCTAAAATATGACCCTTTGAGATTTCAACGGAACTACTCCAATTCTGTGTTTACTGCTGACATCTCCGACCTGCTTTTCCTGCCTTCCAGGACAATTTTCCCTGAACCCTTTGGAGGTTAAAGTCCCTGAATCAGCCAAAGGTTGGAGGAACAATTTATGTGCAGAATTTCTAAAGCCCCACCCCCTCTGTAGTTCTGTTCTTCTGGGAGGTTCCCCATCAGTTTCTACCTGCTCTGGCTGCCTCCACACTCTAACCACCTTCTCTCTAGTCACTGTGAATTTCTGCCTGAGTGTTATTTCTGTGTCAGCAGGACAGAAGATCATATTAATGTGGCAGTAATGTGGTCTCTTCATCTTGACCACAGGATATTGATGAAGTCTTGAGTCCCCTAGAGGGTGTTTCTGAATTTCATCACTTCCCAGTGCCTCCAAACAGTTGTTTTAAAATTATTATTTTGTTATTGTGTATTTTCTCCATAGTTCATCAAAGTTGTTCCAGGAGAAGTGGGAGGAAGGAACCTTTAGCAGCTGATGTGATCCACCAAGGAGGAAGCAAGTGTGGCTCTTCAAACTACGCAAATCTGTTTCTCATGCTTTACTCCAGTGTTGAGATATTTTTTGAAAATAACAAATTCTAAAGTTCACTATTTTCACAGCCTGAGCCAAGCCAATCTTCTCTCCCCAGCCTGCCCCACCCATACCGTGTCTTTCTTAGTGATACACAGACTGTGGAGTGTCCAGACAGGCCCACATCTGCCTACCCCACTCTCAGAGACCCCAAGTGACAGCAGTGGAGCATCGTCTGTACCACCTACTGAAATGTTGTAGGCAGCATCTTCCCTGATTTTTAGTAATAAAGGGAAGAAAATACCATGTTTGATATGTTTTGAGGATTTAACACGTAGAATCACTGAATGGGTGTCACTTGGTGAAAAAATGCTTGTATTTTCTATTATTAAATGAATTCAGCTAATAGTTAAAACAACACTTACTGAAGAAATTTATCTTGCTATCCTAATGGAAATGCAGATGGTTCTGAAGTTGTGAATCTGCTCACTTAGAAACAAGATGACCTTGGTTCATGTGTCCCCAAAGTATTTATTATGTACTCCAAAAGTAATACAAAGATGTGACACAATTCCAACTGGAATGCCATTGAGGTTCTTTTCTGAAATTTAAACAATTGATTTCAATTCTCATATAGAAGAATAAATACCTGAGAATAATAAAAGGAAGTACATAAATGAGGAAAGCAAAGCCACTGTAATCAAATCAATATTTTATTCATAAGAAGAGAAAGAAGAAGACAAAAACAGAACTGAAAATCCTGCCACGGGTCTTAGGGAGTATAAAAACTTAACAGTGCGTTGGTCCATGGAAAGTGGAGTACTGATGTAATCAATTGGTCACACATGAAGACTGTCTTAGGTATAAACCAAAAGAAGTCTTCATTCTGCCTTGAGACACTTTCCTAAAACTTTCAGCACAACAAACACTCTGGCTTTCTTAGGCATCCCCTGTATCTGGGTCAGGGGATGCCCTGGCCTCCAGATTGGGAGACCAGGGTCCTGATAGAGCCTCTCACAGTAAAGGATCTCTGACTAGCAGATAAGCATCTAGACAGACCTGAAGCTGCATCTCCAATTTTTGAGTGTCTCCCAGCACTGTCTCCCCCACCTCCACTTTTCACCCTCCCTGAAGAAGGGAGCTGGAGATCCTTTGCCACATGGCTTGACAAAGGTAAGGAGGGGTCTGTAGTGAGGTATTTCCCTGTTCCTTCCTATCCCATTTCCATCATTTGGTCAGACTCCACAGAGAAGTTGAGATTCATCTGAGATGTGCTGGGCTCTTTGTAACATTACATGGAACTGCCTTTTCAGAGGCCAGGCCAGGACCTAGACCACTGTCTTCTGGTCCTGGTCCATCTCATTTCCCAAGGCCCCTGTCTGCTGGAGCAGTCCTCCACCAAGACCCATGTGACACAGAATCCTCCTATCACCAGACAGGTTACTCCCTACAATGTTCACATCACTCACCTACCACCTTTGCAGGTTTCCTTTCTTCTTTCCCTTCCACCGTTTAATACCCACACATACCTTACGGGGAACTCCTCTACATACCCATACACTGACCTCATGCATGCCTTCTCCCCACTATCAAGAAGGAAAGGGGTTGCAGGTAAGGCTGAAAATCATCTTTGTTTTCCATAATCAGAAGGCAGATATATGAGAGGAGACCCTAATTAGAACAACCCTAATCTATATCAGCTTTAGGGATGTGCTCCCCGCTACCCAAGCCCCTTGGTACATCCCGAGGTTTCCATGTCCTTAGCCAGGTCTAAGGGCCACCTGCCGATCAGGCCTGGCTGCTTGGATAACCCACCCCACTTTGCTCCTCATTCCTACCAGGAAGTTTCCACAGGGCTCATTTGTTGTGATTCAATGGCATCTTTCAGAGGTGAATAAAAGGACTCCTCTTTTCTGATTCTCTCTATCTGCTTTCCCCCTTGAGCCAAACAGTTGTCCTTCTTATGTTTTAGAGCCATTGCTATGCCTTGGCCCACCACACATAGTAGGTAAGTTAAAAAGTCACTATGCCTGCCCCTTTGTGGGCAAGGACATAGTCCAGGAGGTGTGAAGTCACCTGACCAACATCCCACACTGATTGACCATCATCATTTAAGGAGTGACTCCAGTGACCAGGATGCTGGGGTAAAGGGGAAAGGAGGGGGAAAGTTACATGGAAGAATGAGAATGATATACCTTCAGAAACCTTAGTTCTATCAGGATAAAAATAAGAACTTCAAGAAATACAATGCTAATACAATGAGAGGTTCCATATGAGAAAGCTGCTGGAGGCAGAGAGCAGAGAGGAGGGAGGGTCCAGGTGCACTGAAAGATGTAATGAAGGACCTGGATGGGAGCTGAGCACTCAGGAACCCACATTCTTACCATCTAGATTGGCATGGTCAGTGACCCATGGGATGGAGAGGAAAGTAACTGGCTGGAAACTGGACACAGGGCTGAAAAGAGCTCGTAAGAAACAGCTATACCTCAGTGGAGACCAGCATATGCTCAGATAGGTGCCCACTTCAGGAGGCGTTTGTGAGATTCCTCAGATGCCTTTTGGATTCTGCACAGTCCCTCCAGCCAGGACTCCTCACTGGGCCCTTCCCCAGAGCCTTGCTTCTGGATTATCTGCCTTCCTTGTGCTTCTGTGAGCAGAAGGTTTTGCTGGGAGTATTGGTAAGCCTCATTGCTGTAATGATAGCCTTCGTTTTCCCACAGAACCCCTTCAATTTTGTTCATGAGCTCCTTCAGCTGGGCCTCCTGCTCTGCCCCCTCTGCCCTATTGTTGAAGCCACAGTGGCGCCTGCCACAAAACACATCCAGGTGGGCAAGCTCCCAGTTGTCAATCTCTCGCACATACTCATCCAGAGAGCCACCATCCAGATCTTCCTTCCTGGTGAACACCAGGATGGTGTATGCCAGGATTCCAACTCCAAAGACCTCCTGAAGGCGCCTGACCACCAGCTGGTCTTCCTTTGTGAACCTGCCCAGCTCTATCACCAGGAGCACTGCGTGTGGCCCTGGGGAGGAGAAGGCAATGGCTTTCCAGGAGCTCCAACCTGCCACTTCCTGTGGACTTCCAGGGGACAAAATATCGGGGGTGTCAATCACCTCAAGTTCCTTCCCAGCCCAGTCTCGGCTCTCCATCTGGAAAGTCTTGGTCACTGGGCTAGCACTGAGCTTAGACTGGAACACTTCCCGGCCAAGGATGCTGTTTCCTGTTGCACTTTTTCCACTTCCAGTTTTCCCCACCAGGATGAGCCTTAGCCTCTTTGGGGCTTGTTCCTTCTCCCTCAGATCTAGAAGCATCAAGAGAAAGTAGAAATACTGGAGTTAGACTCACCCTAGGTCTGCTCCTTGACCTCAGGGCAGACTGTCCTCTGAGAAAGGACAGATTAACATCTGCATCTGAGACTTACCCTGGGCTCACATTCCATTCTTTTTTATTTATTTTTTTATTGTGGTAAAATATACATAACCTAAAATGAGTGTTTTTACTATTTTTAGGTGTACAACTCAGTAACATTAAATACCTTCACATTTTTGTGTAATCATCACTCTTACGCATTTCA
This sequence comes from Lasiurus cinereus, assembly GCA_011751065.1. Taxonomy (NCBI): domain Eukaryota; kingdom Metazoa; phylum Chordata; class Mammalia; order Chiroptera; family Vespertilionidae; genus Lasiurus; species Lasiurus cinereus. The sequence goes on along the minus strand of JAAGEH010000646.1, from coordinate 9,959 downwards.
AGACTTGGAGATGCAAACTAATATTTAAAAATCTAATGTTAAAATCAACCCAAACAGAAACTCTGTGGTAATGAAACAATAACTTCTCATGCGTCCCTTCCCCAAACACCTGCTAACTGCCATTCTACTTTCTGTCTCAGTGCATTTTACTATTCTAGAGACCTAAAATAAGTTCCTGCAAATTTTACTTTTTGTGTTTGTTTGTTTTTTCCCTTGACATAGTGATTCCAAAATTCACCCATACTGTAGCATGTGTCAGAATTTTCTTCTTTTTCAAGGTTAAAAAACATTCTATTATATGGATGGTCCACATTTTGGTTATTCTTATATATGATCATGAGTTGTTCCCAATATCCACTATTGTGAATAATGCTGCTATGAACATTAGTGTACACATGACTATTTAAGTCCCTGCTTTGTCTTCTTTGGGGTATATACCCAGAAGTGGAAATGCTGGATCATATGGTAGAATACCACATTTTATGTTCAGTTTTTGAAACTTATTTTCAGGGTCACCTATTCTCACCAGATGGAAACCAGTCCTTTGTGAATATGGCACCCTGAGCTTTCCTAGGTATCCCTGGGTTGTGAGGATATAGAAGTGTGTGGGTCTGTGTCTACATCTTGTCCCTGAAGTGACTGACTACATCACCTCTTTCAGATGTTCCAACAAGAAATATGGGGAGTATTGGATCTTTCAACCAGATCCTGGGCTCAACACCACAGAGGCACACTGGGGTCATACTTTTTGTCTATATGCTTGAAATCTGGACCAACTATCCCCACCCAGCTGAATATAGGAACTATTGGTCAAGAGAAGAGATGGTAACTAATATTTAAAATCTAATGTTAAAATTTTAGAAATGAATGGGGCTGAAGGAAAAAAGAGAATTCCTTCTCCTGGCCTTTGAGGTCACAGACCTAGAGCACATAACGAGGTCCCAAATGGCAGCTCTGGTTTCCAAGTCTGTTCCACATTGAAGACATTGATGCATCTCAATGACAGAGCTCTAACTTTACCTCATAGAGACAGGATTAGCATCCTTGGCTGGTGGACACATCAACCAATTCTGACTGTTGACTTTGGCTCCCTGCAGCTTCCCCCAGTTAGGTTTGAAAGGAATGAGTGAATGGGTGAGAGTTTCAAGGAAGAAAGGAAGGTGGAATGTTCATTCCTGCCCTCCCAGCCAAACTGAAACTGGGTGAAGACAGTACCAACTCCCCTCTGGGCAAGCCTGGAACCAGCGCATGCCAAATACACCACTCAAATGCTATAGAGGATTTTAAAAGTAATTTTTAACTTTGATTGCCATGAGAAAGGAAAAATCATGTGTCAGCATGTGTTTATTAAAATGGCTTGCTTCCACTGGCTTAGACCATTGAAGTCCATCCTATCTAATAAAAGAATGATATGCAAATTGGCTGTACCTCTATTACATCCACAAGCCATGCCCACCAGCCTATCAGAGAAAGTATGCAAATTAACCCAACCAAGATGGTTACGGCCACAGAGAGAGCAGGAGGGAGGCTTGGGTTGCCCCTGTTGTGGAGGAAGCCAAGCTTTCCACACACCTGGCCAGCCCAGGCCTCTGCTTATGGCAACAAAGTTTCAATGGCTGTGCCAGCAGAAGGCTTGGCTCCACTCCAGGCTACAAAGTTTTAATTGCAGAAAATAAATAAATTCCAGATACCAGGGGCTCTGCTTGGGTTGCCAAGGGGTGTGGCCAGCCTGCAAACCACCACAGGCCCCTCACCCAGGCCACTCCATACCCCAAGGGAACACCCAACCTGATCCAGGACACCCTTTGGGGCAAATCAGCTGGCCCCCACCTGTGCACCAGGCCTCTATCTTATCTAAAAAATAAGTAATATGCAGATTGACTATCACTCCAACACACAAGATGGCTGCCCCCATGTGGTCAAAAGATCCTGCCCCCATGTGGAACAAGATGGCCAGCAGGGAGGACAGTTGACAGGGATCAGGCCTGCAAGGGAGGGAAGTTGGTGATAAGCAAGCGTGCAGGGGAGGGCAGTTAGGGGTGACCAGGCCCACAAAGAAGGGCAGTTAGGGGCAAACAGGCTGGCAGGGGAGTTGTTAGGGGTGATCAGACTGGCAGGTAGAAGCAGTTAGGGGCAGATGAGCAGTTGGAAGCTAGCAATCCAGGATCAGGCCTAAACAGGTAGTCGGACAACCCTCAAAGGGTCCCAGATTGGAGAGGGAGCAGGTTTGGCTGAAGGACATGAATTTTGTGCACCAGGCAGGGCCTCTAAAAATCATTTGTGTTCAAATACATGATGAATCATAAATAACTTATCCTGGCCAGGAAAATGGATGGATTGCAAGCACTCCTAAAATATGTCTCCCTGGGTTAAATGATGAAGTTGAGCCCATCACTGTTAAGTACCTGACCCCAATACAAGAGATTTTTGGGGGAGAACCCCTTGAAAAAGGCCAGCCTAGTTCTAAGGCAGATGCTCACTCACATGGTGCTTTGCAGCCTTTCTGACCCTCAGTGCTCCCACATCTGAATCACTAAGCACCCACATAGGGTCTGTTGAAATGCAAGTCTCCACCATGGTGAGTACAGGTATCCCTGGGTAATTCCTGAGTATTTTTTCTCTGTGTGTGTCTTTCTCTCCTCACCTTTCTCCCACTGTGCCTGTTGGGGGCCTTTCCCTCTTATTAGGTGGGTTTAAGCAAGGCCCCACCCAAAGGGCATCTGCTGATGCAGCACTGAATGGGCTGCACTCTGATGCCTCTCCCTGCACATCACAGTACCCATCCACACCTGCCTCAGGTTCAGGTACACTAGGAAGTCATTTTACCTCCAGACACATCTTGTTTAGGATCCTGGGCCAGCGCTCCTGAGGGATTGTCTGGGAGAATCAGCTTGAATTCTTCTTCCTCCACCTAGAGAAAATAATATGTCTGATTCATCAACTAGTTGAGGAGGCACCTGATTTTCTCTTGTCAGAAGGAAGTTTCTTATATTGCTTTTTGGGAAGGGGTATGGCTTGAATGAGGAGAGAAGAGGAAGGTCTGAGACACTCTCTTCTATAAGGACCCTCTCTCTCTCTCTCTCTCTCTCTCTCTCTCTCTCTCTCTCTCTCTCTCTCTC
>JAAGEH010000645.1:0-16121 GCA_011751065.1 Lasiurus cinereus | reverse complement strand
TCTGAACTCTTTCTCTGGTAGGCTTATTTGTGGTTCTATTTCGTTTACTTCCTTTTCTGGTGAAACCTGCCTTTCTGTCTTTTGTGGGCTGTTTCTTTTTCTGCCCATGGTCTTTCTTCTCTGGGTGTCTGGTTATGTAGTGCTCTCTCCTACGTTGATTGAAAGGCACAAACTACAACACGACCAGGCACTGAGTAGAGATGTATTCAAGATGTTAATAATCACAAATAAGGTGACCACCAATGAAGGACAAATTAGGGGTAAATAGAGAAAGAAGAAGAGGAAAATGAGGAAGAAAGAAAAGAAAGAAGTGCCAAAATCAAATTGGGAGAGTGAGGAAAAAAAAGATAAATAAATGAACTATAAAATAAAATAAAATAAGAAAATAAAAAGGAGAAAAAGGAGAAGGAAAGAGGAAGAGAAAAAGTCAGAGAGAAAAGAAAGTGTATAACAGAGAAAAGAGGAACAAAATATAGATGTCAGGAGACAACTCCAATAGAACAGTCAGTAATCCAAATAAAGGCCAGCAACCAGTACCTAGAGATTAATGCAACTTGCAAATAGCAACTGGTATCGAGGGAGATGAGGGAAAAGAGAGGTAGAAAACAAAGCAAGCAAAAAGCAAAATAAAACAAGTAGAATAAACTAAAACAGTCTCTCAAAAATTTTTTTCAAAAAAATCGATATAATCACTTTTCAGGCAAATAGCAACAAAAGGACATAGAGAAAAAACAACTTTTTGGCTAGTGAAGACAAGAGGGGAGAGGTTTGTGTGGACTTGTAGTAGGGGATTTGAAATTAGATATATAAATGGGGTGAAATTTTAACCAGGTAAAGAGAAAAATAGGGAGAATCTAAAGTTGGAAAAGGGAAAGAGAAACAAGACAGCAAAATGGGGAAAGTTAGGAGGAAAGTGTTGGCATAAAGGTGGAGTTGAGTTGAACTAAAATTATGCTAAAGGGAAGATGAAAATAGAATGTAGAACTCTAATCCCGAAATAAAATAAAGAGAAAACAAAATGACCCTTTTTTTTCCAAAAACAGTAAAGTTCTAGTAGTAATTAATAATACTAGTTTAAAAAAATGTAATAATTATAAAGGTAAAATCAATTGAGGCAGAAAGAAAAAAAATTCTTTTAATTAAAATATGTGAAAATGAAAAATAAAGAATTAAAAATTTAAAAAAAGAAAAAAGAAAAAAGGGAAAATAAAAAAAAATAAAAAAATAAAAAATAAAAAAAAGAAGAAAAATAGAATGGTCCTTCACTTCCACTATTATTCTGCTTGGCACTCCTGTTTCCCAGTAGGGGAGGTATTGCAGTTCCCTGTGTTCCCCTCTTGGTGTTTTAATCTCTTCAGTTCTTGTGGTTATGCGAGAGTCAATTTGTGTGTCATCCATTGGGTGGCAGTGTTTCGGAATTGATCTCTGAGACAAAGCACAGGACCTCTCTAGGCTGTGCTCAGATCTTGCTACTCTGTGGTTCCCCAAACCAGTTTGTGGGAGTTTTTCAGCCTGGACACTGCAATAACTCCCAGGTTGTCCCTCTGTCTCAGAGAAAAAGAAAAAAAAAAAGAGTCATTTTCCGGAGCTCTCCTCTGTCAACAGCCCAGAGGGTCTGCCTTCACACTCAGGGATCACGCCCTGACCACCTCTGCGGACCTCTCAAGAGGCAGCTTTCCCGAAGCCCGGCTCCCACAGTGTGTGCGTCTCTGCCCTGCGGGGGTAGGAGACCGCACCCTGGCCCAGGCGAAATCTGACCTTTCAGCGCGCATACGCCCTGTGGATCTCTAAATCCTCCGCCTGCACATCTGTGGTGCCTGGGAAGCTGCGCTCTGGGTCCTGGCTGCTCTGTGGGTGCCTCTGTCAGCCACAGCTTTCAGACCTCGGCAGACATCCACCTCCCCCTTAAGTCAGGCGTAATCTGACCTTTCCGTGTGCTCTGTGGATCTCTGATTCCGCTGCGTGTCTGCGCCGATTGGAGAGCAGAGTTCTGGGTCCTCGGGTTCCTGGCTGCTCGATGGGTGCCTAGCCGAAGGCTTCAGACGACCTCAGACATCCACCTCCCACTGCAAGATGGCTCGGGCTACGCGTTCGCACTGGTGGCCCCGGCGGACGAAAACCCCGTGGCAGTGGGGCTGCCTGGCCGGGAGAGCCCCTTCCAGCAGTTCCCCGCCTCCCCCTGGAGGACAACTGACTCCTAGCTTGCCAACAAACACTCCCAATGCAACTCTCAGCCGCTCTCTCTCCCTCTGCCCGGCGACAAAGCTCCAGACGCGTCCCTCTACTCCGCCGCCATTTTCTCCTCCCCCCTTATTAATATCTTTATTGTTGAAATTTTATATTACATTACCACTTCCAGCCACTCCCCTCCCCACCCCAGGTCCTCACCACCTCATTGTCGGAGTCCAAGGATGATGCATATATGCATACAAGTTCTTTGGTAGATCTTGTCCTACCTTTCCTCCCCTCTGAGGTTCAGCAGTCTATTTATGCTACTATGTTTCTGGCTCTATTTTTGGTCACCAGTTTATTTGTTTCATTGGATTCCACATGAGTGAGGTCATGTAATACTTATCTTTCTGTGATTGGCTTATTTCGCTCAGCATTATACTCTCCAGGTTCCTCCATTCTGTTGCAAATGGTATGTACCAAAGTTTTTTTTCCCATTAACCTGATGATGGGTACTCGGGCTATTGCCAGTACTTAGCTATTATAAATGATGCAACTATGAATGTACGGGTGCACATATTTTTTCTGATGAGTGTTTCAGGTGTCTTAGATATATTCCTAGAAGTAGGATCACTGGGTGAAATGGGAGTTTTGTTGTGTTTTTTTTTTTTTTTGAAACTCCATACTGTTTTACCATAGTAACTGTGCCAGTCTGCATTCCCATTCATTGTACAGGATGGATTCTCTTTTCTCCACATCCTCACCGACACTTGTCATTTGTTGATTTGTTGATGGTAGCCATTCTGACAGGTGTGAGGTGAAACCTCATTGTCGTTTTGACCTGCATCTCTCAGATGATTAGTGACATTGAACATGTTTTCATATGTCCCTTGGCCTTCTGTATGTCTCTTTTGAATCAGTGTCTATTTAGGTTTTTTGCCCATTTTTAAATTGGATTGTGTGAAAGTAGTGATAGCCACATCCTGTGTGGCTTGAGTTTAGGATCTGGAGAAGGGCTGTGCACAAATGAAGAGACTAGGCGAGAAATAAGAATTTGGAAATCACAAGGGGCCAGGAGGAGACCCAACTCAAGTGGAAGGGCTTCACTGGTGCCCAGACCTTGCCAGCTTTTTATGAAATTTTGGATACACCTATTACCTTTATTCACACAGGCAATTCCAGTAGTAGACAGACTATCTTAAAGGTCAGTAAATATTAGCAAAGATTTACTTTAAGAATATTAGGTCAAGAATTTGCTTGAGCCACCATTGTCTTGACTAAACAATCAGTGCATAGTTTTTAGCCCTTGCCAAAGCTCAAGGTCCATCAGCATTTTGGGTTCCCTGTTTACACTTTCCTGATAGTGTAGACAATGAATCTCTTGTATAATTAGTAACTTTGAGCATGTTTTCACATGTCTCTTAGCTTTCCTTCTGTATGTCCTCTTTTAAAAAGTATCTATGTAGGTCCACAGCCAATTTTTGATTGGATTGTTTATCTTCCTTTTGTTAAGTTATATGAGTTCCCTGTAAATGTTAGAGATTAAACTCTTATCGTTGATACCATTGACAAAAATGTTCTCCCATGCAGTATGCTTTCTTGTTGTTTTGTTAATGGTTTCATTTACTGTGCAAAAGCTTTTAATTTTGATGTAGTTCCATTTGTTTATTTTCTCTTTAGTTTCAGTTACCCTAGGAGAAGTATCAATGAAGAAATTGCTTCATCATATATCTGAATTTCACTGCCTATGAATTCCTATAGTATTTTTATGGTTTCCCATCTTATGTTTAAGTCCTTTATTTTGTGTACGGTGTAAGTGGGTGGTCTAGTTGCATCTAGTTGCATCTTTTTGCATATATCTGTCCAATTTTCCCAACACCATTTATTGAAGAAACTGTCTTACCTCCTTTGTTGAATATTAATTGGGCATAGTGATTTGGGTCAATTTCTAGGTTCTCTAGTCTATTCCATTAGTCTATATGTCTGTTCTTGTGGTAGTACCAGGCTGTTTTAAGAACAGTGGCTTTGTAATACAGCTTGAAATCTGGTATTGAGATCCCACCTACTTTGTTCTTCTTTCTCAGAATTTCTATGGCTGTCTGGGGTCCTTTTTATCCCACATGAATTTTTTTGGAACATTTGTTATAGATGTGTGATATTTTATGGGGATTGCATTGAATATATAGATTGCTTTGGGTAGTATGGACATTTTGATGATGTTGATTCCCACAATCCAAGAGCATGGTATGCTCTTCCATCTGTTTGTGTCTTTTTCAGTGTCCTGTAGTTTTTTGCATATAGGTCTTTTACCTCCTTAAGTTTATTCCTAAGTATCTTAATTTTTTTTTGGAGTGATGGTAAATCTGATTGCTTTTTTAGTCTCTCTTTCTCTAAGTTCACTATTGGTATAAAGACATGCCAAAGATTTCTTGGCATTAATTTTGTGTTCTGCTACATTACCGAATTCATTTATTAAGTCTAATAGTTTTTTAATATATTTTATTGATTTTTTACAGAGAGGAAAGGAGAGGGATATGTCGGAAACCAAACATTGTTCTCACTAAATGGATGTAAACAGGAGGCCAGAAGGCTGGTCAACCTTAACTGCTCTGAAAGGTCAGAGCTAATTACTCACTGTTTAGATGAAAACATTGTTAGCTAAAGCAGCCTCTACCTGTTTGTTTCATGTTAATTTCTGTTTTGTTATTTCCTGCCTAAAGGCTAGGGGTGTGTTCCAAAGCCTTAATAAAAGGGAGAAAAAGGCCAGGGCAAGTGCCAGTCCTATCCACTAGAGTAGTGGTTCTCAACCTTTCTAATGTCTCGACCCTTTAATACAGTTCCTCATGTTGTGGTGACCCCCGACCATACTTCATAACTGTAATTTTGCTATTATTATGAATTATAATGTAAATACCTGTGTTTTCCGATGGTCTTAGGTGACCCCTGTGAAAGTGTCGTTTGAACCCCAAAGGGGTCGTGACCCACAGGTTGAGAACCACTGCACTAGAGGAAGGCTCCTGCTTGGCCCCCCAATATCGCCAAATTAATATTTTCTAGTCTCTCATTTCGTTTGTGTGCGGCCTCCTTCAGAACCCAAACCCTGAACCGTGGGGGACATGGAAAGAGGTTCCCTGACCAAGAGACGTCTGGAGAAGGTATTATTCACATAAGAGCAAAGGAAGAAAAATTCACCAAGGAAAATGGTGAGGGAAGATTCACCTAGGAAAAGGTGAGGGGAATTCAATGTACGCAAAGCCCACGGATTAACTACAGAATCGTGATCTGTAAGTAGGGTGGGAACGTCTTTTGCAACCAGGCTAATGGGGAAGAATTAGGTTATAAATATAACAGTAAACTTTACTATAGAATGTTGGTTTATATGCTTAAGGAATTAAAAGTCTCAGAAGATATTCTTTTATAATTTTTGTTTGACTTTATAGAATATAACCCGGTTTCCTGAAACAGGTACATTAGATCGTGTGTGTTTGGCAAACATTGGTCAAAATTAAAAAGAGAGCTCAGCAGCAGGGAAAAAACTCACTTCAAAAATAATAAACCAAAAAAACTGTTTCCCCGTGGGGAACATACTGTTGTGGTTGCTAGAGCCTTTTAGAGAGGCTGAGGAGGAGCCTTCTCCCCTGGTTCCTTCTGCTCCTCCTAGTGAGGAAAGGCCCTTTTGGCCCCCTCCACCTCCAAGTCCTAATCCTGAAACATTTAATTCGCCACCAATAGAGTCATCTGTACAGAGAGCCATTAAAGCAGGAATGAAGGACATGTCGGTGGAAGAAAGGCTTGCTTTTCCTATTATACAAGTAGCTAACCCACAGCTCCCAAATCAGATGATGAGACAACATGAAAAAATTGATTTTAAAATGATAAAAGCTTTTCGAGAAAGCGTTGTTCAAAACGGTCCAACGGCTCTTTTTACAGGAGAAATCATGAATAATATTTATGAAGCATTCTTAGCTTCTTATGAATGGTATTCTCTGGCTCGTTCAACTCTGGATGGAGGAGATTATTTACTATGGAAGGGGGAATATTTGGAGAAATGTCAAGAGCAAGCCCTTGCAAATGGAGGGCCGAATGCTCAAATAACTTATGAAATCTGGCAGGACTGGGACGGTATATGGATGTACAAAATCAGTTATAATATGTACAAGAGACATATGACCAAATTAGACTTTGTGGAAGGAAAGCTTGGTGGGCTTTTCCAGCAAAAGGGGACCCTGAGGGAGCTTTTAGTAAATGTCTGCATGGACCTACAGAGTCATTTTCTGATTTTGTGGCTCGTCTCACTCAAGCAGTGAAATGACAGATTCAACACGAGACAGAAGAGATATTTTAATTCAGCAATTAGCTTATGAAAATGCCAATGCTGATTGTAAAAAATGCCTGATACCTCTGAGAAGAAATAGTACCATTACAGAGATGATTCGAGCATGTCAGAATGTGGGATCAGGCACTTTTCAAACTAATTTACTTGCTGCTGCAGTAGCAGTGGGAAATGAAAGGTGTTATACGTGTGGAGAAACAGGACATTTCCAAAAGGAATGTAGGCAATTGAGAAGGACACAAGGTAGCACTCTAGGGAGAGGCATATACACTCAGCCTCTGAGAGATCCAGTCTCTCGGTGTCCTAGATGTCAGAGAGGTACCCATTGGACCAGACACTGTAAATCAAAATTTCATAGAAATGGGCAGCCTCTAGATCAGTGGTTCTCAACCTGTGGGTCACGACACTTTCACAGGGTCGCCTAAGACCATCGGAAAACACAGGTATTTACATTATAATTCATAACAATAGCAAAATTACAGTTATAAAGTATGGTTGGGGGTCACCACAACATGAGGAACTGTATTAAAGGGTCGCGGCATTAGGAAGGTTGAGAACCACTGCTCTAGATCAAGATACAGGGCATGGTCAACCGCCAGGAAACGGCCAGAGGGGTGCCCCCCAGCCCCGTTATTAATAGGGGAAACCTGCCCTGCAAGGCCCACAGTGGATTCCCTCATCTGAGCAAATCCAGGAAGCGCAGGCCTAGATCTTAACAGCACCATAGTGGCCACTTTGACTCCTGATAGTGCTCGGCAAGCTATTCCTACAAGAATTTGGGTCCTATGTCACCGGGAACTTTAGGATTAATCTTAGGGATGAGTTGAAACACTCTAAAAGACTAACTGTTCTGCCTGCAGTCATTGATTCAGATTATGAAGGATAAATTAAAGTTTTACTAGAATGTAATCATATTATGCAAATTACTCCAGGAAAAAGAATTGCTCAGATACTACTACCTTATTTTCAGCAAAGTGAGGCTATGAATAGGAAAAGAGGAATGCAAGGATTTGGAAGCTCAGACATCTATTGGATACACGAAATTAGCAAAATCCATCCTATGATTAATTTAAAAATAGAGGGAAAACAATTTTGGGGTCTAGTGGCCACTGGAACAGATGTTAAGTGTTATCAGCAAAGAATTCTGGCCTCCAAATTGGTCCACGGCAGAAGTCATGGGCTCAGTTAAGGGGATAGGAATTCCTGATGATACACAATGTAGTGCTGCAGTGTTAAGGTGGCAAGATGAGGAAGGACAGACAGGATGGTTTCAACCCTACATAAACCCTAAAATTTCAGTCAATTTATGGGGCCAGGATATTTTAGAAGGTTTACAGGCATGTATTGTTACTGGTAAAGGACAGCAGTTAATGACTCAGATGGCATATCAACCTTTATAGGAGCGGTCATAGCTCAGTCTCCTCACCCTCATGCTGATACTATGCAATGGAATGGTGATAGGCCTGTATGGGTGGATCAGGGGCCATTAACCAAGGAGAAATTAGGTCGTATTCATGAATTAATACAAGAACAAATAGAAGCTGGCCACATAGAACCTTCCACTAGTCCTTGGAATACACCTATATTTACAATCCCTAAAAAGGCAACAGGAAAATGGTGATTATTACATGATCTTAGAGTAATTAATGCTCCTATGCATACCATGGGAGCTTTACAACCTGGACTCCCAGCACCTTGACAAATGCCTTTAAATTGGTTTCTTATAGTGGTAGATCTTAAAAATTGTTTTTTCACCATTCCCTTGGCACCTCAAGATAAACACCGATTTGCATTTTCAGTGCCATCTATTAATAATATAGAACCCATGAAAAGATATCAATGGAAGGTTTTACCTCAAGGAATGGCCAACAGCCCTACTTTGTGTCAAAAATATGTGGCTCAAAGTCAATGAAGGAGAAGCATCACATGATCGCACTCATTGGGGGATAATAAAGAACATTATAAACTGATGAACAAAAGGATAGATACAGAGACAGTAAAGCTTCAAACAGACTGTGAAATTACAGCAGGAAGATTAAAGTTAGGTGAGGTAGATAAGAGATCAATCAAAGGACTTGTATCTATGCATATAATCATAACCAATGAACATAGACACTGGGGGGTTGGGGTATGCCTGGGAGGGAGGGGGGGCAATGGGGAGATATATATAAAAAATTAATTAAAAAAAAAAGAAATAGGTGGCAGAGCCAAAAAAAAAAAAATGTGTGGCTCCAGCTGTTCAGCCTTTAAGAGACAAGTACTCCCAATGTTATATTATCCATTACATGGATGACTTGCTCTTAGCAAGCCCAAGGGAAGAATAGACCTTGGCCATGTTTTCCCAATTAGAAGAGGAGCTCCCTAAATGGGGGTTAAGAATTGCTCCAGAAAAGGTACAGAAAGAAATGCTTTTCCAATATTTGGGAACCATAATTGAAAACCAATGCATTGGGCCTCAGAAGGTAGAGATAAGAAAAGACTGTCTTAAAACTTTAAATGACTTCCAGAAATTATTAGGGGACATTAACTGGTTAAGACCTTATCTGAAGATCTCTACGGGAGAAATGACAAATTTATTTAGTATGCTTAGAGGTGACCCTAATCTTTCCTCTCCCAGAACATTAACAGATGAAGCTAGGAATGAATTGCTAAGAGTTGAGCAGGCAATTTCCTTAGCCCAAGTAGCTCGGGTACAGCCCGAATTACCTTTATTGGGACAAATTAACCCCACTGCAAATAGTCCCACTGGAGTCATCTTTCAAAATAAAAACTCTCCTGCTATTATTGAATGGGTCCACCTAGGGCATCACTCCTCTAGAACTGCAGGTACATATGTAGAACTAATGGTCCAATTAATATTTCAAGTTAGAAAATGTTGTAAACAGCTTAGAGGGGAAGAGCCTCAGTGTATCTACCTCCCCCTCACTGGGAAGCAATTAGAAATATTATTTCAGACTGATATAAATTGGCAAATGGGGTTAAGTGGATATTCAGGGGAACTTAGCTGTCACCTATTAAAACATAAATTACTACAATTTTTATATAATACCCCCATTATTATACCAAAAAATACTAGGCAGAAACCTATTCCTGGAGCTTTAACTGTTTTCACTGATGGATCATCTAGTGGGAAAAGCTGCCTATCATACAGTAAATTCAGACCGGGTTATACTGACCAATCATACTTCTGTACAAAGAATTGAACTAGAAGCAATTAAGGCTGCATTGCATTATTTCCAAGAACCTCTTAATATCATCTCTGATTCCTTTTACTCTTCGAACTTAGTGAATAGAATTGAAACTGCCCAGTTGAAATGGCTTAGTGACCAAACTTTATTTTTATTATTTAAACAAGTTCAGCAAATTGTACAACAAAGACAATATCCTTTTTAAATCACTCACATCGGGGTTCATAGTGTTTTACCTGGTCTTTTAACAAAAGGAAATGCACATGCTGATCAATTGGTAGCTTTATTAAAAAAAGCCTTAGAATCTTATCAGCTTTTACATCAGCCTGCCAAAATGCTGTCTAGACAATTCTCAATCACTTGTCAGCAGGCAAAACAGATTATTAAAGAATGTCCCACTTGTATGTTACATCAACCTCAAGGGCTTAGCACAGGAATCAACCCTAGAGGTTTGCTAAGAGACCATATCTGGCAAATGCATACAATGCATTATACTTCCTTTGGACGCCTTGGAGCATTACATGTCTCTGTAGACACCTTTTCAAAAGTAATATGAGCTACTGCATCTACAGGAGAAATGGCAAAACAGGTTATTAATCATTGCCTAGAAGCTTTTGCCATCATGGGAGTTCCAAAAGTTATTAAAACTAATAATGGGTCTGCTTCCACAAGCTGTCAATTCCAGAAATTTTGTAAAAGGTGGAAATTCCAGCACATTACAGGAATACCATCTAATTCTCAAGGACAGGCCATTATTGAACGACAGCATCAGTGGCTAAAATCCCAACTAGAAAATCAAAAAGGGGGGATGATGGAGAAATCACCTGTGGGTAGTGGGCACCAAGCCTTAATTACTTTAATTTTTTTTCACTTGTGCTGCTGATTGAAAGACATCTATGGAGCTGCATTGGTGTCAGGATAAAACAAAAGGAAATGGTCTAGTTAAATAGAAAGATCCCAAATCTGGTTTATGGAAAAGGGACGCGATCCACTATTAACCTTTGGGAGAGGGTATGCTTGTATATTTCCAGAAAATTTTTCCAAACTCGTGTGGATTCCTGGTAGAAATATTAAACTGCAACAGGGACCCAAGAGAGAAACTAGCCAGAATAATGAGGATCTTGCACCTGGACCCACACCATGCAGCTGCAGACAATCAACTCCCTCAGCCACAAGAGAGCAGGACTCCAAGACAAAAAGCCCACAGCCCCTGTATTCTTAAGCTAAAGGCGGGGCAACATTTGTGGCTTGTCAATCAGACATAAACATTTACTAAATTTGCATTGCTTTTTAAATAAAGATATCTACTGTAATTAATAAATTTGCTTTTTAAATTAAAATCAAAGTTTTCAGCTAAATAAAAAGCCAATGTCTTTATAAGCAATTTCATTAAGTGCCGGAACCTGCCGGCAATCGAACAGTACCTGATTGAGGGGGTGAGGATAAGAAAAGACAGACAAGAAAAGATGGGGTTGGAAGGACTGAGACCTGAGTCTGCAGTCCCAAGTTTATTTCCAGCACAGTATTTAAGCACAAACAGAGGAGGAATTTACACAAATCAGATAAACACACAAATCAGATAAACATAGTCACTGATCTTTCGTTTTGTTCCTTATTGCTACATTTCTTTGTTGTTTCAATAACACCCTGACCATCCTTTAACTGGTATGTAACCTTTAAGATCTTGCAAGTAGGCATTCTTTTACCTTTAAGTAATCAAGCTCTTGCATGTAGGCATTTAGCCAAGCTGTTTATTAAACTAAAGGGTAACAGAGCAGAGAGCCATGTCTAGAGTCTGCATTCAGACTCTAGGACCCCCATATGCCTGGGGCAGCTCCCCACAATTAAGTATTCTCATAAATTAACTAAGACTTTATCTATAGAAAAAGAAATTGACAGCCAGTTTGAAATTGAATTGCTATGGCCTAGAACAAAGAATATCCTTACATGGTATTATTCTACAATGTCGTTATAATTTTTGATATTTTACAACAGCATATTGTACAATCATCCCAAACAAACTTACAATCTAATTCTTTGAATGTTTGGTAGCAGTTTTAAAAAGATCATGAAAGGAATTAAGGCAATGGGAAGGCACTTGAGCATTCTGTATTGGCTTTTCTTGCCCTTTTTGCCAAGAGGGACCCTCCCACAGCTGTTGCCTGAGCTTTCTGTTCATGCTGAGGTTGAAGCCTCCTGGTGGCTGGTACCATGGATCTGACTCTCGCCCAGTCATGTGAGCTGGGCCCTCCCTGGTGAAGAAACCTGGGTTCCCCAAGATATGTGATCAGTGTCAGGACCCCGCTAGCAGGCGAGGGGATCCCAAGGCAGGTACTGGGCATGGAGGCCACAGGGGCAAAGGCTACCAAGGAGACATAACTGCACAGTCGCAGAGGGACGATCAGGAGAGAACTTGGGGATCAACAGAGGTGGGGCACAGACCCTCACCCCCCAACCTTGCAGGGGCTTGAACCCTTGCATTTTCTGAGCAAGGTCTTCTGCCCCATGGCTGCTTTGCTTCCCACGCCCAGCTCAGATCCAGACCCAGGTGACAGACAGAGACTTGGCTGACAGCAGCTGTCCTATATCTAAATCCAGCCTAATACCAGGAATGCTCAGGAGCTACTCAAGAATGCAAATAATCCTTTCCACTAATATTTACAGGGTAAAACTAAGATGGTTGTTAGAATATTAAATTTGATGATAAAATAGTAATCAAGTTTTCAGATTAATTTAAATTGTCTAATGGAAATAAGTGGGTATTCAAGAAAATTTAATTGTAGTGGAAAAAAAGTTGTTAAATTATTAACTAAAATTTCTATTGGTAGTTCATCCCATGCTAAAATTGCTTAACCTGCAATAAACCCAAAGCAGTCATATTTTTTGTGCAAAAAATTAAATTTTAAAGTCAACAAGACTGCATTATAAAAGTTTTCCAAAAGCCTCGTAATAATTAGTCCCCAAAAGGGGGGGATAGTGGAGTAATATTATGTAAGCAAAAGTACCCTGTAAGCAAATTACATATAGAAAAAATTGTTTTTACTTTGAAAATTAATTTTCATTTGTAATGCTAACAGTAAGACACCCATGGAAAACACACATAGTATCAAAATAAGCCAAAGGAAAATCATTTGGGCAAAATTAAAAAGGATTCCAAGTCAAATTTATAGAAAAAATTACTAACTTCTGGTTGAGAATATGTTTTTATATTTTCAGGTCTGCTCCAACCATGAAGACCAGAGGAGAAACGCTCTAGAGATGGAAGATGCTGATGACACCTTGCCATCCTAGCAGTCAGTAGTTGTGCTTGGATGTAAGTTGCCCAGGACCAAACCAGAGAGGCTGGGACCTGCATTGCCCCCATTTGTCCACCATCCAGAACTGAAATATCATTGCTGACATGTACACTGTTGGATATTGAAACTAGGACTCAAAAAACTGTTGGCCCAGAAAGAAACTTACTAGCAAGTGACAAATATGTACAAAAACGAATTAGAAAAGTTCTACTCATTCATTTTTCTGCCAAGCAGAAGAAACAGCAGTTATTTGTTGTTTGCTTGTTTTAGTTGCAGAACATGTGAGAAGGGCAGCTGCTGGCAGGTTCTGGAGGATGAGAGGCAGGATCTGACTCCCCTCTGAAGCTGGGGGAGCTGAGGTAGCTCAGCACCCTCTGAGTCAGGAGGAGAGAAACTGAGCTCTGGAATGAATATGGGCACCCTGAGCTGGGCTCTCTTCCCTGGCCTCAGGAGGAGATCAAGAGACTGAGGAGGAAGAATGCTGAGACTTCTGCTAGGAGGGAAAAGAAGGAAGATCACATTTACTGAGATCTAACTCTACACCAAGGCGCAGTGGTGAGCCCTCAACATGCACCATCTTCTGGGATCTACAAGCATCCACTGAGCTCGGTGAGAGCCATGATCCTCATCTGACAGGTGAACTTAGGTCCCTCCATCCAATAGCACCAGCCCCTGAGCATGGAATCTTCATTCCAGTGCCCTTTGATTAGGGTCAGTGTGATGGGTTAATTTTATGTGTCAACTTGACCTGAGATTGTCAAACTTTTGGACCTCACAGACCACCAGTTGGCGACCACTGAACCTGATGGTGCAAAGGGTTTACCCGGGCATCTGGTAAAGCATTCTGGGTGTGAATGGATGGAGTTAGCTTTTGACTCAGTTGAAGAATAAGGAGATCTCACAGTATAGGTGGGCTCCCTCCAATCTCATGGGGCCCAAGTAGAATAGGAAGAGGAAGGAAGGATGAAATCTCTCTTCTCTGGGTTTACCTCATGGTGAACATAGGATCCAGGTGGTGAGGACATCAAACTCCAGGGTGTGCACCAGCTGCCCCTTATTCTCAGCCTTAGGCCCCACACTGGGGGTGACGCCATGGGCTCCCCTTGTTCTCAGGGGTTCAGATTGGCCTCAGTTACATCATTCCCTTTGTAGGTTCCCTGGCTTGCAGAGGGCAGCTATTGGGACTGAAAGTGGGAGTCTTTCCCTATAAATCCCTTACCTGTGTCCATGGTCTCTGTTGACTATTCTGATGAACACTGCCTAATGCAGCAACTGAGACAGGGAAGAAGCTCACTCATTGGTGCAGTGTGTCCGCTCCCCAATCTGACAGGCTGGTTTCAAAACACGCTCTCTAGTCTTTTTCCACAGAGAGACGGGAGGTGTAATGGGAATAAGCCAATCCCCCAGGGATAGGACCTGCCACGGGGTTCTATTTAATGTGGGGTAGAAATACTAGAAAAGGTGTGATGTACCTGAATAACTGTAGTATTTTGCTCAAAGTAATTTGGATGATATTCCTGGCCATAAGTAAGATTTCCTCTGCACCAAGCTGACAGGCATTGGCTGGATGGCCCAGGGGCTCGGTGCCTCTGCAGGATTGAGGGGCCCTTCAGGAAATGGGACCATGCCTTGTCCCTGAACCCCTTTTAGCACAAGTCCTGAGACTTGTGGGTCCACCCGGAGGACTGTGAGGAACACTCGTGTCCAGGGTCAGAGCCAGCAGCCAGGTCCCCTTCACTTCAGAGGTTGGTGGGCCACTTAGCATATCCCATTGTCCCCACCCACTGAGCAGCCACAAGGAGGTCAGAGATGCCCAGAGAGAAGTAAAGAGCAGGAGGGAAGGATGAAATGCTGCTGAGCCCTGCAGCTGAACTGCATCCCAGCAGTTCCAGGTTCTGATCCTGAGCCCTCTGCACCGTTTTTTCATCAGTAACTGCAGGATCCTGAGGTGTAAACTGGGGATACAGGTGAATACATGCAAGAGTACCAGAAGTTGCCTTTGAAATTGTCTTTATTTCTTATCATTCCTTTACAATCATCCAGTGAAGGATTCACTCCCACTCAAGAAGCTCAAGTCCAATTGAAGGCCCCCTTTCCCCAGGCAAAATAGATTTGTGTCTCTGATTGTAGGACACTTTGCCTTTGGGGGCCCATGAACTACCCATCCTTTCCCCCTGAAATCCTGTGCCCTGGCTCTGTCATTCTCTTTCCCCGTTCACAGTGAGCATGAACTTGAAAGGTGGTGGCCCCTGTATAATCCATCCCCATCAGAGGTTTTAGCTTCCAAAGTCCCAGAAAGAAGGAGAGAAGCTCAGGTGCACCCACTGAGCAGGGTCATTACAGGGCAAATCAGAGGATCCCAGTCATGGAAATGCCAAGCCATAAAACTCCTTGTGGCCAGTGAGCTTGGTGGCAAGCAGAATGTCCTGGGCTGTCCTAACTCCCTCAGTATCCCCGTCACCTCAGCCCGGATCAGGGCAAGTCTGTCCTGGTTGACAGTCCCCTGGACCCTGTAACCTCCAGGGGAATGGGGTACAGCTCCAGCTCTAAGCTGCGCAGCCCAGCTATGAGGCGCAGCAGCTTCTCCATGGCGACCAAGGAGAGGTGGTTCTCAGAGATGGTGAAGAACCTGAGCTGCTGGCAGTGGCTCAGGACAGGCAGGATGGCCCTGACCTGGGAGTCCACCATGGCACAGTTATCAAGGCCCAGGTCCTGGAGGGTGGGAGACACTGCCTCCAGCAGAGCTCGGAGAGGCTCGGGAGTAAAATCAGTGAGGCTGACACAATACAGATGCAGGCACTTCAGCTGCTTGAGGTTCCCGCACTGGAACAGGTGTGTGAGGTCTGAATGGGTCAGGTGACGGCAATGCGTTATGGTGAATTTCTCCAACGGGTTCTGCAGGCACCTGGGGAGACAAAGAGAGGTTAGTTCCTGAGCACTGGGTGGCAAGTAGAGGGGGCCTTCAGATGGGAATTGACAGATTTGTCCAAGCTCAAGATTGTACTGACAATCTGATGAAGGGAAACACCCAGGAAGCCCAGTCTCCTTTTAGGCTGGGTCAAGTTCACCACATCTTCAGAGCTTCCTTTCCTCAGCTGCCAAGCAGAGCACTGCACTCTGGAGGGTGCCTTCCTG
>JAAGEH010000644.1:0-15820 GCA_011751065.1 Lasiurus cinereus | reverse complement strand
ATTTGGTTTCCTCAATATTTTGGAAGAGCCAATATTCTTACAACACTTCACTGCAGAATTCACATATATTTCCATAAGTTTTCATATTTGTTCCGCAGATTGGATCTAATTCTCTGGAGCACTCATATGATCGATCCTTATAAATATCGCAGTCTGGCTGTCAAACATAAAGAACAACATAAAATTTGTCAGATAATCAACTTTTTGAAACTAATGTCTTTAATCTTTGTACAAGATACCATGCATCCAAAATGAATGAAAATATTCTATATTGCGATTTAGAAACACACAATCTACCTAGTCATAAAATATTATTGATATATTTTTACAAGCCCAATATCATTTTTAAAAAGCAGACAAAGGGTTGAATGTATTTTTTTTAATATCACCACTCTCATCTCACTTATTCTCATACTTGCATCCAATTTCCCCCATTATTTCATACCATACAAATAGAAAAGAAGGAATTTTAATAATCTCCCTATCTTTTTTAATGAATTAACTTTTTTAATGAACCTATACTTTTTAGTAGCAAAATTCTACACAAATTGCCTATTCAGATACACTCAGAATATCACCACATATGGAAATATTAATATATGTTAGTATTTGTGTGTGTGTGTGTGTATGTGTGAATGTGTGTGTGTGTGTGTATGTGTGTGTGTGTAAAATGTGGTTAGTAATGGCATTATTGGTAATTTACAAAAATAATATAGAGAGTAGTCTGACATGATTGCCTTTAGAAATGTATTTGTATTCTTTATTTATTTAGCTGTTCCTCCCCTCTATATAGTATTTTCTTCTATGAATATATGCACATTACTATTTTATCCACCTTTCAGTGGATAATTTTGCAATCCTCTTATTTTACTAGATAAATAATTCTATTTAAATATACTGTAACATTTGCAGATAACAAGGATACCCAATAATATAATCCTGAAATAATGGGATATTTTATCTTGTACAAAATAACAATTATTTTTATTTTGCTGACTAGATTTTATTTATTGAATTTAGCATAATAATGGCACAATTTCAATAACAATTTTTGAAGGATCATTCTGTTACATATTTTTGGTGAATAATTTTTTAAGTAAAAGAACAATCGAGAGGGACTAGAGAGACAGAAGCACCAATGATAAGAGGGACATCAAAAAGTTGCTTCCTTCAGACCTCCAACTGGGGATTAAGCCTACATCTGAGAATGTGCCCTGACCAGAAATTGAACCAGGGACCTCTTGGTTTGTGGTTCAGCATTTAACCACAAAAAAACACTGGCAGGGCTATCTGTGAAATTTGCTGTTAAAACTTACACTATAAAATAAAAGTTCCCAGCCAGTGTAGTTCAGTGATTGAGCGTTGACTTATGAACCAAGAGATCACGAATCCAATCCTAGTCAGGGCACATGCCCTTGTTGCAGGCTACATCCCTAGACTGTGGCATGCAAGAGACAGCCTATCAATGATTCTCTCTCATCACTGGTATTTCTATCTCTCTCCTTATCCCTTCCCCTCTGAAATTAATAAAAAATATATCTTAAAAATATTGAAAGCTTTTTTAATTTCCAAATTAATCAGTATGAACTTACCACTTTGCGACCGTGAGTTAGTGATGCAATTAAAGCTTCTGCAACAAGCACAGAAAAGAAAATATAAAAATAGAAGAAGGAAAATAAATCAGAGTCTCTGGTGGGAAGAGTCTTTTACTTTTTAGTAGCAAAATTCTAAACTAATTGCCTACTCAGGACCACCAAGTTCTGAGGTGAGCCTCTGTGGTAATTTCAAAATAGTAAGTTCATAAAATAAATCTAAATCTGGAAATTCCAAATTATTCTCATCTGTGAAAAATAATGTGTTGTTCAGTAATCATTAAACTCTCTTGTGAAAATGCCATAGATCTTTTTATTCATTTTTTAATAAATGAGACATCCTAGTCAGAGAAGACAATGCCACTTAATATGCCTTACAGAAAGTCACCTAACATGAAGAAATTATTACTTCATGAATCAGTACTCAGTTCTAATACCAAGGGCCAATTGCAACACCTCAGAGCTACTTCACTCAAATTGCACTAAAGGAGGAAAAAGTTTGAATGAGTTCTCACCTTACATACAACGTTTTATATATTGATACAGGAATGAGAACTGGCAAACAAATAAGATTGTTTAGGATTATCTGATCTAGGAAACATTATTACCACCCTTCTTCCACCCCCAATCTGCATTTAGCAAACATGGAATCTGACCTTTAAAATAGTAATTAGGTAAATAACTTAAGTTACTACTACTCATTCTAACCCACCACTCTGCCTCCATCTCTCTAAGGTGGAAATGAGGAGAAATAATCCAATGATATAATTTGAAAAGGGGTTTTGTTACATTCCTGGTTTCATTTTACCAGTTTAGGTGTTACAAACCCAGTGAAAGGGGCTGCTCCATTTTTAGATAATAGATGTTGTCTCCTGAACTTTCTAAGATGTGTGAATTGCTTCATCCAGAACTGAAAGTCTACTCACCAGAATAAAGAGGAAATGCCAAGGCAGTGATGAAAATAACTTTGATCCATGAAGAGAAGAAAGACATTTTATCAAGTCTGAAGAAGAAACCCAAAAAGAATGTTTACAACACCCGACACTGAGACAAATTTCCTCTTTCTAAAGGAAAGTTTCTTACGGGTGAAGGACCTGCAACTCCCCTAGATTCCTTATTAAAATGGACTGTCCCCCTTTTTCTTGGCCCAAACTCATAGGATCACGGAGATCACACCTGGAACAGAAGGCCTCATAGAGATTTGAGAGAAACACCAGGACACAATCTCAGCACACATAAAGAGAAGCTGTTCATTCCCAAATCTTGGTTAATCCCACAGAAGCCTGACACCACTTAAGGAAATTTGCACGCTAGAATCTCCGTTTTTCCTCAGAATATAGAAACATTTCAGGAAGGCCTGACTTGGACCAGGCCTCACAGCAATGCTGCACACCATGGCCAGCCCACACATTGCCCACCCAACCTCCCTGAAACAGGAGGCAGTGAGACTCCCTATTTTGTTCCCCTTTCCTTGTCAACCACCTTCATCCAGCTGAGGAGTCTCCTGTACTGTCTTGCTATTGAGGAGCTTGAGGGGATTAGAATAGATGGCTCATAATAACATAAGGCAGAGGTATTCTGTGTTCTGCCTAGAGGCTGTAAAACAACTTGTGAGAGATGGTACTGAAATATTTCTCAACTAGGGGCCTGGTGCATGAAATTCATGTACTGGTGAGGGGTCCCTCAGCCCAGCCTTCCCCCTCTCATATACTGGGAGCGCTCAGGGGATGTCCTAATGATGGCTTAGGCCCGCTCCCTATTGAGAGTGGACCTAAACGATATTCTGACCTCCTTTTCGGGGAGGTGACCAAGATGATCAGGGCAAGGTGCCAGACCCCTCACCCTGCTGCTGCAGCCACTGCCAGTCACTGTAGCTGCCAAGTTATTTTCATTAACATGGACTCCAGTCCCTTAACCATGAAAAAAACAACAACTTTCTTTAGGCATTTTCAAGTTGTGTCTTTCGTAGGATATTACATTCTTTCTTTATATTTTCTTTCTATCTTCACCTGAAGATATGTTTCCATTGATATTTTCCTCTTCCCTCTGATCCCTGGCTCATCCCCTTGACCCCCCACACCCATGTAATAATCAGCTCCATCTGCCCAGGCTTTAGGCTTTGAATGGCCCCCCCCATTCTGCTCCAATTGCATGCTCAGCACCTTTCTGCCCTCATCCCTCTATAGCAGGCTCAGCCATTCCCTCATGTGGAAGCTTTAGGCTTCAGAAAGGAGGCCACCCCAACCTCCAACCCTCTGATGGCTTCCTGGGAGTGACTTGGATGCCAAGGAGGTTCTCAGGACAAAGATATGTATGCAAATTAACCTCCACATTTGTTGGGTTAATTTGGATACTCACTCTGATTGGTTGTGGGCGTAGTGGAGGTATAGTCAATTTACATGTTATTAGGTAAGATAGGTCTTCCTTTAGTAGAAAGTTTGGGACCATATTAGGATATTCTCAGAGCTGTGGAGTGGGGATAAAGTAATACACATGGCTTTAAAACCCTAAAATGGAGACAATATGGGAAAGCTTTTCAAGCTACTGAGAATCAAAGTAAGTAAGAGAACAATAAATTTTGGAAACTGTAATTATATCCATACATAGGCCGTTAGTAAATTGAAACACTAGGGCCACATTTGACTGAATTGGATATATGGTTTATTAACTTTTTGTTTTGAGATAAAGGGAGATTCTTATAAAGCTGTAAGTAACAGTACAGAGAGTTATAATGTTTCTTTTAACAATTTATTCAAATGGGAACATCTCCTAAAGCTGTAGTGCAATTTCACCATCAGGAATATTGAAAAAGCTCCCAATGAATATCAGGCAGCCACCTTTGAACCTGGACTTGAATACAACATGCCAGTAAAAACATCAGGAGGGAAAGAAGGCTCAGCGGTGAAATTGAGACTACAAGGGACAATGCCTTAAATTTTATCTTGAATCATCTGATCTGAGGAATAAGTGAAGAAAACAAAATCAAGTCAGTATAATCCAGCTGACTGAAAATAGAGTCTGTCTAGTCAGGCTGACAAAATTAGTTCAAACCAAATATGCTGACACATGAGGAATGGATTTTATGTTAACCAGCATGTAGACTCATAAATGGAGGGATATTTCATGTTTGTAAATAGGAAGACCCTCTATTGTCAAGAGGTCATTTACTCCCAAGTTGATCTATAGATTCAATACAGTCCCAGTCAAAATCCCCGAAAGTTGTTGTGTGGGTGATATTAAACTAATTCTAAAGTTGATGTGGAAAGCAAAAATAAATAAATAAATAAATAACAAATAAAAATTAAAAAAACAGCCAACAAACAAATAAAAAACAAAATAGCCAAAGAGTATTGGAGGAGAAGTACAGAGTTGAGAATTGATGCTACTCACCTTCAATACTTAGCATAACAAACTCAATAATTAAGACAGTGTGTTATTGGTAAAAGAAGAGACAAGTTGATTAGTGGAGTAGAACAAAGATGCCAGAAATGGATCCCAATAAATGTATCCAACTGTTTTTTGAAAAATGAGCAAGGGAAATACAATGAGGCAAAGATAATTTCTCAAAATTAGTACTTGAACCACTGTATATCCACATTCAATAAAATATATGTAAACATGTACTTCATACGGATCACAGAAAAAAAAATGAATCACAGGCCTAAATGTAAACCGCAAACTATAAAACTCCTAGGAGATAACATAGGACAAACCTAGATGACGTTGGAAATAGCGAATACTGTTAAAATAAAATGCCAAAGGAATGATTCATGGAAGAAACAACTGATAAACCAGACTTAATTAAAAACTCCAGTAGTGTGAAAGATGATAGTCTGAGGAGGAGAAAATAAGCCACAGATTAGGGGAAAATATTTTCAAATGACACATCAGTTAAAGGGCTGTTATCTAAAATATACAAAGAATGGGAGTTTGTCCGGGGGTGGGCAATGGGATGATATGTACACCTGTAATACATTAATAAAAATGGAAAAAATAAAAATAAAATGTAAAATATAATAAAAATAAATATACAAAGAAATCTTAAAATTCAGAAATAAGTAAACAAATACTTGGTTTAAAAGGGAGCCAAAAGACTAACAGGTACCTCCCAGAAATAATTATAAAGATGTCAAATAAGCAAATATTCTCCACTGAAACGTCCACAAGGAAATGAAATTATAAAATGAAATGCACCACACACCTATTTAGAATGCACAAATTCCAGAACATTGACTATACCAAATGCTTGCAAGGATATGGAGCAACAGAAACTCTCTTTCACTGTTGGTGAAAATGCATAATAGAACAACCAGTTATAAAAGAGTTTGGTAAGTTATTACAAAACAAAACTCTTTTACCATGCAATCCTATAATCATGCTCTTTTCTGTTTACCTAAAAGAGTTGAAATATTATACCAAAAAAATAATTGGGGGAAATGCCTTCAGACTGAGGTTTGGAACAACTTTATTCATAATTGCCAAAACATGGGAACAATCAAAATGTCCATCTTTTGGTGAATGGCTAAATAAACTGTGGTAAAACCAGTTGTTGACCTGTTATTCAAACCTAAAAGAAAAATGAGCTATCAAGTCATGAAAAGTCTTGGAGGAACTTTACTCTATGTTACTAAGTGAATGAAGCCAATCTGAAAAGGCTTCAAACTGTTTAAATCTAACTATTTGATATTCTGGAGAAGGAAAGCTATGGAGACAGTAAAAAGAGCAGTGGTTGTCAGGGATAGGAAGGTACAGTGATGAATAAGTAGAGCCCACAGGAATTTTAGGGCATTAAAAATAGATAATGCCATAATGATGAATGTGTCTAATTATATATTTATCCAAACTCATAGACTATAAACACCAATAGTAAACTATAGACATTGTGTGAATATGACAAGCCAATGTGTCTGCATGATTCTTAACAAATATACAACTCTGTTGTCGGTACGGACAATGGACGAGGCTATGCATGTGTAGGGTAAGGGCGCGATACGGTATATAGGAAATCTCTGCACTTTTCTCTCAGTTTTGCTGTGAACCAAAAATTATTATTCAAAGTCATTCCTAATAAAATTACATATGCACATGGTTATTATCTGATGCATAATCTGTGATTGAAAAAGTTGGAAATGAGTATATACTGGAATATAAAAAATTGACTTATCTCTTGTACTTGCACACAGTATAGTACTATATATCTCATTCAGATGGACTAATATAGGCATGAATATGTATGCTTCTGGGTTGCTGGAATTTCTATATTTTCTCTGGAAGGGCTAATAATTTAGGATTTTACTTTGTAATACCATTATCATTGCAAGAATTTTTCCATATACCAATTCATTTTATGATAATTTATAAAATTGTAATGTTTTCCACTTTCTAATAAGTAAGAGGTAATCTACCCATATCACAAAAATCAAAGCATTCAGCCGATTTAGTTCCTGCACAAATAAAAGATTTTAACTTGGTATCCTCAATATATTCACATCTGTTTTGAGAAAACATGGATGCAGTTCTTGTAATGAGAACACAACAGGACATGAGTGAGCCTTCTTTGGCATTGACTGTGGATAGAAAAGTCGTCTAACCAAAACTGTATACAATACTGATCTAACTTTGTCTCCAAAAGCATTGTATTATTTAAACCAAAAAAAAACCTTCATTTGAAGGTATCATTTTGTTACTGATATTCTTAGATGAAGAAACCGGAGAGCACAAAGGACAATAACTTGATAACATCATCCTAATATAAAGGGAATTAATTGAGGCTGATTATTCAATGTTGTTTCCAATGTCCACGCAGTTGCCTCACAATAAACAACTCCCAATTTCAAGGCAGATTAATTGTCCCTAGAGTTATCAAAGAGGGTTTGCCTAACATAAGACTTTGATGTTGGAAATAACTGAAAGTATTATAAAAGAAAGAGATTATTCTAGCAAATTCCATTGGAAAATATGACCTCCAAAACAAACAAGGATTCTTCAAGTACTTCAGCTCTGTCGGTTGGAAACAGGATGTATTTCCCTGCCCCATTATCCAGTGGCCATTCAAATTCACTATACAGTTTCTTACCTTTTACAATATAGGCATTTTTTTAATCCATTAATGTAATGTTAAAGGGGCATGTACATTGTTCTCTATTTGATTTACTGATTCAATGATCCTAAACCATATGGAACAACCAATTTTCTTCCTAGATGACACCAAATTTTGCCTAAATTTTTTAGGATATGAGAAATGCCCTATCCAGGATTGGAAACTATACTCACTGGGAGAAAATGTAAATGCCAACACAATCATATATATATATAGCTTTTATATTCAATGAGAAGTATGTCATTTGATCTCCTTAGAGAGTTGTAAAGAAACCAGAATGGTGTAAAAAAAAGTTATAAAGAAACCAGAATATTTATGACACAGCCCCATAAAGAATTCAAGGGAGGCCACTTCCTGGATTCTCCAACTTGAGGAAGAATAGCTACAACACCTGAGTTTTTAAACTCCTTCACTTTCTTTCTTTCTTTTTTTTTTAATTCTCATTCAAGGATAATTTTTCAATTGACTTACCATGAGAGTAGAAGAGATGGAGGCAAGGAGAGAAGATTGGAGAGAGGGTGGAAAGGAGGCAGGAAGAGTGAAAGTGAGAGAAAGACAACTGAGGGAGAGATAGAGAGAGAATTATTGGTTGCCTCCTGCACATGCCCAGACCAAGACCTGGATAGAAACTGCAACCCAGATGCATGCCCATCACCAGGAATCAAATCTGAGTACCTTTTGTGGGGAAAAGTAGCAGGGAGTAACACTCCAACCACTGAGTCATACTGGGCAGGGCTAAACCCCTTTGCTTTTCCTTATTGAAGACTATTCTCTTTATTCCTCCTGTACCCAAATCAATTAAAATTAAACATGTGAAATAATACATATAGAAAAAAAGCTGAAGATAACAATCTCCTGGAGCAGTTAAGAATATATGCCATTTGAATGCTCAATCTATCCTTCAGAGATCCAGGAACAATTATTCCTATAAGAACCAGAGATGGAGCAGTTTTGACAGCAATACTATACAAAAAAATCACAATGATGTGTGCTCCAAGTTACCCACCTCAAGAAGACACAGTACACAGGAGACTGTGGATGTCTTGTTTACCTGTGCAGCCTCAGCCAGCTCCTCTATGTTGAGCAGTGTATTTTAAATACTGCTATAGGAAGACAAATGTCAGGAGAGATAAGACACACAGGGTCATTTGTCCTGGCAGTGACTGGGATGTTGCCACACACAAAGGTCATCAAAGCCATTCCTACAGCAGGAAGTTTAGAGGACAATTTTATCTGATGGGCATAATGAATAGAGAGGGGATAAAATGATAAGTATGTCTATAGATCCTAAAATAGGGAAGACATGGAGTCTTGCTAAACAAGGGAGCTATGTAGATGAGATAAATCAGGAAAAGAATTTCAGAAACTACAATTTGCAAATATGTCTGGAACCCGTGTAGTTTGAGAACATAGATAGCTATGAGAAGCACCTGGAGAACTTTAAAAATTGCCTGTGCCCATGTTCCTCCCCAAGGTTGCGATTCCATTTGCTATATGAGATCCTAGTAACTGGTGTGTTTTCTTTTTAAATTTCTCAAATGATGGTAACTTGCAGCTACCGTTGAGAGTGACTGAGTTAGAACCACAGAGCAATCTCTGAGACAGTATTACATCAATCTTCTTACATCTCTAAACCAGAGCTTTCATAGTTAGTGGATATAAATACAAACCAGTGTCTAGTTCTATTCACACATTTAAATTTGTTTTCTTTTAGAATTTATCTTGTTTCAAATTTCTATTATCCATTCTCAAAAAAAAAAGTGTGGGGGGAGAAAAGAAGCACTATAATGTTAATGATACCTTATTCTTAGGAATATAGAGCCAGTCTGAGACGGGGTGAGAGGGTCAGCCCATGCATTGAAGAGTTTCAGGTTTGATTCCTAAAGGAAAAGGATAGAACAAAAGATAAAAGGATTTAGAAAGTTGCAGAAAGTTTGTCTGTGTTGATTAAGATTCATGGAAAAGGAATCTTGAAAAAGAAATCCTATGTATGTTCAAACTAAGTTTGGAATGGATTCATTTAAGTACACTGATTCAGAATTGGGATTTGCGTTTCTCTCTCTGTTAAAGGACAAAAGGTATCTTTTTTTATTTTCTTGGTAAGCTCTTAATAGGAAATTAAAAGGGAGAGTAAGATGTACTCTGCACCTACACATATTTGATTGCTTAGGTAAGACTTAGGTAAACCAAATCTAAATACCTAGAGAGCTAAATTTTCCTTCTAACAATGTAACGTCCTGTAATTTCTTGTAAAGGATTTTGTAATTATTTATTAAAGTATATATATGTCACTTTTCCCGCATTAACCTCTCCTAGGCCATTCCCGCCCCAGCACATGCCCTCACCTCCCTAGTGTTTGTGTCCTTTGGTAATGCTTCTTATGCATGCAAGTCCTTTGGTTGATTTCTTCTCCATCCCCTTACCCTGCGTTCCCTTTAATGTTTGACAGTCAGTTCCATGCATCTCTGTCTCTGGATCCCCTTTTCTTCATCAGTTTATGTTTTTCATTATATTCCACAAATGAGTGAGATCATATGGTATTTATCTTTATCCAACTGGCTTATTTCACTTAGCATAATGCTCTCCAGGTCCATCCATGCTGTTGCAAATGATAAGAGTTCCTTCTTTTTTACAGCAGCAGGGTATTCCATTAAAGAGATGTATCATTGTTTTTTTAATTCACGCATCTGCTAATGGGGACTTAGGCTGTTTCCAAATCTTAGCTATTATAAATTGTGCTGCTATGAACATAGAGATGCATATGTCCTTTCTGGTTGTTGTTTCTGTTTTCTTGGGATATATTCTTAGAAGTAGGTTTACTGGGTCAAATGGGATTGCCATTTTGAATTTGTTGAGGAAACTCCATACTGTTTTCCTCAGTGGCTGCACCAGTCTGTATTCTCACCAGCAATGCTCAAGGCTTCCTTTTGCTCCACATCCTCACCTGCACTTATCGTTTGTTGACTTCTTCATGATAGCCACTCTGACAGGTGTGAGATGGTAACTCTTTTAGTTGGCATCTCTCAAATGATTAGTGACTTTGAGCATGTTTTTATAACTCTTATGTATGTCCTCTTTCTAAAAGTGTCTATTTAGCTCCTTTGGCCATTTTTTGATTGGATTGTTTACCTTACTTTCATTAAGTTGTATGAGTTCCCTATAAATTTTGGAGATTAAACCCTTATCAGAGATAACAATGGCATATATGTTCTCCCATGCAGAGGGTTTTCTTGTTGTTTTATTGATGTTTTTTTTTGCATTGGTAAAGCTTTTTATTTTGATATAGTCTATTTGTTTATTTTCTCCTGTTCCATTACCCTAGGAGCTGTATTAGTAAAGATATTGATATAACATATGTCTGCTATTTTGCTGCCTGTGGTTTTCTCTAAAATTACTATGGTTTTTCATCTTACATTTAAGTCCATTATCCATTAGAGTTTATTTTTGTGAATGATGTAAGTTAGTGATCTAGTTTCATTTTTTTTCATACATCCCTCCTATTTTCCCAACAACATTTATTGAAAACTACCTTGACTCTGTTATATGTTCTTGCCTCCTCTATCAAATATTAATTGAGCATACATGCTTGGGTTGATTTATGGGTTCTCTGTTATGTTCCATTTGTCTGTGTCTGATCTTGTGTCAGTACTAAGCAGTTTTGAGAAGAGTGGCTTTGAAATATAGCTTAATAACTGTTTTTGAGCTCCCTCTTACTTAGTTCTTCTTTCTCAGGATTGCTGCAGTTATTCAGGGTCTTTTTTCATTCCATATGAATTTTTGGAGCATTTGTTTTTGGTCTGTGGAATATGCCATTGGTATTTTAATGTGGATTTTTACTGAATCTATAGGTTTTTTTGGGGGGTATTACGGACATTTTAATTATTATATCAATCCATGAACATGGTATATTCTTCCATTTGTTTGTCTTCCTCTGGCTCTTTTTTCAATGTCCTGTAGTTTTCTGAATACAGGTCTTTTACCTCCTTAATTAAATTTATTCTTAAATATCTTAATTATTTTGTTGTAATAATGTAAATGGGATTTTTTTTTAAATTTTCTCTTTCTGTAAGTTCATTATCTATACTGAGTGGCCTGATTATTATTATCTCTGAATGCATAATAATCTGCCCACTCATTGTACTTCTCTTGAATACCTCATTTATTTGATATTAAAGATACCATAAAATGTGCACCTAATCAGTTTTCCCCTTTGCACTGGCAGATAAAAAGCTCAGGGAATATAGGTTGTTGATCTCCAGCAAAGGTCTAGAGTACTTTTGGTCCATTGAGTTTGCCTATTGAGTATGGTATTGGCCGTAACCATTTGAGATACAAATAAACTGAGTGGCCAGAATATTATGTGTTCAGAGATCATAATAATCTGGCCACTAAGTATATACTAATAATAGAGGATTATGCAAATTGTCCAGGAAACCGTCACAGTAACAGTAATGATTGAACAGCAGGACGCTTGGGGCAACCAGGCCAACAGGGTTAGGTAGTTGTGGGCTACAAGGCTAGCATGGAGGCCATTGAGATTGACCAGGCCTGCAGGGGGGAGTTAGGGGAAACCAGGCTGGCAGAGGGTGCAGTAGGGGTGACCAGACCAGCAGAGGGGGGAACTTGAGGGTGACCAGGTCAGCAGGGAGGGGCAATTGGGATGACTAGTCCAGCAGGGGGGCAGTTAGGGGCAACCAGGCTGGTGGGAGCGGTCAGTAGGGGCGATCATGCAGGCAGGTAGGCAGGTGAGAAATTAGGAGCCAGCGGTTCTGGATTGAGAGAAGGACCCAGATTGGAGAGTCTACAGGCTGGGCTGAGGGAGCCCCTGAATACCATGCATGAATTTCATGCACTGAGCCTCTAGTTAGTCAAAAAAGCATAGATTTCTGGGTGTTAATTTTGTATTCTACTACATTGCTAAATTAATTTATTATCTAATAGTTTTGATGGAGTCCTTAGGCTTTTCAATATACAATATCATGTAATCAGCAAATAATAACAGTTTTACTTCTTTTTCCAATTTGGAAGCCTGTTATTTCTTCTTCTTGTCTAATTGCTATGCCTAGCACTTCCAGTACTGTGTTGCACAGGAGTAATGGGTGTGGGAACAAAGGGAGGGAGGGAGAGAGAGAGAAAGCAAGAGGGAAAGAGAGAGAGAGAGAGAGAGAGAGAGAGAGAGAGAGAGAGAGAGAGAGAGGAACATCTTTGCAAGAGAGATATACTTCTTAGATGCCCAGACCATAGCCACCATACACCCTGCAAGCAATGTACTTGCTCTTGATCAGGAAAGGAAGACAAGAGACTTTCTCAAGTTACCCACCTCAAGAAGACATAGTACACAGGGAGACTGTGGATTTCTTATTTACTTGTGTAGCCTCAGCCAGCTCTCTATGTTGAGCAGTGTATTTCAATACTGCTATAGGAAGACAAATGTCAGGAGAGATAAGACACAGGGGATCATATGTCCAGGCAGTGACTGAGAAGTACCAACACAAAAAAGCGATTAAAGTTATTCTTACAGCAGTAAGTTTAGAGGGCAATTTTATCTGATGAACATAATGAATGGGAAGGGGATAAAATAATGTATATGTTTTAGATTCTAAAATATATAAGATATGAAGTCTTCTAAGCCAGGGATCTGTGTAGGATCAGGATATAAACCAGGAAAAGAATTTCAGACCTTGACCGGTTTGGCTCAGTGGATAGTGTTGGCCTGTGGACTGAAAGTTCCCAGGTTTGGTTCCAGTCAAGGGCATGTACCTTGGTTGCAGGCACATCCCCAGTAGGGGATGTATAGGCGGCAGCTGGTCACTGTTTCTCTCACATCATTGGTTATAGCTTTCTATGCCTCTCCATTCCTCTCTGTAAAAAATCAGTAAAATATATTTTTAAAAAGAGAATATCGGAAACTACAATTTACAAATAAGTCTGGAACCTCTATAGTTTGTAAGCCTAGGTAGCTATGAGAAGCACCTGGAGAACTCTACAGTTAGTTACCTGTGCCCATGTTTCTGCCCCAAGGTTGCTATTCAGTTTTCTATATTAGAACGTAGTAACAGGTTTTGATTGTTGTTGGTTTTTTTGTTAGTTTTTTTTTTCAAGTTTCTTAGGTGGTAATAACATGCAGAGTGACTGAGCTAGAGCCATAGAGCAATCTCTGGGGCACTTTTACATCATTCTTCCAACTTCCCTAGAGTTTCATACTTAGTGAAGTATGTACAAACCTGTCGGTGGCTAGCTTTATTCACACACTTTAATTGTTCTCATTTTGGAAATTCTGCTTGTGTCAGGTTTCTGTGTTACTGTCTCCAAAAAAAGGAAAATAAACTCAAAGTGATCATGATAGCTTAGTCTTAAGAATCTAGAGCTAGCATTGCCCAGCTGATCTCAGTGGTAAGAGTGTCAGCCCTCAAGTGTTGAGATTTGATCCACTATCCAGCCCACACACCTGGGTTGCAAATTCCATCCCAAACCCCTAGCAGAGCATCTGAGGGAGGCAACCAGTCAATGTGTCTCTCTCTCATCTATGTTTCTCTCTCTCTTCCAAACCCCTCCAACTGCCTCAAAAAAAATCTATGAAAGAAATATCTTCCACTGGGTATTAATAACAACACAAGAATTTAGAGGCAGACACCTGTGCTCCTGGTCTCAGCTATACGGCTTATTACATGAGGGAGCTTAAAATATTGTACATATTATCTGATTATAATTTAACACATATGTAAAAAAATGAGTTAAAATAAAAGAGCTGCTTCCATTGTTAAATATGTTACATACAAATGCCTAAAAGTACCTGTACCAGATTAGCATGGAATAAAGATAGAAGGATTTTAAAGTAGTTAATCAAAACCTGTTATATGAAAGTGCTGTATCATTTATTCACCAAATATAAGTGAATTGAATACATCAATATTTTTAAAGATCAGTATTAAGTAGGATTTTCAGGTATTCAAGGGTGATTCAGCATTTGAAAACTAAGAAATGTAATTCAATACATTAACATATAAAAGAAAAAAATCATATAACCTGTTCAATAGACAACTACACATGGAAAAGAAAAAGAGGGAAAAAAAAAAACAGAAAACTACAACAACAACTTTGGCCATAACCAGTTTGACTCAGTGGATAGAAATTCAGCCTCTGGATTGAGGGGTACCTGGTTCGATTCTGGTCAAGGGCATGTACCTTGTTTGCAGGCACATCTCCAGTGGGGGCATGCGTCAGGCAGCTCTTTGATGTTTCTCATCGATGATTCTCACTATCTACTTCTCCCTTCCTCTCTGTAAAATGAATGAATGAATGAATAAATAAATAAATAAATAAATAAATAAATAAATAAATCATGTATATATACATAGAAACCTGGATGATTAAATGTAAGTAGGAAGACTAATGAAGGGCATAACAAAAGACTGCATAATTTTTTCTGTTATTCTGATTGCTTTCCAACAATAAAAGGAGGG
Organism: Lasiurus cinereus; assembly: GCA_011751065.1. Lineage (NCBI taxonomy): Eukaryota > Metazoa > Chordata > Mammalia > Chiroptera > Vespertilionidae > Lasiurus > Lasiurus cinereus. The sequence goes on along the minus strand of JAAGEH010000644.1, from coordinate 665 downwards.
CGCACTGCAATAAAGAATAGAAAAAGAATATTCACAAGGGTAGGAGAGTTTAAGATTGAAAAAGAGAAGTAAAAGTATCTCTACTAGTATCAGCAAATATTTTTTTGCGTAAGAAGGGAATATTTTAAAAGGCAATTATAAAAATTAATAAGGAATTCATTATAATCACAGAATACAAGGTCAATATATACTAGCAAAAATAACAAAAACAAAAATTTACATTATTTTCCTAACAGCTGTGCTGAGATATAATTCACATATCATAAAGTTCACATACTAAACTGTCCTGTCTGATAAATTTGCCATATGCATGATTCACAATCAAGATAATGAGCATATCCATCACCCCCCAAAGTTTCCTCTTGTCCCTCCCTATTCTCTTCCTGGGCAGCTGATGATGTATTATCACTATAGATTAGCTTTCTTTTTCTAGACTTTTAAATAGATGGATTATGCCATATGTGTGCTAGTTTGCCTTTCAGTCAGTATAATTATTTTGAGAAATATCTGTGTTATTGTGTGTATCGGTACTTCCTTGCTTGTATTGCTGAGTAATATCCATTGTATGGATAGGCCATAATTTGTCTATTCATTTGCCTGTCCATGATCATTTGTCAGGTTTCCAGTTTACAGATATACAAAATAAAGCTGCCACAAATACTCAT
>JAAGEH010000640.1:0-22128 GCA_011751065.1 Lasiurus cinereus | reverse complement strand
CCCCCCGGAAGCGGGGATGTGCCTGCAGAGGCGGAGAGCTGTGGTCCTGGAGCTCCAGCGGCGGCACGAGGGGGACCCCCGGAGGCTCCTGGTGGGCGGGCAGCTGCTGACAGCTGTGCAGTCTGGTGGCCAAGGTCCCTGCGAGGGCGCCCCCTAGAGTCTGGGGAGCCCAGGCCACCCCACCTGTAAGACAGCAGCCTCCATGGGTGCGTACTTCCTGGGTGCCCAGCCCACCTGCCCCCGAAGTGTGGGGGCCAGAAGAGTGGGGCTGTGCATGGTTGTGCGTTTTTTGCATTTTTAAAAAATATATATTTTATTGGGTTTTTTTTACAGAGAGGAAGGGAGAGGGATAAGAGTTAGAAACATTCATGATGAGAGAGACATCCATCAGCCACCGCCTCCTGCAGGCCTCCTACTGGGGAGGTGCCCGCCACCCAGGTCCCTGCCCTGGACCGGGATCGAACCCGGGACCCTTCCGTCCGCAGGCCGGCGCTCTATCCACTGAGCCACACCGGTTTCGGCCGTCGTTCGTTTTAAAGCTGAGGAGCTTTGCAGCAGAGGCCTGCAGCCACTGTGGGTACCCCACTAGTTTCCCGGTTAACTGTTTGTTTGTTTTTTAATATATTTTATCGATTTTTCGCAGAGAGGAAGAGAGAGGGATAGAAAGTCAGAAACATCGATGAGAGAGAGACATCGATCAGCCGCCTCCTGCACGCCCCGCACTGGGGATGTGCCCGCCACCAAGGTACATGCCCTTGACCGAAATCGAACGTGGGACCCTTCAGTCCGCAGGCCGACGCTCTATCCACTGAGCCAAATCGGTTTCGGCCCGGTTAACTGTTTTTAATATATACTTTTACTGATTTCAGTGAGGAAGGAGGGAGAGAGCGAGCGAAATGTCAAGGATGAGAGAGAACCGTGGATCGGCCGCCTCCTGCATGCGCCTTCGTGGGGATCAAGCCCGCAACCCGGGCCTGTGTCCTGGCCGGGAATCGGACCGTGGCCTCCTGGTTCATAGGCCGATGCTCCACCGCGGAGCCACGCCGGCCGGCCGGGCTGCCTGGTCCGTTTTAAAGGGTGCTGTGGCTGCCGAGGCCGGGGTGGTCCAGTGGATAGAACGTCGGCCTGGGGATGGAAGGGTCCCAGGTTCGATTCCGGTCGGGGGCATGTATCTTGGTGGCGGGCACATCCCCAGTGGGGGGCGTGCAGGAGGCGGCTGATCGATGTCTCTCTCTCATCGATGTTTCTGGCTCTCCATTCCTCTCCCTTCCTCTCTGTGAAAAATCAATAAAATATATTTTAAAAATAAATAAAGGGTGCTGTGGCTTCCCTCGCATGCAGGCGCTCCGGCACCCCTAGGCCTCCGTGCGACGTTTGAACACGTAGTAAGAGTGACACAGGCCCGGGCGGCTCCCTGCAATGGTCCCACGCCCGGGGGCTTGAGGTTCGATCCCCGTGGGGAGCGTGCAGGCGGCAGCCGACCAATGATTCTCTCTCCTCACTGACGTTTCTCTCTCTCCCTCTCCCTTCCTCTCTCTCCGAAGTCGATAAAAACGTGTTGGACACATAGTCTAAGGGTAGCACAGGCCTCCACTGAGGGGGGAGGAGCGGAAGGAAGACGGGGGGTGGAGCATGGGTCAGGGGAGGACCAGGGCCGGCGGGGTGAGGGGGCATTGGAGGCCCATGGCAGGGAGTGGGGGAACTCCCTGCGTCTCTGGCTGCCGTGGGGGCGATGGGAGGGTTTTGCAGGGAAGTCACAGGCCTGGCTCCCGACTGAACGTGGACACTGAAGGCGGACCCACCTCAGCCCCCCTGACACCCCATATCCTCCCACTCCCACGGGGCCTCCTCTAGGCACTGGCACATGTGAACTGTCCCAGGACCCCTTCTTTTCTTTATTTTATTTTTATTTTTTTTAAATATATTTTATTGATTTTTTTACAGAGAGGAAGGGAGAGGGACAGAGAGTTAGAAACATCGATGAGAGAGAAACACCAATCAGCTGCCTCCTGCACACCTCCTACTTGGGTGCCCGCAACCAAGGTACATGCTCTTGACCAGAATCGAAACTGGGACTTTTCAGTCCGCAGGTTGACACTCTATCCACTGAGCCAAACCGGTTTCAGTTTTTCTTTTATTTTTAAAAAAATAGATTTTCTTTCTTTCTTTCTTTCTTTCTTTCTTTCTTTCTTTCTTTCTTTTATATATTTTATTAATTTTTTACAGAGAGGAAGGGAGAGGGAAAGAGAGTTAGAAACATTGATGAGAGAGAGACATCGATCAGCTGCCTCCTGCACGCCCCCCACTGGGGATGTGCCTGCCACCAAGATACATGCCCTATCTGAGACCGGCTCAGTGGATAGAGCGTCGGCCTGTGGACAGAAAGGTCCCGGGTTCGATTCCGGTTGGGGGCATGTACTTTGCTTGCGGGCACATCTCCAGTGTGGGGCGTGCAGGAGGCAGCTGATCGATGTCTCTCTCTCATCTATGTTTCCGACTTTCTATCCCTCTCCCTTCCTCTCTGTGAAAAATCAATAAAATATATTTTTAAAAAAAAAAAAGATACATGCCCTTGACCGCAATCGAACCAGGGACCTTTCAGTCCGCAAGCCGACGCTCTATCCACTGAGCCACACTGGTCTCGGCTAAAATATTTTTTTATTGATTTCAGAGAGGAAGGGAGAGAGAAAGGGTAGAAACATCCACGATGAGAGAGAACCGTGGACCAGCTGCCTCCTAAACGCCCCGCACTGGGGATCGAGCCCACCACCCGGGCCCGTGCCCCGATGGGGGATTGGACCTCCTGGTTCCTAAGCCAACGACGCTCAACCCCTGAGGCACCCGGGCCAGGCCCAGGGACCCCCTCCCGAGGTGCCTGGCCCAGCGGCCACCACCTGGCCTGTGAGGGTGCCGCGCCCGCACAGCCAAGGGGTCCGCCAGCGTCTGATGCTTCATTCCGCAGCCAGGGGTCCGCCAGGCGATGTCCACTGTTCCCTGAGTCCCGCTGGGTGTGGCGGCACTGGCTGCCCCTCCCCCAGCCCATGTGCGGCCCAGGAAGGCTCCAGGGAGCAGCTGCCAGATCCAGCTTAATGACGCTCAGAGGGCCGTGCCCTCGAAGCGGGGACGTGTTTGCGGCTTTGCCAGCAGGTCAGTCCGAGGCTTAACCCTGTAACCGCTCCCCGCAGTGAGGACTGAAGGAGCCCCACTGTGTATGAGGGCTCTCCAGAGAAACAGCCGCCGGGAGAAAGGTGTGTGTGTGTGTGTGTGTGTGTGTGTGTGTGTGTGTGTGTTTTAGGTGATAGACTAGTGGCCCGGTGCACGAAATTTGTGCACATGAAAAGGGGATTAACTAGAGCAGTGGTTTTCAACCTTCCTAAGGCCGCGACCCTTTAATACAGTTCCCCATGTGGTGGTGACCCCCCAACCATAAAACTATTTTCTTTGCTGCTTCCTAACAGTGATGTTGCTGCTGTTGTGAATCGTCATGCAAATATCTTGTGTTTTCTGACGGTCTTAGGCGACCCCTGTGATGGGGTCGATGGACCCCCAAAGGGGTCGCGACCCACAGGTTGAGAACCGCTGAACTAAAGGGAATAATTTAATATTGTTATTTGCCCTTTCTCTAGAAGTGTCAGAGATGAACGAAAATGAGTAACATGTATATGAAAACTTTCCTCCTGTCAGAATCTGGGGCTCACCACGGGACCCAGAGTCAAGTCCCCGCCCACCCACATGCACCTCAAAATCACATGAGACTCAGACCTGGCCGCCTCCCCCCATGCCCCTCCACTGGGCTAGATCCAGACCCGGCCAGTCTCACCCTTGTCAAGCCCCACTGGGCAGGGGATGTAGCCTCAGGCCCTCTGGCCCAACACCAGGACAGGAGGTGTGGCCTGAGATCCCCCAATCCAGACCAGAGCAGGAGGCATGCCTTGAGGTCCCCCGTCAAGCCCAGCCAGGCAGAGTGGTGCAGCCTCAGGTCCCCTGGCCCGATGCTGGGGCGGGAGTGCAATCTGAGGTACCCCAGGCTGGTGCTGGGATGGGAGGGGGTGCAGCCTGAGTTTCCCAGACCCAGCACTTGAGGGTGCACCTTGAGGTCCTCTGTCAAGCCCCACTGGGTGGGGGGGACACACAGCCTGAGGTCCCCCAGCCTGGCGCTGAGGCAGGGGGAGCAGATTAAGGACCCCCTAGCCCAGCACCAGGACGGGAAGCACAACTTGAGGTCCCCCGTCAAGACCTACCAGGTGGGGGATGCACCTGAGGTCCCCTGTCAAGCCCCACCGGGGTGGGGGAGAGCATAGCCTCAGGTCCCTGCTGATTGCTCGTGAAGGCTCCTGATGGGAACGTGGCCTCAGCTGTGGGTGCAGCCATCTTGTGATGGAGTGACGGTCATTAGCCTCTTCCCTCTTTCTGAGACGGGAGGTTATAAAGGAGATAACGGAGCCTGGAAGTGGGGACCCGGGGGGTATAGCTCACCCCAGTCCGGACCCCGGACAGCCTCGGTGTGCGTCCCGGACGGATGGAGGCTGAGGAAGGGGCAGGCCCCGCTCTAGGGCCGAGGCAGGGGAAGGGGGAATCCCTCCATCCCTCCCTCCCTTCCTCCTCCGCCTTTGGCTCTGCTCAGGCCTCCCTTGGTGGATTGGCCGAGCCCTCACCTGCTTCTCGAGTCTCCCCCCCCCCTCACTCCCATGCTCATCTCCCCTGGGACACCCCCAGAAACACCGTTCCGCCTGGGAACCCCAGGACCAGTCACGTTGGCACACGACACTAAACATCTCCGTGTGCCCGTGTGAGGAGGGCAGGCGGGCACGGGGGCGGGTCCTGAGAAAGGCCGCCCTGTGGATGGTGGAGCTGAGCCCCGAGACTCACGGAGACTCACGGAGACTCGGGGACCAGGACCAGCATCCAGCTGGGCTGCATTAGGGAGTGAGGGGGCTGGAGGGGAGAGAGAGGCGTGGCTTGCCTGCGCCATGCCCGGAATGGGGTACCCCTCGCTGTGCCCCCTCTGGCCTCCCCATGGGGACAGGCAGGCGGGGCGGAGGGTGTGAGGGGAAGATGCGGCCCGCCTCAGACCGGTTCCTCTGTTTCCCGCTTGTGGGGTGCCCCTGGGTGCCAGGGCGGGCGTAGGACGCCGGGCACTGCCTCTTCTGAGCTGCTGGGACCCAGGCCTCCTCCCTGCCCAGCCCGGCTCCAGGGCCCTCTGACTCACTGTCCCCGGGGTGGGGGTGGGGGCACGCGCTGAGCCCCGCCCTGGGCCTTGATTTCCTGTGGAAGTAAACAAAGACCACCCGGCACAATGGGACCGAGCCGCTGGCACAGAGGATGCCTCCGGAGGGAGGTGCCCCTGGGCGGGCGGCGTGTGCTTCTCTGAGAAAGGAAGCCTGGCCGAGACCGGTGTGGCTCAGTGGATAGAGCGTCAGCTTGTGGACTGGAGGGTGCCGGGTTCGATTCCCTGGCAGGGCAGGGCTCAGGCCCCGGTGGCAGGCTCCATCCCCCGTGTGGGGTGTGCAAGAGGCAGCCGATCCATGATTCTCTCTCTCATCGATGTTTCCCTCTCTCTCGCTCCCTTCCTCTCTGAAACCCACAAACATGTCTTTTAAAAAAGAAAAAGAGCCGAAACCGGTGTGGCTCAGTGGATAGAGCATCGGCCTGCGGACTGAAAGGTCCCGGGTTCGATTCTGGTCAAGGGCATGTATCCTGGTGGCGGGCACATCCCCAGTGGAGGGTGTACAGGAGGCGGCTGATCGATGTCTCTCTCTCATCAGTGTTTCTAACTCTCTATTCCTCTCCCTTTCTCTCTGTAGAAAATCAATAAAATATATATATATTTTTAAAATATATATATACAAAATATATATATACAAAATATATTTTTAAAAAAAGAAAAAGGAAGGAAGACTCCAACACCCTCAACCCAAGGCCCCCAAAGGGGCCTGCCAGCCGACCGGGCAGGTTCCAGGATGTTCCAGGTCCTTCTGCAGGCGGTTCCCGTTAGTTCCTGCGAACAAGCGTGTCCCCCTGCCCCCGAAGTTCTCTCGTCCAGAGTCCCTGCGGTGGCTGCTGGAAGCTGCGCCCAGGTTCCGGCCAGAGTGCCGTGTCCACGCCAGACAGGCCCGCCACCGAGAGGCCTGTCCCCTCAGCAGGAGGCTCCGGCCTCCCGGGTCCCCTCTAGCGGGTCCTCTGCTCGGAGGGAGAGCCAGGGCCGCGTCTTAGCAGCGCTGGGCAGACGCGTGCCAATCCCTTCTTCTCCTCTAACTGCCTCAGCGGCGGTGGCGGGACTAGGAATGAAAGCGCCAGGCGGCACCACGACGGAGGAAGTGACCACATGTATGACGGACGGACGGACGGAAGGACAGACAGATGGACGGACGGAAGGACGGATGGGTGGACGGGCCATCCATAGGATAGGGGCCCCAGGACGGCCCAGCAGCCACGGCCTTCTCGCCCTCCTGGGCTCAGGAGGGAGGAGGGGGTGCTGGGTGGTGGTTTGGATTTCATTTTTTTAATATATATGTTTTATTGATTTTTTTACAGAGAGGAAGGGAGAGGGATAGAGAGCTAGAGACAACAAAGAGAGAGAGAGAGACTTCGATCAGCTGCCTCCTGCCTGCCCCCCACTGGGGATGTGCCCGCCACCCAGGTCCACGCCCTTGACCGGAATCGAACCTGGGACCTTTCACCAGTCCGCAGGCCGACGCTCCATCCTGAGCCAAACCGGTCCCGGCCGTGGTTTGGATTTCAGAGAGCGAGAAGGCGACGCACTGAGAGCTGAAGAGTTAATGTTTGTTCATCGAATGTCCTGTCCGCTGGGCCGTCGGGGACCGGGACGCAGGGCGGACTTTGATCGGGTGATGCAACTCCCAACGAGGCCGCCCTTTATCTCAGCCGGTGGGGAGGTCAAAGGTGGCTTTTCTGTGTGTGTGTGTGTGTGTGTGTGTGTGTGTGTGTGTGTGTATATGTGTTTGTGTGCGCGTGTGTGTGTTCCTGTTTCAGGTCCCTCATGGCACATCGGGGGTGGAGGGAGCTCTGGTGTCTACCCCCCAGTGCCACCAGGCAGACACCTGCCCCCCATCTCCGCTCTGAGAATCCTCCCTCTCCCCGTTCCCGTGTCCCCCCAGCCCGGTCCTAGCGGGGTGGGTCTCCCCAAGGCAGTGGGGCCGTGGGGCAGGAGGGCCCAGCACCTGTCTCCCCGCCGACCCCTGTACACATGCGCATGGAAAAGGCTTGAAGCGCCCCGTGGGGGGTGAGCACAGGGACCCCAGCCTTCCCTCCGTCTGTCCCCGCCATGTCTGCCCCAGGCTGTCTCATCTCTGGTCGGCCTGCTCCATGTCACCTCCATCTTTCCGCGTCTCTAACTCCCTCCAAACTGGGGGCACGGAGTAAGCAGACTTGTCTGGGGCCCTGACATGTTGTGGGGGGGTGAGGGGCCTGGCAGGGGATCCCTTGGCCTTGCCGACCTTGAGCAGGCGGCAGGCACCCCTCTGCGTAGCGCCCAGGTGCCCGCTGGTTCACGGGACCCCTCCGAAGACCCCCGCCGCCGGGCTGGGGCGCCCCGGCTTCCGCTCTCCCCGCGTCCAGGGAGGGGGACGCTCTCCGCATCAGGGAGGCCAGGCGGGCGGCTGCGACAGCGCCTTCCCCCTCGGCTTCCTGGCCCGGGCAGAGGGCCGCCCGCCGCTTCCTGCGAGCCTGGAGTGGCTTCCGTCCGAGCAGCGGGAGAGAGACGGTGGCTCTCGGCCTGGCTCCGGGGAACTCCCGTGAGACGGAAGCGTCGATGGGAAAGGTTCGGTGGACGGAATGGGCCGGAGAAGAAACACGAATAAAACTCAGGATCTCGCCGAAGCCGGTGTGGCCTGGTGGATAGAGCCTCGGCCTGTGGACTCCAGGGTCCCAAGTTCGATTCCGGCCAGGGGCATGTATCCTGGTGGTGGGCACATTCCCAGTGGGGGGCGTGCAGGAGGAGGCTGATCGATGTCTCTCTCTCATCGATGTTTCTGACTCTCTGTCCCTCTCCCTTCCTCTCTGTAAAAATCAATAAAATATATTTTAAAAAAAATTCTGCCAAAACCGGTGTGGCTCAGTGGATAGAGTGTCGGCCTACGGAATGAAAGGTCCCAGGTTCGATTCCTGCCAGGGGTGTGTATCCTGGTGGTGGGCACATCCCTAGGAGAGGGAGTGCAGGAGGCGGCTGATTGATGTCTCTCTCTCTCATCGATGTTTCTGCCTCTCTATCCCTCTTCCTTCCTCTCTGTAAAAAATCAATAAAATATATTTTAAAAAATAAAAAAATAAAAAATAAAATAATTCTAAATATAGTGGGGAGGCTTCTCTTAGTTTAAAAATAAAATAAAATAAAACTCAGAATCTCGCACGTTCGCCAGTAGGCCCGGCGGGTGCGGGAAGCCGACTTCCTGAAGGAGGGCACGGCCAGCCCAAAGCTTGGCGGTTTGAGGCGGCAGCCAGTCGCCCCGGCTGGTGTGGCTCAGTGAATAGGGCGTGGGCCTGCGGACGGAAGGGTCCCGGGTTCGATTCCAGTCAAGGGCCCATGCCTGGGTTGTGGGCTCTGTGATAGTCATCATAATAAGTATAAAATATAAAATAAGAACTGAGTGTGACACATTTGGGAGTGAAATGAAGTGTAAACGCCCTTAAAAGAGATGAGCATGTAAGAGAGAGATAAAGAAGTCTGTACCCCACAGGTAAGACCAGAGAGCAGGACTCCTGGGACCCGCTGATAAGATACACTGAAGAGCCGAAACCTGTGTGGCTCAGTGGATAGAGCGTCGGCCTGCGGACTCGAAGGTCCCAGGTTCGATTCTGGTCAAGGGCATGTACCTTGGTGGCGGGCACATCCCCAGTAGGAGGTGTGCAGGAGGCAGCTGATTGGTGTTTCTCTCTCATCAATGTTTCTAATTCTCTCTCCCTTCCTCTCTGTAAAAAAATCAATAATATATATATATATATATTTTTTTTTAAAGAAAAAGACGCACAAAAGATGCCCACTGGAGCACATACAAGGGAGCCAGCCCCGAAGGAGATCAGAGCCGCATGTCTGCCCTCCACAGACGGTCGCTCTCCGCTCCCCTTCCTGCACCTGCCCCAGCTCTGCGCTCTGCCGTGGACCGTGGGTCCGAACCGTGAGCCACACACCGAGGCCTCTACCAGACACCGAGCCACAGCTGCCACGCCCCACGTCCAGTGTGGGTGTCCATCGGCGCGGATCTCCGGGTGGCCTGCCGAGGTCTGGACACCACCGGGACTCTGGTACATAAACCCCGTGTAATGCGTGCATGGCCTGTCTGTCTCCCGTGTCATGTATGCTCGGCCAGTATTTCATAAGGGCCTGAGTCATCCGTGTCAGTCCACCCTATTGGCAGAGGGTACTCTTGGCCCCTGTGCTTGCGTCCGTCCCTAGAGGAGAAATTGGGACAGGTGGTTAAGGTGGAAACTCGGGTGGTTAAGGTGGAAGCTTGCCTTTGTCAGGTGGTTAAGGTGGAAACTCGGGTGGTTAAGGCAGAATTTCGCCTTTTGTCCGGGAAGGTGTGGGAACCTCTTTCCACGTCCCGCATGGTTCAGGGCTTCCGGTTCAGGGTTCGGGTTCTGGAGGAGGCCGCACGCAAACGAAAAGAGAAACTAGAAAAGCATTCATTTGGCGATATTGGGGGGCCAGGCGGGAGCCTTCCTCTAGAGCAGTGGTTCTCAACCTGTGGGTGGCGACCCCTTTTGGGGTCGAACGACCCTTTCACAGGGGTCGCCTAAGACCAGCGGAAAACACCTATTTCCCATGGTCTGAGGGACCAACACACCGCTCCTCGGTGTCGCAACGTGTAGCCATGTCGTTGACTGTTGTCCTAGGAAGACTGTTGCCCATGCGACACCACGATTCAAGACAACATTTCATTTATTGGTCATTAGAAATAGATATTTCACAATATACAATTACCTATTGTTTTTTGTGATTCATCCCTAGGCTTTCATGATGTTCCATGTGTAACAACGAAAATACAGCCTGCCTATCAGATATTTACATGACAGTTCATCACAGTAGCAAAATGACAGCGATGAAGTAGCCACGGAAATCATTTTATGGTTGGGGGTCACCACCCCATGAGGAGCTGTCTTAAAGGGTCGCGGCCTGAGGAAGGTTGAGAACCGCTGCTCTAGTGGAAAGGACTATACCGCCTTCCTTTGGCCTTGCCAGCCCTTTTATTCAGGTTTTTGGGAGACACCCTTTGCCCTGAAGCAGGCCATTCCAGTCACAGGCAGATTATCTTATCAGTCAGGATTGACATGATGATTGGATGAGGAAGTTCCTTGTCTCCATTAGACAGGGAGTGGCTGGCTTTGACCTTTCAGAGCTTCCAGGTTTGATCAGCTTTCCAGGTTCCTCCTCCACTTTCTATTAGTGAGACAATGACTGGTTTCCGGCAGTTAAGGTGGAAATTCAGGGGGTTGAGGCAGAATTTCGCCTTTGTCCGGGATGGTTTCTAGCCTAGGGCCGTGGTCGGCAAACTCATTGGTCAGCAGAGCCAAATATCGGCAGCACAACGGTTGAAATTCCTTTCTTTGGAGAGCCGAAAACCGACTTCTGCGCATGGGCCACGAGGTTTCAATCGCACTGCACGTGGTATTTTATGCAAGAGCCACACTCAAGGGGCCAAAGAGCCGCCTGTGGCTCTCGAGCCGCCGTTTGCCGACCACTGGCCTGGGCCATGACCGTGCAGCGTGAAAGGCTTTCGGTTCGAAAGTCTTGACATCAGACGTCCTGTTACCGGGGAGAGGAGGAGACCTTGGTTCTTACCTTTTATTTTATTTTTTTTTTAAGGCTAATTGGTTTTTTTTGGGGGGGGAGGGGTTAACCGTCCCCAGAGGATATTTTTCCGTTGATTTTTAGAGAGAGGGCGGGAAGGGTAGAGACGGAGAGCTAGAGACACATCCCACATCGATCGGTCGCCTCCCGCCTGCCGCCGAGGTCCCTGCCCTGGACCCGAATGGAACCTGGGACCCTCCCGTCCGCAGGCCGACGCTCTCTCCACTGAGCCACACCTGCCAGGCGGTCCTGCTCTCCTGGGTGGAAAGAGTCCAGGGAGGAGACGACGTGTGGAAAAGCCAGCAGGAACTGGTGGCTGCAGCCGGACACACTGGGGACAGCGGAGCCCCGGCCGAGGGCTTAGGACGGAAGAAGGAGCACCCCGTGAGCCCAGGCCGGCTGCTCCGGCTCAGGGGACGTCAGAGAAAAGGGGGTACAGGGGTGAGCCCAGGACGAGCTGCCGCTGCCTGCTGCTCCCTGGTGGCAAGTCTCAGGGCTGGAGACGGCGCCTGTGGGGGGAGGGGCGGGGGCAGGGACCGGCCACTCTAGAGCCTTCGTGTGCAGGGGTTTTAGAGGACGGGCGTAGGGCCCTCGCCGATGTGGCTCCGCGGACAGAGCGCCGGCCTGCAGAGGGAAGGGTCCCAGGTTCGATTCCGGGCAAGGGCACACAGGCTCCCGCTGCAAGCTCAGTCCCCAGCACGTACGGGGACGCGCAGGAGGCGGCTGACCCACCGTTCTCTCTCATCGTTGTTGTTTCTAGCTCTCTCTCCCTCTCCCTTCCTCACTGACATCAACACACACACACATGCATGTATACATGTGCATATGCATGCATGTGCATACACCTGCATGTGCACATATGTGGATGTATGTATATATTCACATGTGCGTGTACGCACACGTGCATGCATACATGTATGTATGTCTATGCATATGTGTGTATATAGGTGTGTGCATGTGTGTATGTATGTGTGCATGTGCATGTGTGTATATATGTATGTGTATACATATGTATATACAGTGGTACCTCGAGATACAAGTTTAATTTGTTCCGTAACCTTGAGGCATGGGAAACTAGGAGATGCTAGAGTCTCGGTAAACGGGTGGGTCGTGTGCAGCCGGCCGATCCGCGCGATGACTCCTATCTCAACTGTTGCTCGTATTTCAAAGCAAAAATCGCTCGCTCGACGGCTCGTATCTCAAAAATCTCGTATGTTAGGGCACTCGTATCTCGAGGTACCACTGTATGGATGTATATACACATGTATATGTATGTGTGTATGTGTATACATATGTGTATATATGGGTGTACATGTTTGCATATATGTTTGTGTATGTGTGTGCATACATACATACATACAGGTGGGCATTGTGGGCACCATGCCGGGTGCCCAGGCAGTCACGGCCAGTTGCTGTGGAGCACAGAGGCCTCGTTGTCCGCACACCGGAACGGCCAAAGGCCGCGCTGGGCGTGCGCCTCAACCGGGAATCCCCCTCGGGCCAATGTCCCGTGAGCGGGTGCCAGGACCCACGGCACACGGGACCCTTCTGCAGCCGGGGACTGGCGTCACCCTTGGCACGGAGCCTCCTTTGTTCCCTTTGTGAACGTAGGTGCGGACCAGGGAGTCGGCGGAGAGAGAAGCCGCCGGAGAGAGCACCTGGCGGAGAGACGGGAGAGGCCGCGGGCGGGGCATCTCGGAGGCCGGGAGCGGCTGTGGGTTCCGGGACGGAGGCCGCTTTCCGGAGAAGAGAGGCGTGTTCGCCGGCCGGGGTCCGCCGCGCGCCTGCCGGCCTGGCCGTGGCTGCGGGGACTGTCCTGTCTGCTGCTGGGCGGCCACTGGCTTCAGCCAGGAGGACACCTCCTTCCACACCCACAGCCTCCACGGCTTCTCCCTCCACCTGAGAGCCGGCGTCCCAGGAGGTCCCGCCCCGGCAGAGGCGCTCGGACCCACCACCTCTTACCGGTGAGCAGAGGGCAAAGGAGGACCTGGCGCTGAGGGGTCCCAGGTCCGATTCCCGGGCACAGGCCCCGGTGGCGGGCTCCATGCCCCGTGTGGGGTGCTCAGGAGGCAGCAGGTCCATGACTCTCTCTCATCACCGATGTTTCTGTCTCCCCCTCTCCCTTCCTCTCTGACATCAATGTAGGTCAGTGGTTCTCAATCTTCCTCAGGCCGCGACCCTTGCATACAGTTCCTCATGGGGTGGTGACCCCCCAACCATGACATGTTGCTCCTGTGATGCATCGTGATGTCAATATCTGCATTTTCCGATGGTCTTAGGCGACCCCTGTAAAAGGGTCGTTCGACCCCCAAAAGGATCGCGACCCACAGGTTGAGAACCGCTGCTATAAGTATATTTTTTAAAAAATTAATCCATTCACAGGATGCATTAGGTGGAATAATGGAGCCCCACGGTGCGAGGAAGACTCTTCTGAGGAAGGCCCAGTGTCAGCAGCTGTCTTGCTGAGCAGTGGACCACGGGGGCAAGACGGTGATTTTAGCTAGAAGTCAAGGCTGGATTTTTTTTTCTCCAAAAGGCAGGTAAAGGGGAGGCAGTCGGGTTTTCTGATCCTTTATTTCAGTGGTTCTCCACCTTCCTCAGGCCGCGACCCTTGCATACAGTTCCTCATGGGTGGTGTCTCCCAACCATGACCTTCTGCTACTGTGACACATCGTGATGTCAATATCTGCATTTTCCGAGGGTCTTAGGCGACCCCTGTGAAAGGGTCGTTCGACCCCCAGGTTGAGAAACGCTGCTTTATTTATTTATGTTTTTATTGATTTTTTTTTTTAGAGAGAGAGAGGAAAGGAGCGGGATAGAGAGATGGAAACATCTATGAGAGAGAATCACGGACCGGCTGCCTCCTGCACGCCTCACACTGGGGATGGAGCCCGCCACCAAGGTCCATGCCCCCGACCAGAATCGAACCTGGGACCCTTCCGTCCACAGGCCGACGCTCTATTCACTGAGCCAAACCGGTTAGGGGTAAAATTCCTTTCTTAATCTCTCTTTTCTACTAACTTCTTGTTAGCTATATCTGTATATTTTTTTTATTGATTTCAGAGAGGAAGGGGATGATGAGGGAGAAGCATGGATCACCTGCCTCCTGCACGCCCACAACCCAGGCACGTGACCTGACCGGGAATCAGACCGTGACCTCCTGGTGCGTAAGTCGACGCTCAGCCACAAACTCAGCCATGCTGGCCCGGCTCCACTAACGGTTTTTTTTTGTGTTGTTTTTTTTTGAATATATTTTATTGATTTTTTACAGACAGGAAGGGAGAGGGACAGAAAGTCAGAAACATCGATGAGAAAGAAACATCGATCAGCAGCCTCCTGCACGCCCCACAGTGGAGATGTGCCTGCAAGCAAGGTACATGCCCCTGACCACAATCGAACCCGGGACCTTTCAGTCCGCAGGCCGATGCTCTATCCACTGAGCCAAACTGGTCTCGGCTCCACTAATGTTTTGCAATAGCATCACCTCCACATTCCCAGAGAGAAACCATAAAAATGTGACCGGTGATACAAAAGCTACCTTATGCACCTTCCGTTGGGCCAAACGTACAAGGTCTGAGGAAAGCCTGAAGAACGAGAGCAATAATAATGATTAATGTTGGCCGGCAGGTAAAGACAATCAGATAGAAAGATAACGTTCAACATTTGTCAATGAGTATACAGGCCTGCCGGCGTCTCCAGGTGGCCACCTATTTCTGATGTTTGGGCTTTTTTTTTTTTTTTAATATATCTTATTGATTTTTTAAAGAGAGGAAGGGAGAGGGATAGAGAGTTAGAAACATCGACAAGAGAGAGACATCCATCAGCCGCCTCCTGCACGCCCCCGACTGGGGCTGCGCCCGCCACTAAGGCACATGCCCCCGACAGGAATCGAACCGGGGACCCTTCAGTCCGCAGGCCGACGCTCTATCCACTGAGCCACACCGGTTTCGGCTTTTTTTTTCTTTTTTAATGTCTTTATTAATTTCAGAGAGAGCAAGGGAGAGAGGGGGAGAGAAGCATCGATGATGAGCGAGAATCACTGACGGGCTGCCTCCTGCACGCCCCCCACCCTGGGGATCCAGCCCGCCACCCGGAATCCAACTGTGACCTTCTGGTTCGTGGATCGACGACGTTCCACTGCTGAGCCGCACTGGCTGGGCCCTTTCACAGCCTTTAGCAACGTGGGCTCCTCCGTTGGCAAACACACGCACGTTCAAGAAGGACCCCTCTAGACGAAAGCTCTCGCGTGTCTTCCCGGCGTGTCTTCTCCACACCCACGCCACGGCCTCCCAGCAACAGAGCCAGAGCAGGGGAACAAGATTATTAGAGCAGCCGGAGTTTCAGTGTTATGTCTCACAGAGTTTTCACGCTATTGCAAGATAACCCCGGTCATTGTCGCCGACGTTGATGGGATTTGCTAATTCAGAGAGGCATCGCCGAAAGCGGCTGAACGGATCTGCGTGGGCGTGGGTGAGGTTTCTGTTTTGCTTTTTTTTTATTTTTTAATATATTTTATTGATTTTTTACAGAGAGGAAGGGAGAGAGATAGAAAGTCAGAAACATCGATGAGAGAGAGAGACATCGATCAGCCGCCTCCTGCACGCACCCCACTGGAGATGTGCCCGCCAGCAAGTCACATGCCCCCGACCGGAATCGAACCTGGAACCCTTCAGTCCGCAGGCCGACGCTCTCTCCACTGAGCCACACCGGTCTCGGCTCTGTTTTGCTTTTTACCTTAACCATCGGGTTGCCACCCACCCAGACCTTGATGACGGACACACAAATCCGCTCGCCCATTTCTGGAGCGTTCCTTCCCATGAGGGTGCTTTCCCGGGGGTTACAGACGGCCCACGGCGGGGGGTGAGCGGAGGCCTCGGGGCGCGGACCTGGGGGGCCTCGGTCCCGTTCCCTGGGGAAAGCGGGAGCAGGCCTGGCTGCAGCGTCAGCCCCAGTACTTCCTCTCGCCTCCTCGTGGCTGGCTGCTTCAGGATGTCCTGTTTTTTTTGTGTTTTTTTTTTAAATATATTTTATTGATTTTTCACAGAGAGGAAGGGAGAGGGATAGAAAGTCAGAAACATCGATGAGAGAGAGACATCGATCAGCCGCCTCCTGCACGCCCCACAGTGGAGATGTGCCCGCAAGCCAGGCACATGCCCCGACCGGAATCGAACCCGGGACCTTTCAGTCCGCAGACTGACGCTCTATCCACTGAGCCACGCCAGTCTCGGCTGTCCTGGGGTTTTGACAGCTGCCCACTGTTCTCCTGTCGGGGTGGCCTCTAATAATCCTGCGACCTGTTCTCCGTTCTCCGTCGGCCGCCTTAGAAAATGAAGAAGAAGCCCATCTGGCTGGCCGCGTGGCTCAGCAGTTGAATCTTGACCTGTGAACCAGGAGGTCACGGTTCAATTCCCGGTCAGGGCATGTGCCCGGGTTACTGGCTCCATCCCCAGTGTGGGGTGTGCAGGAAGGAGCTGATCCATGATTCTCTCGCATCATTGATGTTTCTCTCTCTCTCTCTTCTTCTTCTCAGAAATCAATCTACACTAATAAAAGAGAAGTATGCAAATCGACCATACAACCGCAACACACACACCAGCCCATCAGGCGTGAGTATGCAAACTAACCCAATAAAGATGGAGGATTGATTTGTATATGCAGGCATGGAGTGGCCAGGCAGGGCGGGAAGCCTGCTATGAGCAGGAGAGTAGGGTGTGGAGCTCCAGGAGCGGACTCGGGCCCAAGTGGAGAAGACAGAAGCCTCTGGCCAGAGTGAAGATGGAAGGCCAGTGGCCAGAGCGAAGGCCCGGGTCCGGGGGGCCGGAGAAAAACCGGTGCCGGCAGCCAGGGGAAGGACGGCCTGTGGCAGGAATCTTCGCCCAGCGGGCCTCTAGTAAAATATGTGTGTTTTTTTAAATATATTTTATTGATTTTTCACAGAGAGGACGGGAGAAAGATAGAGAGCCAGAAACATCGATGAGAGAGAGGCATCCATCAGCCGCCTCCTGCACGTCCCCTACTGGGGATGTGCCCGCAACCAAGGTACGTGCCCTTGATCAGAATCGAACCTGGGACCTTTCAGTCCGCAGGCCGACGCTCTCTCCGCTGAGCCAACCCGGTTTGGGCTAAAATACGTTTTAAGAAACAAAAGAAAATTAGGAAACATTCTAAAGGTGTGAGCTACCCCAAAGGCACAGCCACGGCCCCTGTGACTGCGGCCGTGACTTCATCTTCGGCCGATTGACCACCCGCGTCAGCACGGTGAGGCCTGGGGCAGGTCTTACCCGGGTAAACGAGGATCTTCCATCCTGTCTGCCATGGAGGCTCCTGCACCTCAGCGTGGGCGCCTTCCTGCGTGGCCTTCGAATCCCAGCTGCCAGCCAGAGCCCTCAGCACCGCCCAGGCGTTCCCGTACGCCACCTGGGGAGAAGCCGCCGGTCGGTAAGCAACACGCAACCGCAACCACAACCACGTGTGTCTTTATCCCGGAAACCATGCCACAGAGCTGCTGGGCTCCGCCCGGTCCGTCCCGTTTCCATGCCATCGGGCAGAGCAAGCATCGGGCGGCTGACGGGTGTCGATGGGATGGGGACTCTGGGAGGTTTATAGAAGGAGGAGCTGCCCGGGGGAGGCCCTTCACTGCCTCTGCAGTTTGCTTACACAGGGTCCCTCCATCTGTCCGTCCGTTCGTCCGTCCATCCATCTGTCCGTTCGTCTGTCCACCCTTCTCGGAGACGCCGTCAGGCTGGGTGGGCCTCTGGCTTCTGACGCCGCTTGCTGGCTGGAAGAGCCTCCACTCGGTGAGGACCCCTGTACTTTCGAGGTGACGTTTCTATAATGACAGTGTCCCCACGTGGAAGCTCTAGGTCAGTGGTTCTCAACCTTCTTAAGGCCGCGCCCCTTTAAGACAGCTCCTCATGGGGTGGTGACCCCCAACCATAAAATTATTTCCGTGGCTACTTCATCGCTGTCATTTTGCTACTGTGATGAACTGCAATGTAAATATCTGATAGGCAGGATGTATTTTCGTTGTTACAAATTGAACAGTAGTAAAGCATAGGGATTCATCACAAAAACAATAGGTAATTGTATATTGTGAAATATTTTTTTTCTAATGACAAATAAATGAAATTTTGGCTTGAATCGTGGTGTAGCATGGGCAACAGTCTTCCTAGGACAACAGTCAACGACATGGCTACACTTTGCGACACCGAGGAGCGGTATGTGGGTTCCTAAGACCATGGGAAATAGGTGTTTTCCGCTGGTCTTAGGCGACCCCTGTGAAAGGGTCGTTCGACCCCCCAAGGGGTCTCGACCCACAGGTTGAGAACTGCTGCTCTAGATCTCTCCTCGGAGGTTTTTAGCGTGTTTCCCCTCGGGGTGCCACTGGATTGGATCCGGTCCACGCGGAGCCCGGGCCATCGGTGAAGAATTGGGAGCCCAATTGTGACAATATCCAGTCAAACCCAGGAATCCTGTGAGCTGCTTTCTTGTTTTGTTGTTGTTTTAAGAGGAAAAGATGGGATTCCGCCCTAAAAGGTGTGGCTCAGTGGACAGAGCGTCGGCCTGCGGACTGAAGGGTCCCAGGTTTGATTCCGGTCAAGGGCATGTACCTTGGTTGCGGGCACAGCCCCAGTGGGAGGTGTGCAGGAGGCGGCTGATCGATGTTTCTCTCTCATCGATGTTTCTAATTCTCTATCTCTCTTCCTTCTTCTCTGTAAGCAATCAGTAAAATATATTTTTTAAAAAGATGGGATTCCTCTGAGTCTTCCAGGGTTAATTGGTAACCAGGTTTATTCATTGATTGATTGGTTGATTTTATTTATTTGTTTATTTTTAATATGTTTTATTGATTTTTTTACAGAGAGAAAGGGAGAGAGACAGAGTTAGAAACATTGATGAGAGAGAGACATCGATCAGCCGCCTCCTGCATACTCCCTACTAGTGATGTGCTCGCCACCAACAACCAAGGTATGTGCCCTTGATCGGAATCGAACCTGGGACCTTTCAGTTTGCAGGCCGACACTCTATCCATGAACCAAACCGGTTTCGGCACAAGGACTTTTTTTATTTTTTTAAATATTTTATTGATTTTTTTACAGAGAGGAAAGGAGAGGAATAGAGAGTTAGAAACATCGATGAGAGAGAGACATCGATCAGCCGCCTCCTGCACACCCCCTCCTGGGGATGTGCCCGCCACCAAGGTACGTACATGCCCTTGACCGGAATCAAACCTGGGACCTTTCAGTCTGCAGGCCGACGCTCTATCCACTGAACCACACCGGTCTCGACACAAGGGATATTTTTGCAGCCAAGCTATAATGGTGTGTAAGAAACATTTTAATAATAATGTCTAACTTAATTTCTACAATATCCCGTTATACACAAGTATTAATAACGAACTACAATGTTCGCTAATGACCGATGGCTATAATCCTGTTCCATTCATTCCTCTTACGCACCTTACGCGCAGGCACATATCATTTCTCTCCACTGATATCGGCAGCGAATATTCTAGCAGCCGACGGCCAGGTCATTAGTCTGGGACCGACTTGTGCGGTGTGCGCCACAGGAAATATTTCGCTTTTGGAGAACAAGAGAAATAGGCTTATTTGCTTTATGCTTATTAATCTGTGCAGTTATTCAGTGTCTGTTAAGTGAACGTCCAAGAAAAAATATTAGCAGAAAACGGTGTGGCTCAGTGGAGAGAGTGTCGGCCTGCGGACTGAAAGGTCCCAGGTTCGATTCCGATCAAGGGCACGGACCTTGGTTGTGGGCACATCCCTAGTAGAGGGCGTGCAGGAGGCATTTGATCGATGTTTCTAACTCTCTGTCTTGCTCCCTCTCGGTAAAAATCAATAAAATACATTTTTTTTTTAAAAAAAAAGAAGAAATACTAATTTTTATGAATATGTTTTATTATCTTATGTGAACGATGACTCACCTATTCCAGCCCTTTGTCTTCAGCGTGTCTCTGAAAATGGAAGCTTTTGTTTCTGTGTGGCCCACATTCTAGTAAACATAAACCTGTGTATTTGGCCCGGGTCAGCCTGCAAGTTTTTTTTTTTTTCTTTAAATATATTTTATTGATTTTTTACAGAGAGGAAGGGAGAGAGAGAGAAAGTCAGAAACATCGATGAGAGAGAGACATCGATCAGCCGCCTCCTGCACACCCCCCAGTTGGAGATGTGCCCGCAAGCAAGGTACATGCCCCCGACCAGAATCGAACCCGGGACCTTTCAGTCCGCAGGCCGACGCTCTATCCACTGAGCCACACCGGTCTCAGCAGCCTGCGAGTTCGACGGGCCGGGTCTGAGGCTGTGGGCGGGACTCTCCCGATAGTGCGGACGGAGAGAGAGAAGCAGACGTGGCATCTTCCCGGGTGAAAGCAGAGAGGCAGGGACGGCCGTCCTGCTGAGCTCACGCCGCGTCAGCCCGTCTCCGAAGAACATCCCGGTCACAGGAAGGGCCGCTAATCAGGTGCGGGACTGGGATCCGCAGGATGTCTGGGATTAGCCGGCCTATTTATAGCGCCGAGGTCTGGCGAGAACCTCCATCTTGTCCCGCTGGGTTTCCTTACGGGAAGGAGAGGGGATTACAGGGGCGAGTACGTGGATTATCAGCCCCTCCTGATCCCCGCCTTTTATTTTTAAAATTTATTCTAGAGCAGCGGTTCTCAACCTGTGAGTCGTGACCCCTTTGGGGGCCGAACCTCCCTTTCACAGGGGTCGCTTAAGACTATTGGAAAACACCTATTTCCCATGGTCTTAGGAACCAACACACGCTCCTCGGTGTCGCAACGTGTAGCCATGTCGTTGACTGTTGTCCTAGGAAGACTGTGGCCCATGCGACACCACGATTCAAGACAACATTTCATTTATTTGTCATTAGAAATAAATATTTCACAATATGCAATTACATATTGTTTTTGTGATTAATCCCTATGCTTTAATGATGTTCCATTTGTAACAACGAGAATACATCCTGCCTATCAGATATTTACATGACAGTTCATCACAGTAGCAAAATGACAGCGATGAAGCAGCCACGGAAATAATGTTATGGGTGGGGGTCACCACCACATGAGGAGCTGTCTTAAAGGGTTGCGGCCTTAGGAAGGTTGAGAACCGCTGTTCTAGAGAGAAAGAGAAAGAGAGAGAGAGAGAGGGAGGAGGGGTGAGAGAGAGAGACACACATCGACGTGAGAGAGAAACATGGACCTGTTGCCGCCTCCCATACACTTCCCCACGAGGCACGGAACCCGCAACCCGGGCCTGGGCCCTGACCAGGCATCGACCCGGCGACCTTTCAAGGCACAGGGTGACGCTCAAGCAAAGACCCTCCCCGGGCAGGGCAGAGGCTCCTTTGAAGAGGAATCTCACGAAGGGGCTTCATCCCAGCTCGTGCACAGAGGGTACGGGGCCCCGACCGGGCCTGGAGGTGCATGGCCGCGTCCGGTACCACGTGGCCGGCTTCTCCCGTGGAGGGAGGTCTCTTCAACATCCATCACCGCTCTCGCCTGGCCGGCAGGGCCCAGCGGCTGAGCGTCAACCTCGGAACCAGGAGGTCACGGTTCGGTTCTGTCCGGGCACAGGCCCGGGTGGCGGGCTGGATCCCCAGGGTGGGGCGGGCAGGAGGCAGCAGATCCCGGGTTCTCTCTCATCCCGGATGGTTCTCTCCCTCCCTCTCCCTGCCTCTCTGACGTCAATGAAAACACTTTTTAAAAAATATATATTTTACTGATTTTTCAGAGAGGAAGGGAGAGAGATAGAAAGTCAGAAACATCGATGAGAGAGAGACATCGATCAGCCACCTCCTGCATGCCCCCCACTGGGGATGTGCCCGCCAGCAAGGTCCATGTCCCCGACCGGAATCGAACCCGGGATCCCTCAGTCTGCAGGCCGACGCTCTATCCACTGAGCCACACCGGTCTCGGCGAAAACACGTTTTTAAAATCGCGGCTTCGCCGGTGGGCAGACCGAATGCCCTCGCCCTCGCACCCAGGCTCTCCTCCACGGGGTGAGGGCGGCGAAGGACAGAAAGGGGCCCCCGCGTTCCGAGCCGCCTCCGTGGCTCCGCCGTTTCCGGTAACTGGCGTTTCTCCGGCCCCTCGCGTTCGGAGAGGGGAGCACGGAGAGCGGCCGGCCGGCGTCTAGCTCGGCTCCGTTCTGCCCGAACCACCTCCGCTCCTGCCGCCCCTGAGGGCTCGGCTCCCCGTGCCGTGGGGAGTGACCCTGCGGCTTTGGCTCCCGGAGCCGGTGGGTGCGCTGCCCGGAGGGGGGTTAGAGTGGCCGGGTGACATGTCCTCACCATCCCCACACATA